>OX375866.1:11050901-11297517 GCA_947359475.1 Heligmosomoides polygyrus bakeri
CAATAGGTATAGTGAAAAAGCGTTATCCTATGTACTAATTGGGCAGCGGTCCGACTGTTCGAGAGGTCTCCTTTATGTCCTTAGGTTCAGTGGCGCGAAGGAGGATGGGCGGGAGGGAGGGAGAGAAGGAGGGAGGGGCGTAGAAATAGTTAGAGAATGAATAGGCTCTTTGTATAGCGTTCATTGTTCCCGCCATCACATTCGGCTCGCTCATGAAGGAGACATCTCATATATTTAGTTGTGGGACCACTGCCCACTTAGTTAATTGTATTACGCTTTTCCACTATTCCTAATGGCATTTTTGAGAATCTTCAGAGCGATTTCGTCGTTAATCCCAGTATTGTATTTCAGTGTAAGTATCCTATGAAATAAGTTTGGGGGACAAAATGAAGTATGTGAGGAAAACCTTGAAGCGGAGCCCAGATCGCCATACTGTGGAGCTTCATGAAGTGAAGGAACACCACGAAAGTGATTATGAGCGAAAAATACGCCTGCGAACCGGCGCAGAATGGCAGCGGTGAAGAGGCCAAATTGAAAGTGCTGACGTGAGGGAAGCACGTGTTCGAGAAAATGCAGAAGCCATTACCGAAAACGCCAGAATGAGAGTTTAGCGGAGCATAAAGGAAGGCGTTTCTCAGGACGTTGGGATCAAGCTAATGTCCAAATGAAGGTTGTGAGGAGACATGAAGCGGAGTATATCAGTTAGAACTCGCATGCCGAGGAGCTTTGTGAAGTGAATAAACACCACGAAAGTGCTGATGAGCGCGAAATACGCCATTGAATCTGAAACGGAGCTAATCAAGGCGCGGTAGCGTCAGCTGCAGTTTTCAACGGCATTTTCTTGGAGGTTGCGGTGACTTCGGCAAGGCCTACCTCTGCAACACCGTTTTCAACATTTTAGAAGGAAGACACTTGAATGTGCTATGGAGGCAGGGATGTTATTGGAAATTGGAGTATTAATATGGGATGAGATTTCTATGGCCTCCAAGAGCGCCTTCGAAGCTGTAGAGTCGCTGCTTCGAGATTTGATGTAAAAGATAAAGTCTTCGCTGAAAAAATGATCGAGAAGACTTCCGCCAGACGTTGCCTTTAGTTGAACATGGAGGAAGGATCGAAGTGGTGGAAGCATGTGTCAATTGATCATCTCTGTGGAAGCTGCTTACGAAACATCCGCTGACCCCCAACATGAGCGCTGAAAATGCGAGAGACGCGCCAAGAATTTCTTAAAGTAGAAAGTGGTGAGGCAAAGGATGCCGGTGACGTGAAGATGCCCCATAACTGCAGCTACGAAGGAGATATAGTGCTGTCTTTATTCGGAGAAATTATCTACCTAAATGTGATCAAATCTCGAAGCAGCGACTCTACAGCTTCGAAGGCGCTCTTGGAGGCCATAGAAATCTCATCCCATATTAATACTCCAATTTCCAATAACACATGTGATCATGTGGAAAAGGCGATTTTAGCTCCGGAGTATTGTTCACGCTCTCAACGCTTATACCTTGAGGATATTACACACTGAGAATGAGAGCGTCTTCAAAAGCGTAGACGAGGCTATCATTGACAATAATACTGATCAGTTGTACGTGCGTACAGAATGTCTGAATAGCCTCACTCGATCTGGGAAGCCTCCGCATGAACTACATGTAAGGAAAGGAGTAATTGTGATGTTGTCGCGAAACCTTGACGTCAATAGCGGTCGTTGCAACGGTACTCGGTAGATATGACAGGTTGCTTTATCCTAGGTTTCGATTTATCAGTCGCGAGCGGAATGGGGATTTCATTGTTATCCCACGGATAGATCTCTGTTTGGGCGGTGCTCCTTTTCGCTTAAGAGGCTTAAGGGCTTTTCGCTCGCCAGGTGCCGTTTCGAGTTGCTTTTCCTTTAGCGATCTACAGAAGCCTGGGACAAGTCTTTTCGAGAATAGAATTGTGTGTCCCGAAGACGTATTCAGTCATGGCCATCTTTATGGAACTGTATCGAGTGTTCAAGTACCGGAAGAAGTTGTTGTTAAATGCAGCTTAGCTCTGCTAGAAAATCTTTATTAGATTGTTCTGAGTTCCTCTCGAATCCTGTTCGTTTAAAAGAGAAAGTCGTTCAAAAACTTTGCTGTTGTCGGCATTAAGATATCGTTTCGTGGATCTTAGGGGGAGGTATGTCTTGCTCCGGAAAATCTTCATCACGCTGAGGTTTTGCGGATGAGTTAGTTGTGCTCTTTCTTATTATATGCCGGATTTTTGAGACGGTCATCCAATCAGTGCACAAATACGGCGGCAACTAGAAGTACGTTTTACCTCCATTAGGCACAACTAATTCCATACCTGACCTTCATTTTTTTCTCGCAAAAATAGTACTTCTTCATATAATAAGCGAAGAGCAAGGGAGGGAGGGATGGAGAGAAGGTGGGAGGGAGGGCACTGATATCGTGGCTGGGGGTGCTGCTCTTTCTTGCTATCCATATTTCACAAAGCTTTTCCGCAGCTGGATTTCTCCGGTGGAAAGTAACAAGTCGAAACGCAAGACTGGAAATGTTTGAAGTGAATCATTTCTTTCAAAATTTTTCGACAGTTTGACTTCTTCGGTGGTGTTATGCTAGGCAAATGATGACTCTGGATCTTTGGAGTGAATTCGTAGGCCTTGCTTCAAAATCTTTTCGCATCCACATATCTTCTTTTCCGTATTTTATCTGATTGCGATAGAGTTCTCTGTTCATTTCATGATTTTTTGCGTATATGTTGCGTCGTTCTTTTCCTTCTTCTTTCTCTTTTCAATTCTGTACGAGACATTCTGCGGTGGTGTGGAGGGAGGGAGAGAGGGAGGAATGTTGAAATAGTTAGGGGATGAATAGGCGCAGTCAACACCTTTCATTGTCCGTTGGAAGTACAATTGGGCAGACTCATGAAGAAGATATTCTCTCAGGCAGACGGATCTTTGCTCAGTTGTGTTAAACATCTAAAGTCATTTCCTAGCTGAAACCCCCACCTAAGGAGTCGAATTGTGGAAACAGATGGTGTAAAAAGGTCACAAGGCAGTAGGGGAGGCTTAGGCAGAAGGACGCACGAAAGTTTGCGCGCTCCATCGCCAAGCGCGATCTCTGAGCAGATACTGTACCTGAGTTTTAAATCGAGTGGGGACTTAATTGAGACGTGCGTCAACTTCTGTTTTGTATTTGCTTTAGGTGTATTATTCGAGAAGTTTTTGTGTCGTGATTTTTTGCGAATATGTTGCATCTTACGTCGCCTCTTTTTTACTTCTGTAAGGCCGGCGGCAGCGTCTTGCGGGCTCCAGGAATCCACCATGACAACGGCGGGTGGTGCCGCGGCGCCAGAGTTAGTGTACGGAATACTGCGTACTTTTGCCGGCAGGAGTGAAGGACGTAAACACAAAGAAAGCGAGTAATCCGTTAAAACAAGCACGGAAAGACGAACGAAACGAGGGAACAGTGATAACGAGGAATTAAAGACAAAGAAGAATAAGGGAAGTATGAAAAGGAGGACCGAAACACAAAAACAACCAAAGCAGCAATGGAAACGATCAAGCAAACACCAACAAACCCGAAGCAACAATGCAAACAGCAAGTTAACGCCAATAAAACAAGCAATTAAATTAATCAGACTCCTAAAGGAGTTTGCTCAAAGAATTTGCGTTCGTGCGTTTAGAATTTGTTCTTTATAATAAGCTGCTAAGGGAGCTGGACTTCTGTCTGTCTATGCGGTGCGGGGTATCTGTCTTTCCAAGGTTGGGCAGCAATGACGGTTTGCCTTTGTCCGGGGGTGAAGGGCTGTGAAGGGTGATGGTTTGAATTTCAATTTAGGTGGGGGTTTGGAATGTAGAAGGGAGCTAAGCGCGATAACTTCGCTTTCGACGGCTTTCCATGTTTCATGCTTTCGTTTTGTACGTTGACAAGTTTGCGCTGATTTTGCGCCATTCGTCGTCTCTCACTATATTGCTCTGCTTTAACGTTCATTCAGCTGCGGTGGGTAGAGGGATGCAGGGATGTTGCTATTGTTACTGGAGGGGAGTGCTTACACTGCGTTGCGATCCATTTTGCGCGAACTTTTTCCACAATTCGACTTCTTCAGTGGGGTTTCACTAAGGAAATGACTCATTCACCTGCGGTGCCTAGAACGACGGAGGGATGGGGGGGGGGGTGGGTCGGGTCGTCCTTCGCTCCGCAACTGAATGAGTCATTTCCTTAGTAAAATCGCACTGAAAAACTCGAATTGTGGAAACGTTCGTAGAAAATGGATCGCAAGGCAGTGTGAGCTCTCCCCGTTCAGTAACGATATCAACGTTGCTCCTTCTGCCGTTCTCCTCACCGAGGCTGAATGAACGTTGAAGAAGACCAATATAGTGAGAGACCACAAATTGCGCAAAATGGGAACATGTCAACGTACAAAGCGAATGCTTGAAACATCAAGAGACGTCGAAAGCTGGAGCTGACGCTATCGCGTCTAACTCCCTCCTAGATTCCAAACTTCCGCCTAAATTCAAATTCAAAGCATCACTCTTAACAGATGTTCGCCCTCGGACAAAGGCATACTGTCTTTGGAGCACTCCGCCCTGGACAGAAACATGCTCTGCCCCATATAGACAGTACGAGAAATGGATGCGCGATTCGTGATCAGCATCTCAAATAATGTTGCATTATTCGTTGCCTCTTTTCAATTCCATAACACTTATTCTGTGGTGGTCCAAATAGGGAGGGAGGAAGGGGACGTTGAAATAATTAGGCTATGAATAGGCAGTGCCTATACAGTTCAAAGTCCACGCAATCACACTCGGCAAACTTATGAAGAAACAATTCTCCCAATTATAAACACAACCTTATTTCATAAGGTACTCACACTGAAATACAAAGAAAGCGACTAACGACTAAATCCCTCTGAAGATTCCCAAAATGCCATTAGGAATAGTGAAAAAGCATTGTGCTATATACTAAGTGGCCAGCGGTCCGACTGTTTGAGGGGTCTCCTTTATGTGATTAGGTTCAGCGGCGCGGAGGAGGGTGGGTGGTTGGGTGGGAGGGAGTGAGGGGCGTAGAAATAGTTAAAGGATGAATAAGCACTATGTATAGCTTTTATTGTCCGCGCAACCACATTCGGCAGGCTTATGAAGGAGAACTCTCAAAAAGGTAGTGGGACCGCTGCCCACTTAGTAGATAGGACAACGCTTTTTTACTATTCCTAATGGCATCTTTGAGAATCTTCAGAGGGATTTCGTCGTTAATCCCAGTATTTCTATTTCAGTTTAAGCATCGTATGAAATAAGTTCGTCGAATTTAAGAGTTTAATTAGTTTGAAATAAGTTATGACTGGGGGAATTGTTTATTCATAAGTTGCCGAATGTGATTGTCGTCAGGTATTCATTGCTATTAATGTCTTCAGATGTTGAACACTAATGGAGGAAATGAAGTATGTGAGGAGAACCTTGAAGCGGAGCAAACGAGCCAGGAATCCCATGCCGAGGAGCTTTATGAAGTGAAGGGGCTCCACAGTGCTGATGAGCGGGCTTTACGGCTGCAAACCGACGCAGAACGGCAGCGACGAATACGCCAGACTGAAAGTGCTGAGCAGAGGGAGGCACGTCTCCGAGCAGATGCAGAACGCCATCGGCGAAGACGCCAGAAAGAGAGTTCAGCAGTTGCGGAACATAAGGAAAGGCGTAGCTCAGGACGTTGGGGTCAAGCTAATGTCCCAAATGAAGCGTGTGAGGAGAATCTTGAAGCGGAGCATGTCAGTCAAGACTCGCGTGCCGAGGAGCTTTACGAAGTGATGGGATACCACGAAAGTGGTGATGAGCGGGAAATACGCCTCCAAGCCGAAGCAGAACGGCAGCGGCGAAGACGCCAGAACGAAAGTGCTGATGAAAGGGAAGCACGCCTCCGCGCAGATGCGGAACGCCATCGCCGAAGACGCCAGAATGAAAGATCAGCAGGTGCGGAGCATAACGAAAGACGTAGCTCAGGACATTGGGATCAAGCTAATGTTCCAATTGAAGCGTGTGAGGAGAATCTTGAGGCGGAGCATGTCAGTCAAGATTCCCATTCGGAGCTCTATGAAGTGAGGGGACCTCATGAAAGTGGTGATGAGCGGCCAATACGCCTCCAAGCCGAGGCAGAACGGCAACGGCGAAGACGCCAGACTGAAAGTGCTGAGCAGAGGGAGGCACGTCTCCGAGCAGATGCAGAACGCCATCGGCGAAGACGCCAGAATGAGAGTTCAGCAGTTGCGGAACATAAGGAAAGGCGTAGCTCAGGACGTTGGGATCAAGCTAATGTCCCAAATGAAGCGTGTGAGGAGAATGTTGAAGCGGAGCATGTTAGTCAACACTCGCGTGCCGAGGAGCTTTACGAAGTGATGGGATACCACGAAAGTGGTGATGAGCGGGAAATACGCCTTCAAGCCGAAGCAGAACGGCAGCGGCGAAGACGCCAGAACGAAAGTGCTGATGAAAGGGAAGCACGCCTCCGCGCAGATGCCGAACGCCATCGGCGAAGACGCCAGAATGAGAGTTCAGCAGTTGCGGAACATAAGGAAAGGCGTAGCTCAGAACATTGGGATCAAGCTAATGTTCCAATTGAAGCGTGTGAGGAGAATCTTGAGGCGGAGCATGTCAGCCAAGATTCCCATTCGGAGCTCTATGAAGTGAGGGGACCTCATGAAAGTGGTGATGAGCGGCCAATACGCCTCCAAGCCGAGGCAGAACGGCAACGGCGAAGACGCCAGACTGAAAGTGCTGAGCAGAGGGAGGCACGTCTCCGAGCAGATGCAGAACGCCATCGCCGAAGACGCCAGAATGAAAGATCAGCAGGTGCGGAGCATAACGAAAGACGTAGCTCAGGACATTGGGATCAAGCTAATGTTCCAATTGAAGCGTGTGAGAAGAATCTTGAGGCGGAGCATCTCAGTCAAGATTCGCATTCGGAGCTCTATGAAGTGAGAGGACGCCATGAAAGTGGTGATGAGCGGCCAATACGCCTCCAAGCCGAGGCAGAACGGCAGCGGCGAAGACGCCATAACGAAAGTGCTGATGAAAGGGAAGCACGCCTCCGCGCAGATGCCGAACGCCATCGGCGAAGACGCCAGAATGAGAGTTCAGCAGTTGCGGAACATAAGGAAAGGCGTAGCTCAGAACATTGGGATCAAGCTAATGTCCTAATTGAAGCGTGTGAGGAGAATCTTGAGGCGGAGCATGTCAGTCAAGATTCGCAATCGGAGCTCTGTGAAGTGAGGGGACACCACGAAAGTGGTGATGAGCGGTACATACGCCTCCAAGCCGAGGCAGAGCGGCAGCGGCGAAGACGCCATAACGAAAGTGCTGATGAAAGGGATGCACGCCTCCGCGCAGATGCAGAACGCCATCGCCGTAGACGTCGAACTGAATCTTCTGCTGAGAGGGAAGCGCGATTTCAAGCGGACATTGAACGTCGCCGACAAGCCCGTATGAGTGGGAGTGATGCTGATAGGGTGGCTAGGTATAACAGCAACGAAGACGCCCCCCATGGAACGCAGCAAGGTGAAACCGAATGCGAAAGAGGAGCTCAGCTTGACTCGGTCGCAGAACATCGTCGACAATCAACGCAACACGAAAGTCCTGCTGCGAGGGAAACGCGTCTCGAAGCAGACGTAGAACGGTATCGACAAAGAGATCGGAATGAAAACGAAACTGAGGGTGAAGCAGCTGTTCAAATCGATGCGGAGCAGCTTAGTGAAGGCGGCCTCATTGATGGAACTATAGAAGGGGAAGCCCGTTTTCAAACCGGTGCAGAACGTGGTCGCCGCCGTGTTGAAAGTACAGGTCACGTGGACGGTGAGGATACTCCTTATACTCAAGGAGATCTTCATGAACCTGGACCGGCAGTTCAAGATAACCGAAACAGAAACAACATGGAAAGAGTCGGTCATTCCAGAAGGACATCCCACTCAGCTGGAATAGCCCTTCGTTGTCGACAAGTAAACCAGCATTATCTCGGCGCAATGACTGTTCTTTGCACCGATTGTCGAGCGAAGCACTTCGAAGCTGAGAATTCGAGTACGCATCCGGGAAAGTTCATGCAGTGTTGCAACCTCGGTCGAACACGACTGCAAAAGTTCCAAGGCTATCCTGACAGTCTCAAGAATTTAATGGTAATAAATCCTTCGGCTACCGGAGAATTGAGAAGGTTACAAAGGAACCTGCACCAGAATATTCGCAAGTTTAACTCCGCTCTTGCGATGGCCTCCATGGGTGCACAGGTTGTGCCGCCTCGAGGTCCTGGGCCTTATTGCTTCCGAATCCATGATCAAATTTATCATTGCATTGGGCCGCTACATCCTGAGGAAGGCCAGTTGAGGCAATACGGTCAAATATACATCCTCGACTGCTCGGAGGCCGCGCAGGAGAGACTGAGTAATGTGCAAAATGCAGGTTGTGACGCCGGCCTTATGATGACGCTAAGCCGTCTCATATCAGAGATCAATCCATATGCGCAAGCATTTAAAATGATGCATGAAGTGGAGATGGCTGAGGAAGTACGCTCGCGTACAGAGCGGCGACCTTCTTCAAGGCTGAAGATGGTGTTCGAGGAGTCAAGAGAGAGAGGTCTTGCACGCCGCCGTTATGATGTTCCGACTACGAACGAGGTGGCTGTTGTATATGTAGCGGAGGATGAAGACGTTCCTGCTTCTCGAAGCATCGCTGTTCACCAAAGGGGAGGAACGCTGCAGCAGCTCGCAGACATCGACAAAAGATGCGATCCTCTTACATACCCTCTCTTCTTTCCAACTGGAGAAGACGGTTGGCACATCAACTTGAAAAGCACGAACAACAAGAGGCTGAGTCAAATGAAGTATTACTCTTATCTGCTTTCAGTTCGTGACGGTGAATTCAATCCACTACTGCACGGCGGAAAGCTTCTGCAACAATTTATAGTCGACGCGTACGTAAAGATAGAACAAAATCGACTAAATTACCACAGGACACATCAAAAAGAGCTCCGCATTGATAACTATCGTGGCCTTGCGGATTACTTCAGCGGAGAGAACGAAAATTTCAGTGGACCACCTGGAAGAAGAATTGTTCTAGCATCGTCATTTAAGGGCGGTCCAAGAAACATGCATCAAAGCTATCAAGACGCGATGGCTATCGTGGCTCGACATGGGAAGCCAGATATCTTCCTCACTATGACGTGCAATCCGCAGTGGAGTGAAATAAAGGAAAATCTGTTTCCCGGTCAGTCTCCGGAGAATCGCCCAGATATCACCACCAGAGTCTTTAACTTGAAGCTCCGACAGCTTTGTCACGATCTCTTCAAAACACATGTATTTGGAGAAGTGTTAGCTTATGTTATGGTAACTGAGTTCCAGAAGCGTGGGCTACCACATTGCCACATGCTCTTGATTATGAAAAATGATTTCAAGCCTCGCACAAGCGCTGACGTCGACACGTTCTGTTCTGCTGAGGTGCCTAATCCAACGGAAGAGCCGGAATTATACGAGGCCGTTAAAAAGTTTATGGTGCATCGTAGATGCGGAGTTTTTGATCCTGAGTCGCCCTGTATGAGAGACGGCAAGTGCTCAAAGAAGTTTCCAAAGGAACTACGTGAAACGACGTCGGTGGAGTTTGACGGCTTTCCTCATCTTCGCCGGCGAGGTCGCTCAGTAATTTCTATTGATGGGATCGAATACGGTGATGAATGGATTGTACCCTACAATCCGTATCTTCTCCTTAAATACAACAGCCATATAAATGTGGAGACATGTGGCATGATTACAGCAGTGAAATACCTCTATAAGTATGTTTATAAAGGTACGGATAGGGCTAGGGTGGTGATTAGAAGCGGCGAAGCTGTGGACGAGATCAAACAGCACCTCAATGCTCGCTATGTCTGTCCACCAGAAGCGGCTTTTCGTATTTTCGGCTACGATTTGGACGATATGTCACACACTGTTATTCGCCTTGGTGTACACCTCCCTGATCTTCAACCGGTTATATTCGAGGAGGGTGGAGAGGAGGCGGCACTAGCTCGAGAAGCCGTGAGGGACTCCACGCTTACAGCCTACTTTAAGTTGAATGAGCAGTGCTCCAGAATCTTCGACAGTGCAGAATCGTCGCAGACACGTGCGGCACTACCGATAGATGCTCGCCAGCTCTACTACAGCGATGTTCCTCATTACTTCACCTTCAGAGATAGAGCGTGGCAGCCAAGAAGGCGAGGAGCTAAGCAGGTTATAGGGAGGATGCCCTCAGTCTCTCCTGTCGATACTGAGAGATACGCACTCCGTATTCTCCTGCTCAATCGCAAAGGCGCTCTTTCATTTGACGACATTAAAACAGTTGATGGAAGGTATTACGAAAAATTTCTCGATGCAGCTAAAGCAGCGGGTCTTCTTGATGACGATTCCTATTTTCGAGAAAGTCTTTTGGAAGCATCTCACTTCCAATCGCCGCCAGCTCTCCGTAGTTTTTTTTCGTGCCTTCTATGTTACTGTGAGATCAGTAACGCAGCTGCTCTTTGGGATGAGTTCTCCGAGGCGATGGCTGAAGATTTCGCTCATCGAGGTTTCACTAGAGAGCAGTGCATTAGCTTCGCCTACTTTGACGTCGCCCATCGAATGGAGCAGCTTGGAAAACGGTTGCAAGATTTCGTTAGTGCTCCTCAATCCGAAATAAACGACGTTCCCGAGGCGCCGATAAATTTCGAAGCACATGCGAACAAGGGAACCTTCTGTATGCAACACTTAATGAAGGACAAAGAACAGCGGCCGACGATATCCTAGCAGCGGTGGATCGCCAAGAAAATCGATGCTTTTTCTTGGACGGCCCCGGTGGTTCCGGCAAGACCTATCTCTATAACACCGTTTACAAAATTTTAGTAGGAAGACACTTGAAGGTGTTGTGTGTTGCATGGACAGGGATCGCGGCAAATCTTTTGCCAGCAGGCAGGACAGTGAATTCAGCTTTTACGCTGATTGTTGCCGATCAAAACCGATCTTCCTCAATGAAGAGGCAACAGAAGGAGGCAAGGATGTTAATGGAAACTGAAGCAATAATATGGGATGAGATTTCAATGGCTTCGAAGGGGGCCTTTGAAGCTGTAGAGTCCCTGCTTCGAGATTTGATGCAAAACGATAGACCCTTCGGTGGAAAACTGATTATCGTTGGAGGAGACTTCCGCCAGACATTGCCTATAGTTGAACATGGGGGAAGGAACGAAGTGGTGGAGGCATGTGTCAATCGTTCAGCACTGTGGAGGCTTTTCACGAAGCATCGGCTGACCACTAACATGCGCGCACAAAATGCAGGTGATACTTGGCCAGAATTTCTTTTAAAGGTGGGAAGTGGTGAAGCAAATGATGCTGATGATCGAGTGATGATGGCCCATAACTGCATTTATGAAGGTGATATAGTGACGTCTGTTTTTGGAGAAGTTATAGACCCTGAAAGCGCATACGACCTTGCGGAAAAGGCTATTTTAGCTCCTAAGAATTCACATGTTCACGCTCTTAATGCAGACACCTTGAGAAGATTGCAGGTTGAGAATGAGAGAGATGAGCGCGTTTTCAAAAGCGTAGACGAGGCTATCATTGACGACAATGCTGATCAGCTGTACATGCCTACAGAGTATTTGAATAGCCTCACTCCATCCGGGATGCCTCCGCATGAACTACATGTAAAGAAAGGAGCAATTTTGATGTTATTACGTAACCTTGACGTCAACAACGGCCTTTGCAACGGTACGCGTCTAAAGGTAGATACGATCGGTCGCTTTACTCTAGGCTGTCGATTTATCAGTGGCCAGCGAAGAGGGGATTTCATTATTATCCCACGGATAGATCTATATTGGGACGGTGCGCCTTTTCGCTTAAGACGCAGGCAGTTCCCTATTCGAATTGCTTTTGCTATGACGATCAACAAAAGCCAGGGACAAACCTTCTCGAGAATAGGGCTGTGTCTTCCCGAAGACGTTTTCAGCCATGGCCAGCTTTATACGGCTCTATCCAGAGTTCGAGCACCGGAAGGAATTGTTGTTAAAAGCAGAACAACTCTTCTAAAAAATGTCGTGTACCCCGAAGTTTTTATGTAAAGGTAAGGTTAGTTCTATTGTTAGCAAAAAATCTTTTGGATAAAATGTAATCTTTCTTAGGTTACTCTATGCTGCTCTCAAATCCTGTTCGTCTAAAAGGAAAAGTTGTTCAAAAAGCCTGCTGCTCTTCGTAAGGAAATGACGTTCCGCAGTTCTCAGGGAGAGGTATGTCTCAATCCGGATAGTTTTCATCTCGGTGAAGTTTAGCGGATAAATAAGCTGCGCACTTTGTTAGGTTGTGACGGATTTTTGATCAAGTGGGATTGCTTCAACTTTCAAACCATCACACGCTCACTGTACAAATGCGAATGCTTCATAATTCTCAAAAAAATCTATGCATCTCCATTGGTCAGAACTAATTACAGCCTTAAGCAGTCTTTTTGCTTGGAAAAATTGTAATTGTTCTTAAGGTGCGCTGACTCTTTGTCGAGTTGTCGTCGTCTAATGGAAAACCAACTTTCTAAGGATGATTCGCTAAGTGGAAAAATGTATTTGTTCCATCTATCCTAAATAAAAGTAAGTTACGGTTCCCAGAGCTCGAAAGTTTCCACCTCGAAAAAGTTTTGCGAATGAAAACACTGTACTTCTTCTTAGGTTCTGCTGGACTGACTGCAAAAAATGGTCGATCCATCTGTCTTGCAGAAAAGTGGGTTACGGTTTCCAGAGCTCGAAAATTGAACGTCAAAGAAGTAATGCGGATGAATAAGTTGTTCTGACTCTTAGGTTCTGCCGGATTTTTTTTTGTGGAATTCGTTCATCCGGCAAACGTCATCTGATCACTGCACAAATACGCTGTTTCATGATTCAAACTACAAGTACGTTCTACTTCCATTAGTAAGAACTAATTAGACCCTTAGGTTCTTTCTCCTCGGAAAAATTGTAGTTTTTCTTAAGCTGCACTGAGTGTTCGACGCTTACGCGTTATCGTCGTCTGAAGAGAGGTCAACCTTCTAAGGCTGATTCGCTAATGCAAAAAAGGTCGTTGTACCGGTCCTAAATAAAAGTGAGTTACGATTTCCATAGCTCAATAAATTCTACGTCTAAGAAGTTTTGCGGATGAATATGTTGTTCTGACTCTTAGGTTCTGCCGGATTTTTTTTGTGGAATTCGTTCATCCGGCAAACGTCATCTGATCACTGCACAAATACGGCTGTTTCATGATTCAAACTACAAGTGCGTTCTACTTCCATTAGTAAGAACTAATTAGACCCTTAGGTTCTTTCTCCTCGGAAAAATTGTAGTTTTTCTTAAGCTGCACTGAGTGTTCGACGCTTACGCGTTATCGTCGTCTGAAGAGAGGTCAACCTTCTAAGGCTGATTCGCTAATGCAAAAAAGGCCGTTGTACCGGTCCTAAATAACAGTGAGTTACGATTTCCATAGCTCAATAAATTCTACGTCTAAGAAGTTTTGCGGATGAATATGTTGTATTTCTTCTTAGGCTTTGCCGGTATTTATCGAAATGGAATTGCTTCACCTGTCAAACGTCACCGGATTTTTACACAATAACCGCTGCTTTATATTTCGAAACTACATGTACGTTTTATCTCCATAGGTGAGAACTATTTTCACCTTTACGCACTTCTTATTCCTCACAAAAATTGTAATTTTTCTTAAGCTGCACTGGGTCTTCGTCGCGTTGCCGTCATGTAAATAGAACAACTCCGAAATGCACCTTCGCTGACTGCAAAAAAATGGCCGCTTCATCCGTCCTAAATAAAAGTGAGTTACGATTTCCATAGCTCGAAAAATTCCAGGTCGAAGAAGTTTTGCGGATGAATAAGTTGTTCTTCTTCTTAGGTTCTGCCGGATTTTTTGCCGATGTGGAATTGGTTCATCTGCCAAGCAGTCACCCGATCACCCCACAAGTACGGCTGTTTGATAATTTGAAGCTACAAGCACGTTTTACCTCCGTTACTAGGAATTACTTCCACTCCTACGCGGTTTTCCCCCCGGAAAAATTGTTCTTTTCTTAGACTTCGCTGAATCTTCGCCACTTTGTCGTCGTATAATGGGAAATCAACTTTCTAAGGCTGCTTCGATGACTACAAGAAAATGATCGTTCCATTTAACTTAAATGAAAGTGGGTTACGGTTTCCAGAGCTCGAAAAGTTTCATCTCGGAAAATTTCTGCGGATGAATAAGGTGTACTCATTTTTAGGTTCTGTCGGATTTTTGTCGAAATGGAATTAGTTCAATTGTCAAACGTCACCCAAGCACTGGAAAAAATATGGCTGCGTCATAATTGGAAACTATAAGTACGTTTTACCTCCGTTTGTAAGAACTAATTCCACCCTTACGCGCGTCTTTTTCCT
The DNA here is from genome assembly GCA_947359475.1 of Heligmosomoides polygyrus bakeri. Classification (NCBI taxonomy): domain Eukaryota; kingdom Metazoa; phylum Nematoda; class Chromadorea; order Rhabditida; family Heligmosomidae; genus Heligmosomoides; species Heligmosomoides polygyrus. Next base: position 11,065,280 of record OX375866.1, read on the forward strand.
CGGAAAAATTGTACTTTTTCTTAGGCTGTGCGGAGTCGTAGCCATGTTATCGTCGTCTAAACGGAAAACAACTTTCAGCTGCTTCGCTGAAAGCAAAAAATGGTCGCTCCATCTAATTTAAATGAAAGTGGGTTACGGTTTCCAGAGCTCGCAATATTCCACGTCGAAGAAGTTCTGCGGATCAATAAGTTCTACTCCTGCTTAGGTTCTGCTGGATTTTTGTCGAAATGGAATTGATTCAACTTCCAAACGTCACCCAACTGCTGGAAGAATACGGCTACGTTATATCTCGAAAGCACAAGCACGTTTTACCGCCGTTTGTAAGAACTAATTCGACCATTACGCGGTTCTTTTTCCTCAGAAAAATTGTAATTTTTCTTAAGCTGCGCTGACTCTTCGCCGTGTTGTCGTCGTCTTAGCGGATATCAACTTTCTAAGGTCCTTCGCTGAATGCAAAAATGGTCGTTCCATTTGTTCTAAATTGAAGTGGGTTGCGGTTTCAAGAGCTCGAAAACTTCCATCTTGAAGATTTGCGTATGAATAAGTTGCTGTGCTTTTTAGGGTCTGTCGAATTTTCACCGAACTGGATTTGCCTCAAGTTCCAAACGTCACCTGGCCACTGCAGAAATAGGGCTGCGTCATAATTAGAAACTATAAGTACGTTTTACCTCCGTTTGTAAGAACTAATTCCACCCTTACGCGCGTCTTTTTCCTCGGAAAAATTGTAATTTTTCTTAAGCTGCGCTGACTCTTCGCCGTGTTGTCGTCGTCTTAGCGGATATCAACTTTCTAAGGTCCTTCGCTGAATGCAAAAATGGTCGTTCCATTTGTTCTAAATTGAAGTGGGTTGCGGTTTCAAGAGCTCGAAAACTTCCATCTTGAAGAATTGCGTATGAATAAGTTGCTGTGATTTTTAGGATCTGTCGAATTTTCACCGAACTGGAATTGCCTCAAGTTCCAAACGTCACCTTGCCACTGCAGAAATAGGGCTGCGTCATAATTGGAAACTATAAGTACGTTTTACCTCCGTTTGTAAGAACTAATTCCACCCTTACGCGCGTCTTTTTCCTCGGAAAAATTGTACTTTTTCTTAGGCTGTGCGGAGTCGTAGCCATGTTATCGTCGTCTAAACGGAAAACAACTTTCGGCTGCTTCGCTGAAAGCAAAAAATGGTCGCTCCATCTAATTTAAATGAAAGTGGGTTACGGTTTCAAGAGCTCGAAAACTTCCATCTTGAAGAATTGCGTATGAATAAGTTGCTGTGCTTTTTAGGATCTGTCGAATTTTCACCGAACTGGAATTGCCTCAAGTTCCAAACGTCACCCAACTGCTGGAAGAATACGGCTACGTTATATCTCGAAACCACAAGCACGTTTTACCGCCGTTTGTAAGAACTAATTCGACCATTACGCGGTTCTTTTTCCTCAGAAAAATTGTAATTTTTCTTAAGCTGCGGTGACTCTTCGCCGTGTTGTCGTCGTCTTAGCGGATATCAACTTTCTAAGGTCCTTCGCTGAATGCAAAAATGGTCGTTCCATTTGTTCTAAATTGAAGTGGGTTGCGGTTTCAAGAGCTCGAAAACTTCCATCTTGAAGATTTGCGTATGAATAAGTTGCTGTGCTTTTTAGGGTCTGTCGAATTTTCACCGAACTGGAATTGCCTCAAGTTCCAAACGTCACCTGGCCACTGCAGAAATAGGGCTGCGTCATAATGGAAAACTATAAGTACGTTTTACCTCCGTTAGTAACAACTAATTCCACCTTTACGCGGTTATTTTTCCTCGGAAAAATTGTACTTTTTCTTAGGCTCTGCTGAACCTTCGTCATTTTGTCGTCGTATGAAGGGAAATGAACTTTCTAACGCTGCTTCGCTGAATGTGAAAAATGGTCGTTCCATCTAACTTAAATGAAAGTGGGTTACGGTTTCCATGGCTCGCAATATTCCACGTCGAAGAAGTTCTGCGGATAAATAAATTCTACTCCTGCTTAGGTTCTGTCGGATTTTTGTCGAAATGGAATTGGTTCAACTGCCAAACGTCACGCAACTGCTGGAAGAATACGGCGTCGTTATAACTCGAAACCACAACACGTTTTACCTCCGTTTGTAAGAACTAATTCCACCCTCACGCGGTTCTTTTCCTTGAGAAAATTGTACTTTTTCTCAGGCTCCGCTGAATCCTCGCCATGTTATCGTCCTCTAAAGGAAAATGCAAAAATGGTAGTTCCATCTAACTTAAATGAAAGTGGGTTACGGTTTCCTGAGCTCGAAGTATTCCTCGTCGAAGAAGTTCTGCGGATCAATAAGTTCTACTTCTGCTTAGGTTCCGCCGGATTTTTTGCCGATGTGGAATTTTTTCATGTGCCAAGCGGTCATCCGATCGCTCCACAAATACGGCTATTTCATAATTCGGAACTAGAAGTACGTTCTACCTCCGTTAGTCAGAACTAATTCCACTATTACGCGGGTGTTTTCCTTCAGAAATATTATAATTTTTCTTATGCTGCGCTATTTCTTCGTCGCGTTGCCGTCATGTACATGGGAGGAATACCGTAAGACTCCTTCGCTGACTACAAAAAATGGCCGCTTCGTCCGCCCTAAATAAAAGCGAGTTACAAGAGTTCCATCTCGAAGATTTGCTGATGAATAAGTTGTTCTGCTTCCTAGGCTCGGCCGGATTTTTTTTTGCCGATGTGGAATTGGTTCATGCGCCAAGCGGTCATCCGACCACTCCAGAAATACGGCTAATCTATAATTCGGAACTAGAAGAACGTTCTACCTCCGTCAGTAAGAACTAATTCGATCCCTACTCGAATCTTTTTCCTCGAAAAGTTACACTTTTTATTAAGCTGCGGGTGGGTCTTTGTTGCTTTACCGTCATGTTGATGGTATCAACTTCCTAAGACTCCTTCGCTGTTCGCAACAAATGGCCGTTCCATCCGTCTTAATTAAAAGTGGGTTGCGATTTCCAGAGCTCGAGAAATTCCACCTCGCGAATGATTTGCGGATGAATAAGTTGTTCTGCTTCCTAGGCTCGGCCGGATTTTTTTGCCGATGTGGAATTGGATCATGCGTCAAGCGGTCATCCGACCACTCCAGAAATACGGCTGATCTATAATTCGGAACTAGAAGAACGTTCTACCTCCGTCAGTAAGAACTAATTCGATCCCTACTCGAATCTTTTTCCTCGAAAAGTTACACTTTTTATTAAGCTGCGGGTGGATCTTTGTTGCTTTACCGTCATGTTGATGGTATCAACTTCCTAAGACTCCTTCGCTGTTCGCAACAAATGTCCGTTCCATCCATCTTAATTAAGAGTGGGTTGCGATTTCCAGAGCTCGAGATTTTCCACTTCGAGAATGATTTGCGGATGAATAAGTTGTTCTTCTTCTTAGGTTCTGCCGGATTTTTGCCGATGTGGAATTTTTTCATGTGCAAAGCGGTCATCCGATCACTTCACAAATACGGCTGCTCAATAATACGGAACTTGAAGTACGCTCTACCTCCGTCAGTAAAAACTAAATCGACCCTTACGTGAACCTTTTTCCTCGAAAAATTACAATTTTCTCTCAAGCTGCGCGTGGGTCTTTGTTGCTTTGCCGTCATGTTGATGGTATCAACTTCCAAAGACTCCTTCGCTGATCGCAACAAATGTCCGTTCCATCCGTCTTAATTAAGAGTGGGTTGCGATTTCCAGAGCTCGAGAAATTCCACCTCGCGAATGATTTGCGGATGAATAAGTTGTTCTGCTTCCTAGGCTCGGCCGGATTTTTTTGCCGATGTGGAATTGGATCATGCGTCAAGCGGTCATCCGACCACTCCACAAATACGGCTGCTCCATAATTCGGAACTTGAAGTACGTTCTACCTCCGTCAGTAAAAACTAAATCGACCCTTACGCGAACCTTTTTCCTCGAAAAGTTACACTTTTTATTAAGCTGCGGGTGGGTCTTTGTTGCTTTACCGTCATGTTGATGGTATCAACTTCCTAAGACTCCTTCGCTGTTCGCAACAAATGTCCGTTCCATCCATCTTAATTAAGAGTGGGTTGCGATTTCCAGAGCTCGAGATTTTCCACTTCGAGAATGATTTGCGGATGAATAAGTTGTTCTTCTTCTTAGGTTCTGCCGGATTTTTGCCGATGTGGAATTTTTCATGTGCAAAGCGGTCATCCGATCACTCCACAAATACGGCTGCTCCATAATTCGGAACTTGAAGTACGTTCTACCTCCGTCAGTAAAAACTAAATCGACCCTTACGTGAACCTTTTTCCTCGAAAAATTACAATTTTCTCTTAAGCTGCGCGTGGGTCTTTGTTGCTTTGCCGTCATGTTGATGGTATCAACCTCCTAAGACTCCTTCGCTGTTCGCAACAAATGTCCGTTCCATCCATCTTAATTAAGAGTGGGTTGCGATTTCCAGAGCTCGAGATTTTCCACTTCGAGAATGATTTGCGGATGAATAAGTTGTTCTTCTTCTTAGGTTCTGCCGGATTTTTGCCGATGTGGAATTTTTCATGCGTCAAGCGGTCATCCGACCACTCCACAAATACGGCTGCTCCATAATTCGGAACTTGAAGTACGTTCTACCTCCGTCAGTAAAAACTAAATCGACCCTTACGCGAACCTTTTTCCTCGAAAAGTTACACTTTTTATTAAGCTGCGGGTGGGTCTTTGTTGCTTTACCGTCATGTTGATGGTATCAACTTCCTAAGACTCCTTCGCTGTTCGCAACAAATGTCCGTTCCATCCATCTTAATTAAGAGTGGGTTGCGATTTCCAGAGCTCGAGATTTTCCACTTCGAGAATGATTTGCGGATGAATAAGTTGTTCTTCTTCTTAGGTTCTGCCGGATTTTTGCCGATGTGGAATTTTTCATGTGCAAAGCGGTCATCCGATCACTCCACAAATACGGCTGCTCCATAATTCGGAACTTGAAGTACGTTCTACCTCCGTCAGTAAAAACTAAATCGACCCTTACGTGAACCTTTTTCCTCGAAAAATTACAATTTTCTCTTAAGCTGCGCGTGGGTCTTTGTTGCTTTGCCGTCATGTTGATGGTATCAACCTCCTAAGACTCCTTCGCTGTTCGCAACAAATGTCCGTTCCATCCATCTTAATTAAGAGTGGGTTGCGATTTCCAGAGCTCGAGATTTTCCACTTCGAGAATGATTTGCGGATGAATAAGTTGTTCTTCTTCTTAGGTTCTGCCGGATTTTTGCCGATGTGGAATTTTTCATGCGTCAAGCGGTCATCCGACCACTCCACAAATACGGCTGCTCCATAATTCGGAACTTGAAGTACGTTCTACCTCCGTCAGTAAAAACTAAATCGACCCTTACGCGAACCTTTTTCCTCGAAAAGTTACACTTTTTATTAAGCTGCGGGTGGATCTTTGTTGCTTTACCGTCATGTTGATGGTATCAACTTCCTAAGACTCCTTCGCTGATCGCAACAAATGTCCGTTCCATCCATCTTAATTAAGAGTGGGTTGCGATTTCCAGAGCTCGAGATTTTCCACTTCGAGAATGATTTGCGGATGAATAAGTTGTTCTTCTTCTTAGGTTCTGCCGGATTTTTGCCGATGTGGAATTTTTCATGTGCAAAGCGGTCATCCGATCACTCCACAAATACGGCTGCTCCATAATTCGGAACTTGAAGTACGTTCTACCTCCGTCAGTAAAAACTAAATCGACCCTTACGCGAACCTTTTTCCTCGAAAAGTTACACTTTTTATTAAGCTGCGGGTGGATCTTTGTTGCTTCACCGTCATGTTGATGGTATCAACTTCCTAAGACCCCTTCGCTGATCGCAACAAATGGCCGTTCCATCCGTCTTAATTAAGAGTGGGTTGTGATTTCCAGAGCTCGAGATTTTCCACTTCGAGAATGATTTGCGGATGAATAAGTTGTTCTTCTTCTTAGGTTCTGCCGGATTTTTGCCGATGTGGAATTTTTTCATGTGCAAAGCGGTCATCCGATCACTCCACAAATACGGCTGCTTGGTAATTTGAAACTACAAGTACGTTTTACCTTACCCGACATGCGAATTATTATGGGAAAGCGAGGAGTAGATCTGTTTGGATAGTAAATATTTATCTTTTTTTTTCAGAAACCAACTATAAAGTCGAATTGGAAAAAAGCAGTTTCCACCTTATGCAAACCAAGGAGGAGGGCACTTTAGCTTATCTTTGAAAGGCTAGCGTGTTGGGAACTTACATTGTGTCTGTTTTGGCTTAATGAATGTTCTGCTGTGTTCTGTTATGTTCCGTCCTACTGTGCCCATGGTGAGAATACCATAGATTGATTTTGTCGTTTTTTCGCGTACTTTGTAGTATAGATTAAAAGAATTTTTATAGCCAAGGTGTCACATATTCGGGGTTTGGGGGCGAAGCCCCCAACCAGGCGTTTGGCGGCCGATAGGCCGCTGAACGACTGGTAAATAGATATTTTGAAAACCTGTCTACTTGCCTATCATCTTTTTTGTTCGTAGCTAACTTTTTAGCGGGTGATCCAACTATGCGACCATGCACCTTAAAGCAAGTATTTTCCCGTACTCCTCAGATTCCGCATCTGAAGGTCTTTCTTAGGTACGGATTGAAGCTGTGCACTTTATTCTATCGACAGTTGGGGCTTTAAAGTATGCGGCCTAGCCAGTTAATGGTGCAAAGAATACACACCACTGGCTATGAGTCATCTCTTCTTCTCGGCTGTCTGATGCCGAGAAGCTATGTTGCTGAAAGTGCGCGATGTACGGAGAAAGATAGCAATGGCACACTGTACAGCTGGCGAATTCAGCGGTTTCCAGGGAACGGCGTAGAGCTGCTACGGTCGCTCACAGTTCGTCGCAGGAACTGAACACGCATCCGCTCGCAGCGGTAGCCTTGGTCGCAGAAACCGGCAATCGTCTCAGCCGGAAACCTGGTCGCATAGCCTAGTGCTGGCTCTGGCGCCTCCCTGCCAATTTTTGAAAGACTCGGCCGAGTCGACATGGGGACGTTCAGGAAGGGTGCCACCCCCGGCAAAGAGTCGCTACCATCTATTTTAGGTTGCTGCAAAAGAAATGCAGGTTTTCTGTTTTATTGGCTCCAGTACTATTTTTGAAAATAGACTTTTTGATAAGATATAATATTATACATTGTTGTAAAGCGTATTACTTGCATGCGCCTTATAAATATGTGTATGGAACTCAGTTCAAATCGCTTATTTAAAAGATAATTTGGTTTTATGTTCAGATGTCTGAACGCGATTTTCACCAAATTTATCTCTACGAGTTGAAACTCGGCCGGACTTCCGCTCAAATCGCTCGAAATACCAACGAAGTATGGGGCCGGGGAAGAGTCAAAGAATGCAGTTGGTTCCAAGAATTTCAACGCCAGCCTCGAAGACGAACCACATGGCAGCCGCTGATGAGGATACATTAAAGGCGTCGGTCGAAGCTGATCGGAGCAATACCAAGCGACATATAGCCGAGGACCTCGTCGCACACTACAGTTGTTCGCCATTTTATTTATTTTTATTCATTCATTACGCCGTTTAAGACAGACGTTATGCAGAACTCAAACCACATCAATACAACAAGGACAGCAATAGGATACTAGAGCATCTGAAAACGGGGTGGAGAACGCACCTCAAGACTTCCTATTCAGCACTGAGAATATTCGCTTTTACCATACGTTTGAAGGAAGGCAGAGATGACGGCACAGTCCTCATCTCACTCCAATTGAGATACCTCAAACCAGCTCTACCCGTAAAGAAGGTGGCTCTTAGTGAGGTTTTAGGTGATCAAAAAACAACTTGTCGGTTTCACCCCTAGTGACTGAGAGTCGCAGGGTGTAGAATTTTGTGCAAGAGACTGGGATCAGGTGTTGATTAGTTTGCAGACCATGGCGGTCTCGAAGGTGTGTCTCCTTGACATGAGTGATGGAATACCCAGATAAGCATTCCTAATGCTAGCTTTAGGGATTCGGTCGTGCAGGAATCCAATCCGTTTCGCAATAGAACCTTCCGTTGAAATCATTTTGAATCTTCTCTTTCATCAGAACGTCTTCATCTTTGAATTTGAAGCAAATTGTAAAGACCAAGAAGCCAAATATAGAGAAAGTCAGAAGAATCGTCGTTTTGAGATGTCGTCGGCCCATCCTTTGCGCAATGACAACTATCCGTTTCTTGAACGGATTGTGACTTGCGATCGGAAATTGATACCTCGTGGTAACAGGCGACGTTCGCCTAGTGGTTGAACCAGAAAGAAGCTCCCCAACATCATACAAAGCCGGAAAATTCGACAAAAATCGCGTTTGATATCTAAAAATAAAAACCAAATTATTTTCTTAGATTAGTGACTATAATTGATTTGCTGGCTTCGTAGAATCCATCAGTTGCTGCGCCTTCTGAATTCTGTAAAGACGCATTCCGAGCTGCATTTTCACAATTCAGCGGACGGTACACTTGGATATTCCTTCGTCACGAGCAAGCTCTGTCATGGACCATCGTGAGTTGCGGCGGATCTTCTCTCGAATTCTTTTGACGACCCCGGAGGTAGAAGCCTACCTGATCTCAGCCTATCCTGCATCGTTCCCGTCTCCGCAAGTCGATTCAGGTTGCTATAGACCGTGCTTTTCGCAATACCAAGCCTTCTAGCGATGTCCGCAGCAGGCACACCTTCAGCGTGCAGTTTCTCCATGGCAGTGCGTGAACTTTTTGCATCAGCGATCTTGAACAAAATAAACTTCAGACGTTATAAATTTGTATATGATAGGGAAAGAGTGGGACAATAATACCACATAAAAGTTTGGTTGAGCAAAGCGCATCATCCCATATAATGAGCCTGAAATAGACGAATCCAAGAACTTTTGACGCACCCTGTACTAGCAGAATACAGTGCGTTTCAAAAGTATGTAGCCACCTTAAATTCAAAATTTTCTCGTTTCGCGTTCGTTTCTACGAACTGGCGTTAGCAGCATTGGATTCTTCGTAGAGAAAACAGCTAGACTGCTCTTTCCAGAAAAAAGCTTGATCTCCGGCAATATCTAGGTGTTTTTGAATTTTTTTGTTTGTTTCAAAAGTGTGTAGCCACTCCAGAATATCGGGCATTTTTACACTCCTATTCAAATTTTGCGCTCTTTTTGGCGGGAAGTTCTTGTCATAAAAAGCCAGCTTGACCTGCTCTTCAAAAATAACCACTATGCCAGTCCGTGGACGTGTCTTGATTATCGAGGAACAAGCTCAGATCCGAGCGCTCAAGGATGCTGGCTTGACAAACCGCACTATTGCTCGTCAGCTCGGACGTTCGCAAGAGTGTCGACCACTTCCTTCGAAATTCCAATGGTTATCGGTCTGCACCTGTACCTGATCGTCCGCGTGTGATTTCGAGCCAGAATCGTCGACGAATCAGCCGCATGGTGTCGAACTCCACATGGAGCGTCAACCAAGTTCGCGCTGAGACGGGTCTATCTGCATCAAGAACAACGTTATGGCGTTGTATTCGATCGAACGAACACATCTGCAGACAGACCATGCAGAAAGCACCTCATCTCACGACCTTCCACAAGCAGGCGCGACTGGAGTTTGCCCGCAAAAACCTGGCACGCAATGGGAAAATGTGGGAACTTTCTGGTTTCGTCGACGTCATGAATTTCACACGCTTATTGCTTCAGGTCATCTTCGGTGACGACAAAAAGTTTAATCTGGATGGTCCGATGGTTACCGGTATTACTGGAGAGATCTACGACAGGCTCCCATCACCTTCTCTCAACGGAACTTCGGAGGCGGGTCTGAAATGGGCAGGCTTCTGCCGTAGGGGGAAGCTGAAGCTCAGATTCTCCCTACTAAAAAGTTCAAAAACGCCTAGTTTTTGCCGGAGATCAAGCTTTTTTCTTGAAAGAGCAATCTGCTATTCTCGTCTACGGGGAATCCAATGCTGCAAACGCCAGTTCGTAGAAACGAACGCGAAACGAGAAAATTTTGAATTTAAGGTGGCTGCATACTTTTGAAACGCACTGTATTCAATGTTGTCTTGACATCAGAAGCACCAGCTCATCTGTGATTAGTTCCATTTGCCTAATTGCGTTGTTCGATACAAAGAGAAGAGTTCAGGCTCTTATTCTACCTGCGAATCCTCTTCCTAATGCTTCCCAGATTGCCATTATTTTTGATAAATGACGTCTTCGAATGAGTACTGCGTTTAACGAACCCGATGTCCCTTCAACTGCCCCTTTTCTCCGTCGTGCTCATGCGTCTGCGTCTGACAAACGAGGTGCCAGGCGAAAGAGACGCTATAAAAATCTCTGACGGCAATTCGCTAAATTGAGTTGATGGAGCAGATGAGCGCCGCGTCGTTATCCAGCGCTCGTCACGTCGTCTGTCTCATTCTGGCGAACGTTGTCGCTCCATAAATCTTCATCTCGTGCCGGCTATCGGCTCTGCTGGCACGACGTTCCCACCCGCTGAGTTTCGTTCTCGAGCACTGATGAGAAGGCGGTTGTTGTCCGTCGTTGCTAGGTAAAACTAAACGAACAAAAAAAGCTGCACAGGCCGAGGTTAGAAAAGCTGTCCGTTATAGAATGCTACATAGAAATTTTTCATTTTCTTCTTCATTTTTGTGGGCATTTAGTCTATTTTTGCCGTGATCTATTGGCGACATTTGAAACCCAACAAGTGCGATTCTATGATTCCTAACCACTGAAGGCCATTATGCCACATATACCATTTTCATGTCCATTTGGTCACTTTTCAAATCAAATTGGTCACTTTTCACACCAAATTGGACACTTTTCTAAGCTGGCCTATAAACTTTGAAATCAAATGAACGTCTTCCAAATCGAAACGAGCTTTTTACACGTTAAACTGCAAACTCTCCAAGATGGTAAAGATAATTTTTTGTTCAAGGTATAATTTTCTTTGATTTTTTTTACTTCAGCTCTCCGACTGAGTGTAATAATCTTATACAATTTTTATTTTTTGAAAAAAGTAACAAATTAAACTTTGTTTTAAAGCGCAGCAGGGCAGTAATCATGTAGTGCATTAAAGACTGGATCGCGTCATGCACTCGGAAAGCAAGTTGCAATGTTAATCTGTTCCATAGTGTAAATACTGCCTACATGCAGCAGGAAAGTGAGGATATGTGTGTTTTTTTACAATTGTTTATGTTGCACCGCTTGCATGTGTGAAACTGCATGCAAACAGGAAATTTGCTATTAATCGAATAAAAATCGCAAAGTTTCCGACGAGGGCATGGCGTAGTCACTGTTTTGACAATGGAAAATAGTCGCCTTCCTGCTTTTCAAAACAAGCTTTGAATCATTGTTTTTTGCGAGAAACAAAATTATACAAAATTTCCAAAAATAAACTCACTTATTATGTATTTTTAGGGATTTTTGGAATTTTTTAATGTAAAAGAAGCATATTTCTATTTGGAAGAGTTCTGTTTGATTTCAAAAGTTTATAGGCCAGCTTAGAAGAGTGTCCAATGTGTAAAGAATCCAGTCCAAGTGAAAATGGTATAAATCACCACCGCCGTCCGTCCATGCATAGCAACTGCGCGTTAAAATGAACATTTTTCTGAATCTGTCCTAGTCGGGAGGGGCAACCTAAAAGTGTCAGCTGTGTACATCATCCAATATCATACAACCACGTCTCCTGGATTTACATAAAATCCTCGCACCATGAAGCAGTTCCAGAACATCTCGCAGAAACTCAAGGAAGGGATCAGAAAAAAAATCGATAAAAAATCATAATCACCATGTGCCCCCTCTGATTGGGATTGATCCCATTTTTCAAATCTAATGGAATGCTCTTCGAAAAGCAAGAACATTTTTTGTGGCAGGCTGGACGTATTTGAAATAAAACTGAACATCTACTAAATTTAGTCAATTAATTATTTTTTGTAATCAATTTTAGAAACATTTAATTAAATGATTAATTTTAAATTTTAAATAATGACTTCTAACCTCATTAAGTATTAATTGTTTGATTAATTTTGACAGCGACATTCTTCCAAATTAAAATAAACGAGTGCCTCCCATAATTTTATTCAAGGGAAACTTTGTATGACTTTCTGCAAAAATTTTTAATTCACGTGCTTCAAAAAGTGAAGGCTGCTTCGAATGGTCAAGATGAAGCTCAATGAAACATCCTTTTGAACATGTGCTAACGTTTTTCACGCATAAAATATTGGTCCTGGCCGACGCGCTATATTAATTGGCCCTAACCGACGCTTTATATGACTAACGTGCTCCAAAGGAAGCCTTTTTTCACGGCCGGTTGCATGACGACAGGCGTGGGACGCACAGCATTCTTTGAGAGCACGACATGTGTGACGAAGGGATATTTGTAGCGAGGCCGAGCAGGGAAAGAAACCGACATCGCTCGGTAACTCAGTTTCTCACCTCATCTAATAATAGCCAAGGCCAACGGCGTGAGCCTCCGTGCTACTCACGAAGCCTACAGAAGGTGACGTCTGAGGAACTCCATGCTGTACATTCTCTTCTATCTGGGTGAACTTCAGCAGCTCAGAACTCGTTCAGGGGTTCCATCTTGCAATTTTGATACTGTACTCTAATCAGCATTCCGAGCTACTTATAATCATTCTGGTCCCCACCTGAAGTTTCATGCTAGGTTGAAATCCTTCCCTGGCTGTATTCCTCCTAGGCACCTCATTTGGAAGACGTTCCGTTTCTGCAAGTCAGCTTTCAGAAATATCCACGTTTCAGTACTATAAAGCAAGACTGACATCACAACGGATCGAAACACTCGCATCAAGGTTGCCTTACGTTTCCTCCGTAGCTATCAGTTTAGTGCGTCGAAGGCCGAATGTAATAAGCTCCAATATCGACTCAATGCACGCTTTGCCTAACTACAAAGACCGATTAAGAATTAAGAGTGTTGCTTACAATGCAGAAGACTAGTGGCGGATATGGTATTTTGCTAGCGTATTCTAAGGAGAGAGGTTAAGCTACTTTCGAGCAAGTACTGGATCTACAGGCCTATTAGCCCTAGAATAAATAGCCTAAATGTCCATTACATTACAGAGGATAAATCGAAGACATTACTCAACTGTTTCTGTTTATTTATTTATTTATTTATTTATTTAATTGTGGGCTTAGACGGAGGTCTAGCGAAGAAATATGAACAAAAACAACACTTTAAGAACAAGCGCGTATTAAGATCAAATCCTTGGTAATAAGCAAGCCAAAAACACAGTAAAGCGATCACAGCATACCGAATTTGGCAGAACTACAGGCTTGACAGACAACCTCGTCAGGTCTTCGTACTTGCCAAGTAGCAAATTGAAGTCCCTGAAAATCCGATAAGTTTCGAAACCTGACCTGATTCGTGATCTAGGAATCGGAAGCCGAAGAATGACCTCTTACAGAACGTGTCAGTTCACCATAGATAAAATTAACTGGATCGATAGCCAGCTTTTTAGCTAGAATTTTGTACAGCATAGTAAGATAATTTTTCGCCTAGTGTTCAGTGATGAAAGACGGAAACAAAGAGCTCATTGATGTTCGCATGGAATTGAACTCCTTCGATTAGATCCTTAGAGAAACACCGCATCATAAGCTTTCTGGTGAAGCTATTTTGTACACTTTCTAAAAGCTCAGTATCCTTCTTCTTAGTTGGATTGAATACAGTTGTACCAGCTTCATGGATAGGACGTACATAGGTTTTGAAGGCCCTTATATACACTTCGGAGATATTAGATTTTAAAGCTCTGAATATATTATATAGACCATAACTGGCCTTCCTGACTAACATTCTACAATGCTTAGAAAAGCAAAGGTCACCTGTTATAGTGTAACCCAGACCTCAAACTTCATCAACCTTTTTCAGAAGCTGATCGTTAATAATGTATCCATGGAGACTGAGCTTTTCATTCTTTTTTCTATCAATGTGCTAGACGGACGAGTCTTCTTCCTGTTAAACTATTTCAGGCAAACACAGCTAAAGCTTTTAAAAGAAGCCTCATGAGGTCAGATCTTGCGCGCTTACTTAACTACCGGCGTTTTTGCTGATCCTGAATTTTCTAGGCTACCATCATTTCGCGTTTCAGCATTGTGCAGATGACTTCAGATATAGCTTTCCGTTAGCATATGCTCAGTGTGTCGTGAGTTTCCTGAGATGTGGGGCCGTGGTTACTATGATCTTATACCTTGTTTGTGTTGTGTGTTCTTTTGTCTTGCTTAGTGAGTCATTATGTTTTTGTGTTTTAGGCGGTTGTTCAAAGCTTAGGTACAGAGAAGCCTATGTAACCCATCATGGATATTTCCTTATCTTACATTTATGTTTTCTTTATATATATAATGTATATATAGCTTTATTCTTCACATTAATACAGTGTACTATGTGCTGCAAGCTCGGTTTGATTATCTCAGTTACTATGGAAGCAGTTTCGAATGGAAGCGTAATGAGGGCCTAGGTACGACCGGAATTAATACCGGACTCCTAGGTGCTTCCTTCTGTCTAACTGCTCGAAAGTGATTTCTTTACTCCACCGGAATCACACCATAGCTATACTATTCGCCAAACCGGTCACTGCACCCGACTCTAAAATAAAGTTATTTGCTTAAATTCCTCTCATCTAATTCATAAAATACTTTTCAGCCCATTACATGCTTTGTTTGTGGTTGCAGTCTTTTTGTACTTAGGCTTTTGAATTGCTTCAAAAGTCTAGGCCTTACCAAAGTTGCAGTGCATGCTGATAACACGCTTTGCTCACCAGTTTTTTTATGGCGCACGTTGTGCATAAATAAATAAATAAATCGCGTCACGCATTGCGTGCACACTAAACAATCCCCTATTGTTAGACAGAGATCCATTTTAGAATACGATTTTTCACAATGCGCGCTAGTATGGATTACTCTAAAATTGCTTAACAATTTCTTCATTCGAGGTGCAAATCACCTCGAATGAAGGCTGCTGAAGAACATAACTCGAATGCTCAGAAGAGACCTGGCTTGGTTTATCGGCACTGGACAGGGCTATCAACCGCTTCTAAGTACGTTAAGCCTAGCCTAGCCTTTTCATTGAGACGCCTATATTTTTTACAGGAATTGTTAGATATTTATGGAAGGTTTTGGACTTATTTTCTCATGCACTAGAAACGCATAAAATAAATGTTAACAAAAGCAAAGTAAAGTGAAAGAGAAGAATATAAAATCACAAATTTTTGTCTACCGTCAAAGTGGTTCGTTTCGGCACCTATCTCCAGACTATATTTGTGCTCTCGAAATTTTTTCGAGTATTGGAATGGTTACGAATGTTCACAAATTTCGAATATTCGAATTCGAATGTATTTGAAGAAGACAGTTTTTCTGAATATTCGAATTTGAATGCGTTCGAAAAATGCGATTTTTTAAACCTTCGAAGTCGAATACATTCGGAAAACGTGGATTTTTTTTTGAACATTCGAATTCGAATGTTCAAATTCGAATAAAAATCATTGGAATGCTTATTCGATAGGTCATTCGAACGAAACTATACTCAAGACTAACCTTTTTGTTACAACTCCTCCCCGGTGGCTCGTCAGTACAGATGAGTCGTTATATCCTTTTTGAATGTTGTCCAATTGTTTGTTTATCGTGGTGTTGAACTCGAGACCGAGATAGTACACGATTTATTGACGACTAACGTTTCGGCGATTTCGCCTTCTTCAGAGTCTGATAAAGTCCAGACATATGTTGAAGCTAGTAGGTCAAACATCGCCACAGACCTTGCGAAATTTCAAAGACCCGACGAACAGGAACCTTTATAGCAAAGAGAGGCAACAACAGCCCAACATTTAGGACACCCAAGGAGGTCGCAACCCCAAATTGCACCATCTGTCCTGCAGGCAACGAAGGAGACTGCAGGATTTCAGGGGTTGTCTAGTTGTCTCTATCTCGGTCTCCAGTTCAACACACCGACAAACAATTCGACAACGATCAGTGCCGAGATTCATCGAGGGTCGAACCTGGCAGCTACTTTTTGAATGTGTACAAATTATCAGGGATAACTTAACAAAACTACCTTAAGAAAGGCTACATGTTGTTACAGGATGTTTTGTTGCGATCAGTGTAAGGCGAACATCGCTGCCCGGAAAGCAGAAGATGCGGGTTCGAGTCCCGCCTGGCGCAAGAGTTTTGATCGCAACAAAACATCCTGTAACAACATGTAGCCTCTCTACCAGCCGCTCCAGGCTTAAGCAAATGTGTTAGAACATTGTTACCTTAAGAAAATTATTTTTATATTCTATGAATTACAATATAACATAATAAAACTGATATTATAATATAGTATAGATAACGTTTTGTTATAAAGTAGTATAATTAAAGTTTTATAAAACTATTAAGGAGATTTAACTTGCATATCGATCACTTTAATCCTACTGTGGGTTTCTGTTATGCATACGACCTTAAGTAAATAAGTACATCATCACCCGCAAGTGCATGGCGCACTCGAAGAGCTCTTATGCTATCGTTCTGCCACTGCTCTCCGCCTATTAAAATCTCCGCGCCAGAGGGATGATAGCAGTGCCTAGACTACTAATTAGCCGGCGGCAAAGCACACAGATGAAGACCACGAAAGGCCTTCATTAGGCACCAGAGCTCTCCATGTGCGGGTGTCTGCTTCCGATTCCACCCACCCACTGCCCTCAGCCCACACATCTGAATACGAGGCCGCCCTGTCCTTTTTTGCTTCTTAATGCACAATCTGACAGGGTAACACTGCGTGTACCCGTAGCCGCTCACGAGCTGCGAGTAGCTCAATGAATATGAAATGATGAATGTCGACTCCGGCTTGGGAATTGAGAAAGCGTTCTCCGGCGTTTCCATTGAATTGATTAACATCGGACTGCTTGCACTTCTCGCTTTCTTACAGGCTTTTATTCGTGCACTTGTCGCGAAATGTCGGAAAGAATTAGCTGTTGCCCTCAAACCAATTACGAAACGGCGCATTAAAGCCTTCCATTGTGTCGTTGTTCTTACTTACATTTGCCCTTCTGTGCAGTGTGTATATCATTCTAAAAGGTCCACCATTTTACAAGGCGGAACCTCTCCTAAACTTCCAATGTTTTTTGTTTGAACCGACGTATTTGCCGGACCGCCTCCCTACTCATATCTGAGCTCATATTTTCGCTTGAACGTCGTGCCTAATTATTATTAGTGAATTTCTTTTTATGGGCGCATGTAGCGCAGTCGGTGGAGGTGCCGTCTGCATCCGATATCAGATTCCTGGTTCGCATTTCCCGTCTATGCCAATCGAGCCTTCCATCCCTCCGGGGTCGGTGAATGGGTACCGGACTTGCCTGGGAACGATAGAGTGCTGCTTTGTTCATCGTTTCGCCACCGCAAGACATTGTGCGGCCAAACACGCATTCAATTCAAATCACGTCCACAACATCCCGTAGAAGTAGAATGCGTGGCACATCCCAAAAGGGGTTAAGTAACACCGTTCTCTATCCTTGTTCTTAAATTTGTTTTTGGGCAAAACTAAACCAAAAACTAATTCACTTACTAATTGATCGATGTATGAAATAGGAACAGGAAGAAATTGTTGTAGGAAAAATTGCTCCGTTTCTCTGTAACATCGCCTGAAGATATTCGCTCCGGCCAATGGGCGTCGGACAGCATTGACCGAAAGAGTTGAATATTTATGTTCTTCTACTTGTTTACTTTTCGAACGTATGGTAGCGCAGTCGGTGCTAGTGCCTACTGCTGTCTACACCCCCTGATTAAGCTTTTGGTTCGTGGCCAACCAAACCTTCCATCCCCCTAGGTGGGTGGAAGGTTTGGTTGGCCACGAAAAATTTTCGCATTTTTCATTGGACAGTCCATGGCTGTCCAATGAAAAATGCGAAAATGCAAAAATAAAAAGGACGAAGGACAAAGGTCAGCGATAGCCAATCCTTTTGAGGAATGCGCCACGCATTCTACTTCTATGAGATATGGCAGGCAATTTGAATGGCTAACCTCTCCAATGATCTGCAGTGGTGAGTGATGAACAATTTAGTGTTGTATCCTTCCCAGGAAGGTCTTGTAGCAATTCACGGACCCTGGAGGGAAGGTAGGCAATGCTGGCCCGTTCGGGAAATCCGGACCAAGAACCTTGATTTGGAACACATACGATAGTCGACGCCTCCTTCGAAGGCGCCACCGCGCGCCCAGAAATAAATGTAGGTGGAACAGTCAACATGTTTGAGCACCTCGCTTTTTCACACTGTCTGTCATGAAGTCCCTTACGTCGAAGAATTCCCTTCATTCCTGTTTGTTGCTTGAGCGACTAGCCAACTTTCAGACTCACTTCGAAGCACTTGTCCTGCCTCTTCCCTGCTCAAGAGGAACGTTCAATAGTTGCAGAAATTCGTGCATTCCTCACCCGTGACATTCCTTGGAGTCGACTTCTCACCCTTAGCCGATGCATGTCTTTATGTGCCCACACATCATCCACTGATTGCTAGTATAACATCTATAATCAGCAATCGTAGTCAAAGGCTTATCGGCGATCTTAATGAGCAGTTTGAGATGCCTAAAATAGCCGGGTGCATCTGATACATTGATGCGCAATGTAATGCCCTTCTTTGAGTTCTTTTTCCAGTTCCTCTATTTTCTCTCCTTTTTTTATCTCAAAGGCGATTTTTTCCGTTAATCCAGAACCTTATTGGTTTCGTTGGAGCTCATGCGGAGTAGACAGGTTGCAAAATATCTTTCAAATGGCACCTTCCATTTTGCCGAAATGTGCTGTGTGTTTTTGAGTTCTACACTTTAGAAGAAGCATGAATCAATCGATACGGCCATATTATGGATAAATGATGACAAGTACGCGAGCGAAACACAATCACGCTTGTAGGGAACGCAGGAATTCCGTCGAAAGCGTGGCGCAATCCCTTTTGTTATATGTCAGAAAATTTTTATTTTCTTGCGCTTTTATTTGAGCCGGTAACTGTTTTAGAGCTTTTGCCGGCAAACCTTTCAAAATTTGCTTAAATTTTTTAAAGACATCCTGTATATTCTTTTCTTAGCCATCCTACAATATTTATATTTTATACTTTCCCTTACGGGGGAACCGTACATTTGAACGGGGAGGCAAGTCATGTAGGAAGAATACCCACCCCTCAGTTAGTATTCAAATGTGTGTTGTTTGCTAAGTCTTTAAACCCAAGGAGTAGGGGATCCTTGAAGTAGCAATGGAATCGGCGCCTCACGAGTGCTGGGGTCCCTTTTAAGCCCGCGACGTCATTGCCTGGAAACGGTTCGGGGCGCAGTGGATTGTGGCGCTGCTTCATGCAAGGGCGGTGGGAGGTTCGATTCCTCCGCATTGCAAGGTTTTTGCATTTCAACTGCCTGGTTGACATTTGAGGGGTCCTGACGTCTATACAATTTCAGACGTTTTCCGCGTTTTTTTTTTCGAGCTGTTTGCTGGGGAGAGTAACTTCTTGCCACTTCTTAATGTCCTTAGTAGTCCAATACGGAATTGACCACACCCAAAAATTCACTCAATCGTGATAGACGATGGAACATCCCAACGCTCACACCCCACGTTATAGGAGAATCGTGATTAGTCGAAAGCTTCCACGAGCTCTGACAGAAAATGGTGCGCTATTCCTTCAGTGGGGATCAGCTTTCAGTCTCAGAAACCACCGGTTCCTTTATTTGTCGATTTACACAACGAAAACATGTGCAAGTGGCCGTTCTCTGAGTGCTCTGTTTCAATTGTTCTCGTTGCCTGCATGCACTTCTTCCTTTGCTTGCACGTCATTAATTGTAGGGTCTCCCCTGACATGCCTTCTATCCAAACTTTCTCTCACGAAGTGAAAACACTCGGTCTATCCAAACAATCCATCCTGCGCCCTTAAAAGGACTAGACCAAGGTATCAAGATGGACTGCAAGCATAGGCTCTACTGAGGTAGTTTGCGTCGCTAAACTTCAGTAGAAAGAGTACTTATACGACATGCAGCATCATTGATGAACAGAGGCTCGAATGGGTTTTGAGGAAACGTCATGAGCCTAAGATGGACGAGAGACAATGTCCAATGTTTGACAATTTTGAAGCCAAAATGGACTTATTTGAAGAATTTCATGTTTCCCTCCCTGAAGGCATTCTTGACTGAGAAAAGTTTGACAGCGTTTGAAGTTGTCTTAAGTCGGGTGGTCGCCGACTTCTTCGACTTCCGTTCTCTCCGATTCTGGCAAATAGGAATCTCTGATGTGGGTCATTCTGGTGGCTACTATACATAGTTGTGCTTTTGAGAAATTTTATCAAACGAATGAGTGAACGAATTTATTCCGTGTCGAAAATTTTTTGAGCGAATGAACTATCGAATTTATTCGTTCATAAATTTTTTCGAATGATCGAAAATCAAATAAGCCCCATTTTTCGTTTATTCGAATATTCCAATAGTCGAGCACTTTGTTCAAATCAGTTTATGTGCTTACGAATTAAAAATTTATCGATATTCAAAAAAGTCGTTCGATTTTCCAATAATATTCGGATATGGCTCTGTTTCGATGTTCGAATTCGAACGAATGTTCGAAGGTCTAGGAATATCGAATATTCGACTATTCGAATAAATATTCGAATAAATTATTTGATTAATTCGAACATATTCGTTCGAGCACAACTATAGTGGCTAACATTGGTGATTATATTTTTAAAACGATGTTTTGTTACGATCAAAACTCTAGCACCAGGCGGGACTCGAACCAGCGCCTCCTGCTGACCGAGCGAGAATGCTATACGCCATTACACCACCGGCGCTGTTTGACCGACCGCAACATCCACACCTCATGGGATCGGTCAGCACTCACTCGCACTATATTGTTGACTGATTTGCATTACATGTTAAATAACGAAAAAATGTATATGTCGCGAAGGTGAGCAGCATTGGTAGGTTGGATCACACCAGCCAATAATGACCAAGCAGATCACAGACCGAACACATGCCAGGCGATCAGGGCACCCACTATACACGCCCTCTCTGAATGCCACGCCCATTCAATGCGGTCTGATTGGATGGGGCGTTCCCATCTCCCAATGCTGCCCGTCTTCGCGACATATGTATCCCGAAAAAGGGAATATGAATTGAAAACCTTATCGAGACTTTCCGATCAACCCAATAACACTCACCCTCGACGTCAGTTTGAATGTGTATGGTTTGATTTGAAAGTGCACTAAGAGAACCAAAAATACCTAGCTGGTAGTGACATACATATGTTTTTAGATTTCTTTATTTCGGTAAGGCTAGAAATCAGGAAATTGGTCAGAAACAGCACTGGGTTTAAGCACTTAATGGAGCTCAATCTTCCTCCCGAATATGCTTGGCAATGTGCCATTTACATAAATACGCCTTCCCACTGACTGCTTGCCAGAAGCGTTGGAAGGCAATCGAATGATTCAATTACCCGCTAATAGAACGAGGCGACGACGACGTCCAATACTTGTCATCGCTGCGTTCGCCGCCAATTTAGACAATTGAAGCGCGCTCTCTCGTCTCGTCCTCGCAGCTCTTTTGTTCGCGGTTTCCGAGCCTGAATTGATGTATTGGGGCCATGCAGATGGCACAGAAACTTCGGCGTCGCCAGCTTTCCTTGATTTCGTTTCCACTTGCTCTCCTGAGCACAGCATCTTGCAACGTTAATCCTTGGCCGGGATTCATCAACGAGGAGGTCAGCAAATCGCAACCACAGATTTACCTAACCGGCCGCTTGCCAGAGCCTTTCCGGCCCTTGTGATTCACGAAGGAGACGCGATGAAGGATGCCGCGTGCGCGTGCCGGTACTTCACTGCGTCGTTTACCCTACCTAGCAGGGTACCCGTTCCAGCGGTTTTCAAAAGGAAACCTACCACGCTGTACGTTGACGAATAGCCGTATCGGCTGGTAAATCGTTGATGAATCCGGGCCCTTAACGGCCCACAGGCTCTTCTGCAGCTTCTCTTTGCGCCAAATTACTCCGTCGTTGTTATCTTTGGTACCTTATGGACAAATTAGTGACATTAATTAATTTATGCTTTGTTATATCATGCAAAATATCCACATCTATTACTTAGCATCAGAAAATCCAGCTTCTTGGTTACCTATGCATGCTGTTGTCGCTCAAATGCAGCGACTTTTTCCCTAGCGTCGTCCTTCTTTGCCTCTTTGTTTTTTTTTTATCAGCGTTTTTTCTTTTTGCCTAAAGTACTCTGTTAACATTTGTCAACGAGCTAAAGGCACTTCTTTTTCCTTCAATTTTAAACCATCTTTAACCTTTAACTTTATTTCACTTTCTTCAAGTGTATTTAACCGCCACTGGTTTACATATTTATTTAGTTATTTAGTTATTTTAGTATATGAGTAATGTCGTGTGGACATCAAAACTTTATGAACACACTAAAAGAAAAAACGACCAGTGACTATCCATTAATAAAGGAAACCTACGCAGTAGGAGAAATAACTGCCATGCGGACTTTTAAAAAAAAAGAATAAAAATGCAGCGATAGATTCGACGGACAACGTCTAACCAGGGTACTATCTCAACGATAGGTCGGAACGGCCCAAGTGTTGTATATGGGCAGAATCGCCTCTCCCTGGGAAGTAACAAACTGCAGGTATCTCGACCCCAATACAACTCTGCGCAGAGTTAGGGGCGTAGGGGCGACGGAAGTCGCGGGTTGGCGCCCTGTTGATATACGTGCTCCGCAGCTGACGCAGCGCGCGCGGGATGAAGGTTCGTACGGCTCGTCGCAGTGCACAGTGGCGTAGTGGGGAAGCGCCCGGACTCGTGAGCCACGGGTCGGCGGTTTGGATCCCGCAGACTGCGTTCGCTTTGCACTTTTGCAAAATCCATGTTTATCATATAGGCGATTCAACAAGGGGTATCATAGTGTGAAGAATCAAGCTGCGAGGAACCTTTGGCTTTCATTCTTTGCTTATATTGCCAGCGCTCACATTGCTTTATGCACTATGTTAGTGCGTACCACTGATGTTAGAAATCACATATGGTATCCTTGTTTGCATAGTAAACGCTTGCTTATCTGTAAGCCTATTTTGTGTGAAGCTGTAGTTATGTAACGCTATATATTTTGTAATTGATTTACTTTTACTTCACAGGTGGTTGCTGTGGAGAACTGCCTCGGTTCTTCAGAAGTAACCATTTTAGTTAATCTGTAGTTTGAAGCATATGTTATATGTAAACATGCTCTATAACATACTGTAACATCCTTAGGTGGATCACCTATATGATAAATATGGGTTTTGCAAAAGCAAAACCAACGCAGGGATCCAAACCCCGAGCCTTCGCTCACGAGTCCGGGCGCTTCCCCACCACGCCACCTGTGCACTGCGCCGAGCTGTACGAACCTTCATCCCGCGCACGCCCGTCAGCTGCGGAACACGTGAATCAACATGCACAACATCCGACTTCCGTTGCCCCTATCTCTGCGCAAAGTTGTATTGGGGTCGAGATACCTGCAGTTTGTTACTTCCCAGGGAGAAGCGGTTCTACCCATATACAACATTTGGGCCGTACCGACCTACTGTTGAGATAATATCCTGGTAAGGCCTATGTTATACTTCGATGACGCTGTTGTCGGCGACGTCGGCGACAGTGTTGAGCGGGTGCTACGCAGTGCGCTAGCCCTAGTTTATACTTGCGCCGCCACGCGGCACGGCACCGCGATCGCCACAGATATCGATTTTTCGCGCTGCCCAGTCGATATCTATCCCGACCATCGTGCCGTGCCGCACAGTGGTGCAAGTATAAATTAGGGCTTACAGCCCGCGCAACACTGTCGTCGACGTCGCAAATAACAGCGTCGCTGAAGTATAACATAGGCTTAACGCTGCAACCGTATCATGAACTGAGATGTAGCTCAAGGAACTTCTTGAAAGCATTGTAGCTCCGTGGTAAATTCTGCTTTTCAAACGAGAAAAGTGAGCTGTGTGTGAAAAAGAAATGGCTACTATTCAGTCTAACAGTGCCATCGTTATATTTGATGGGAACACCTCTTGCGTTAGTTGTTCTCAAGGTCGCAAGACTCGCGAGTTTGATGCCAATTTCCCGATGTGCAATTTCATAAAGAAGGAGGAGGTCGTTACGTCTCCTTCTATATAAAAGAGTGGTCATTCCAAAATTGTACGTACCATGAGCTTCCGTGTGCAATTATTTTGAACTCTTTCTACTAAATAATTGTCCTTGTTTGATGGGGATTAAAAGCAGGAGTACCATATTCCAATGTTGACCTGAAACATACCATTTTCACGTCGAATTGGAGACTCTTCAAATCAAACTGAAGTCCTTGTTTTTTTTTCCAACATATTTTCCCTCTTCTGCAAATACTATAGTACGTCACGATGTTGAACTTTGGTTTGCTGAGGTTTATTTGTTTTTTTTTCAACACGTTGTATTACTCATCATACAGTGTCTTTCAGTTTCTTCTACTCTGTAATTGTGCGCATACTTATTTGCAAATAA
Organism: Heligmosomoides polygyrus bakeri; assembly: GCA_947359475.1. Classification (NCBI taxonomy): domain Eukaryota; kingdom Metazoa; phylum Nematoda; class Chromadorea; order Rhabditida; family Heligmosomidae; genus Heligmosomoides; species Heligmosomoides polygyrus. The sequence continues at coordinate 11,089,706 of OX375866.1, forward strand.
ATAAATAAATAAACTGAATACTCTTTTAAGTCAGCCTAAGACTTTGAGATCAAAGCGAACTTTTCCAAAAGAAAATGAGCTTTTTCTACATTAAACTAGAGCCTCCCAAAAGGGGTTAGAACAGAGAAAATTTTATTGTAACTTTCCTTAAAGTTTCAATTCATCTACCCACATTGAAATTTTATAAAAAGTTTCTTTTTAGAGAAAAATATTGGTTAGATCTAGTTTTAAAAAACAGGAGAATGGCCATTTTTAGTACCACAAAAAAATGCGCCATGCCCTCTTCCAAAATGTCGATTTAACAAAAAGATCTCTAAAGACACACTCCTCACTTTGATGGTTTTTGTAAGTGACATTTAACTATAAATCAGATAAAATTTGTGGCGAACATTTGAGCGCATGGCGCGAGCTGATCTTTAAATTCGCTATGTGCGTCTGGGCAGTTTTTTTTTCAATAGAAAAAAAAAACAAAACCTTGAGGTAGTTAAACTCGTTTCGACCCTAACCTGGACGAGCATACTTAAGGTATATAAAGCCTTCTCCGGGTCTCATCAGCAGGTAGAAAAAGCTTTATGAGAGAATAAACGAAGTAAACTAACAAAGTAAACTAACCTGCAATCGGTATATAATCCACAACAGTTGACCACAAAAGAAATATGTTCTCAATAAATCCAGACTAGATAGAGAAATTCTCCAACTTGGGTGACTAAACCATAAATTTTCATAAAATTATTCTAAGGTGTCACTATTTTTACTTGATTGATTGCAAAATTTCAGCTTGAATGGAGTTTGGCACCTGTTTACGATTTAACAAAATCATCTCTAAAGACACACTCCTCACTTTGATGTTTCTTGTAAGTGGCTTTTACACTATAAATCAGATAAAAGTTGGGGCGAACATTTGATTTCATGGCGCGAGCTGATCTTTAAATGATCTATATGCGTCTGGATAGTTTTTTGAAGTCATTTAAGAAGAGCTGCAGTATAGACCTGTTTTCCTTACTGCATTTTTTGTAGGATGGATTTATTAGTCTCAATGGTAAATTTTTCTTAGTTTTAAGAGGTATTTTAGGAGCAGTCTTATTCACTAAATTATCAGAACCTTTCAGATCACTACTTAGTTGTGTCTTGTTTTGTCATTAATCCTTTAATGATCATTCCTTGTTCATTTTCGTTCATTTATTGGTATCATGATGATGCTCTTTTCTTTGTGAATTATTACTGTTTTCCCATTGTGGCAAACCCACGAGTGTATGAAGAAAATAAATAAATAAATAAATGTACTTGTTGTGATTTAGGACACATTTTAATTTATTATTTTTCTCTAAAAACAAAATTTATATAAAATCTTACACTTTTAGGACAGGTAAAATAGAAGAAATTCTAATAATGTTATACCAAATTTTCCTTAAACAAAAAAATTATTCCATCCATCTTATTGAGTCTGTAGCCTATATGGATGAAGATGTACCATTTTTACGTCGAACTGGACACTTTTCACGTCAAATTGAGCACTCTTCTAAGCTAGTCTGAGGCCTTTGAAATCAAAGCGAACTCTTCCAAGTCGAAATGAACTTTTTTACATTAAACTAGAGACATTCCAAAAATGTTAGAATAATTTTTTGTTCAAGAAAAATTTTAGCATAACCTTCTTTGAAGTTTTAATTTACTTTCGAATAAGAGAACGCATAGTTTAAAGTTTCATAAAAAAATTATTTTTTGAGGAAAAACAGTGACTTAGAGCTTGTTCTGAAGAGCACAAAGGCGGCCATCTTATTTTGCCAAACAGAGATTGCCCCATGCCCCCGTCGGAAACTTCTGACTTTGAAGCTGCATGTAAGCAGTATTTACACTGTCAATAAGATAAACACTGCGACTTGCTTTCCCAGTGCATGGCGCGATCCAGTCTTTTAATGCACTACATGACTGCTCCCTTACTGCGTTTTAAAACAAAGTTTAATTTATTATTTTTCCCCAAAAAAGTAAAACTGCACAAAATTATTACCCACATTCAGGCAGATGAAGTAAAAAAATTCAAAAAAGTTATTCTGAATTTTTCTTGATCAAAAAATCTTGGAGAGTCTGTAGTTTAATCTGTAAGAAGCTCGTTTTGATTTGGAAGACGTTCAGTTAGATTTCGAAGTTGATAATCCAGCTTAGAAGTGTCCAATTTAACGTGAAAAGTGTCCAGTTTGATTTGAAAAGTGTCGAATTTGGTTTTAAAAGTGTCCAATTCGACGCGAACATGGTATATGTCGATTAGGACGCGTTCGCTTTGATTCCAAAATTCTTAAGTCAGCTTAGAAGAGTGTCAAATTTAATTTGAAAGGGGCCCAATTTGACGTGAAAATGGTATACACCTTGTACACTTGAAGAAGCACACTGGCATACATGAGGTTCGTAGATGTTCCAGGACCGCATCTTCTGGCCGAGTGCTTGGGTTGGTTGTTGTTGTCGTCGTGTCGCCATGTCACCTGCGTCCACACACCCGCGGCCACACGTAAATCCGACCTAATCGGCCGGTGCAGCAACACACACTCACACGCAGGTGAATATCCGGGCGGATTCGAGGGGAAAACACCCCCGATTAATTACCCTTGTAATCCAGCCGGCGGGCGGCCGGCTGGCTGCACTATGCGTGGCGGGACACCACCACCGCACCTCCGGCCGCCACCACCGTCGCGTCCTCCCCCAGCTCCTTCCTGCTCGTTAGCCGACGACCAACCCCCCTTCCACCTCGTTAATCAGCCAGCGGCTAAGCGCCTCGTCTGCTTTGCAGCTATACAATCTACTCCTCTCCACGCCGTCACCTGCCAAGGTGGTAGCTGGTGGCTACCTGATGTCGGATTCATCAACGACATACATAACTTTGACAGAGAATTCACAGCGGAAAACCCAGATAACGCGGCTTATCGCTCACCATATCGCTTGATAAGCCGCGCGATCAGGGCTTTTGGCTGCAATTTTCTCTGTTGAATTGCCGTAAATCGTTGATGAATCCGCACCTGGCTGACAACCACAACCGCTCTGTCAACGGAACATCTATAAATCTGCGAAGGTATGAGGCCATTCGGGAGATTTTTTCTGGCATTCTTATTTTTCGCTTCGAAGAAACGTGGCGTCTGTTCACATGATTTTTTTGTTGTTGTTGAGAATTTGCTAGGCTTGAATGTGTGCGAAATAGCTTCGCTAGAAAACTGGACAAGAGTTTATGGCTTTGGCACCACCACCTTTCCATAAGCAGTTTGAGAAATCAAATTATTAATTTTTCGCTCCTTGCCTACCGTAGAAGAGTCTATAATCTATCCACGATTTATAAGCTGTTCAATGGTATGCTCTTTTCTTCCTTTCCTTAAACCACCATGCGTAAATTAAATGAACTAGGAGTTGAAGTTCTGCATCACCCTGTTGATCATCACTCACCTTGGACTGTTAGGAGTATTTTTTACCTTCAAGCCGTGACGCTCTTCCCAGATTTGCACTTCTCTGAGGAGTCTAAGGAGCCTACCCTTGAGATGATCGAGAGCAAATACAGCGAGAAGGCACAACAATGCTGGATAGCTGCTGGTTTGTATGGCGTTACGCTCATTCTAGTCTTCTGGCAGAACAAATACAATACGGCAACAGTTTTCTAATTCGTGCTTCTCTGACTACTCGCTTTTTTATTCGATTGAGGTTAAATTTCTGTATTCCTTAACGTCTGCGCATAATTAGATAGATCGTCCCAATCTCTGGTTTGAGATGCATAGATTCCTTTATGTTTTCAGCACATTCCGTATTTGCAGTCATTGTTGAGCACGGTGTGAGTCTAATTCACTTGTATGCTGATCGATGTATCACTCGCCATATTCACCAGACCTTGTGCCAACCGACTACCACCTTGCGAAGCACATTCACATAGAACACCATCGCTGGTGGAATCTTCGCAAATCAGGACCACGAAATACAGCCTCTCTAGAATTTGTTACATCTCGACCAACCAGTTCTTTTGTTGTTGATGGAATTCTTCAACAAGCTTCGCGTTGGAAAACGTGCAGATTTGAATGGCGCTTACTTCGACCAAATCAGATGAGTATGAAGAAAGTTATGATCGTTTGAAGTAGATGAGTTAAAACCGTCAGAACTTTCCGGCCAACCTAATAGAAACCACAGAAGCTGAGTGGATGAATCATCTAAATAGCCCATTCATTTTAGTTGTTTGAGACTTCTTATAGAAAAAATTCTGTTCTTGTTTACATTAAGATTCGAGCTCCTCTGTTCGTTTGTTCTTGTTGTCGCTAATTATTATATGTATTTTTGGAAAATTTGGTTGTTTGGTAAATACACTTCAATATTTGTATTCTATTCAATTTGACACAGGTGTGCTATTATATGAAGTATTTTGCCTTGTTTCTAAAATATTCGAGTAATGAACAGACCTAGCAATGCCGTTTTGCATTGAAACTGTTTCTTTTAGCTTTATGTAATTTGTTGTTACTTAATATTATGCATATTGTATGCATTATAATCATCTCATTATTTAGTAGAGAGTCGATCATGGCTACTTTTAACATTAATTTTCGATTCTTGATTTCTGGTTTCATATGTGAAAACCTGTTAGCCTAAAAGTTAAAAGAATATGTTTTAATGGTGCGGGTCTATCGAAAAATGTTGAAGTTTTATTTATTTTTTTCTGAGCAATCCTAACGCATATCGCTTTCATAATGTTATTTTTTGGATTTTACTGGTAGCTTTCGAGGAGAATTCTAACTGTGTAGAAGAGTTTGGTGAAATTTCTTTTCTAGATATGACGAACACTACAATTTCTGTCCTTGACTAAATACCAGAATATTTATTTATTTATTTGGAATCGAAATTGAAAAATTGTGGATCAAAGTTAAGACACACAGAACAGAGTGTCGAGTTGAAAAAAAAAAATCAGCAGAGCACTATAATAGAAATCGTTACTCCGAAAAAACAACCACAGCAATACGATAGAGGATACCAGTTTCCAGAAGACGAATATAGCTAAATCTGGAAGATGTCCGTTTTCACGTTGAACAACATGTATGTAGGCGTAGCTGCCTCTCCTTTTATGTAGACTTCACGCGCAAAAATTTTGAGGACCACTCCTATCAAAAGCCTTTCTTCCGCATTTTTGAGACTCTAATTTTAATGATGAAAGAAACTAATGATCATTTGAATGCGAGTAAGTGCATCGCTGAAAACTTTTGATCCTCTCTGAATAAATAATCAAATAAAAAGGTCTGCTATGATCGTTGCCCTTTGCCGGTCAAGCTTCAAGGCTCGAATACGTTCAACAGCGAAGGCTCAGTCACCTAAGCCTGCTCCTAGAAATCGTCGTGCGGCTCTTCCCCGACGACTTCAAGAGGCCTCGCAGCTAACGGCAGGCTTCTTCACGACAGAAGGGCGTCATAAGCCGGGCTGAGGACGGGATGAGAGGACTCCGTTCGCTGCCCATTTCCGCACGACAATCTCAGCCTCACACGTACTGCCGCCGTCTCCTTGCTGAGAACGACGATTCTCTGGATAAATAAGGATCCGTGGAGGACTTTCTGCCTTCAATGAACTCTCTCTTTTCATCTCCCTCTCGTTTTCGGGAAAAACAAGAAGACAATAGCCTATTGTGAATATTCATGGCTCCTATGTGGTTATTTAATACGGCAATATGGCAGCAATTTCTAGCAGAAATTGTAATATCTGGAGATGTGGTCTCCCTAGGAAACCGCGCTATAACACCGTTGCATTTCGCTCCTTAGAAATTTTGTGCGTGCAATTTTACAAGCTACAAATAGTCCAATTTGTAGACTAGATTTGTCTCTTTACTTCGTCTCTATAGCTACAATGTTGATGAAACTAAGAGAAAACAGAAGACTTCGAAAATGATCGGCTTGCATTCGCTGTAATGCGGTATGCACCTGTGTGTTCCCACTTGCTTTCTAAGAAATCGGAAGATAAATGTCTGCAATCTGCAGGTGCGTTGACGTAGAGATTTTCCGAGTTGTACTGAGTAAAGAAGGCCGTAGTAAAAGTGGCGATCGTTTCCTTTTGTCCGAGAACCGAGAGCTTCGATTTCGTCCCGTACAATCAAATTCTATGTTGGTAGGCAACAGACTCGTCCGACACACCGGCGAACATATCCCCACTTCGAAAAGTTAGCCTTAAACAGCGATCAATAATGCCGATCAAGATTTCCTCCGGCATCGTTGGGACGCAGTGACAGAGCCAAAAACTAAGAGAAAATGTCAATTAATCCTTTTTATAATATACTTTAAATTTATGGAGAAATAATATCAAACCTAAATGGTTTGTTTCGCCACCTCCCTTCAGACAAACCGTCTTTATTATAACACCTCCTCGGTGGCTTATCAGTGAAGGAGGAGGTGTTATAATTTTATTATTATATTTTATGTTTTTAAATTTTATTTTTTAATTTTAATTATTATTTATTATTTTTTATTATGTTTTATTTTATTTTACTTTATTTTATATTGTTTTGTTATTATTTATTTTTTGTTTTAGGCCCGTGTGGCGCAGTCGGAGGAGGCGCGGCTGTCGCGTGCACCCGGTACCAGGTTCCTGGTTCGGATTTCCCGCCCAGGCCAACCAAGCCTTCCATCCCTCCGGGGTCGGTGAATTGGTACCAGACTTGTCTGGGAAGGATAGAGCGCTGACTTGTTCATCGGCTGGCCACCGCAAGTCATTGTATGGCCAAATACGCATTCATGTCGCCTCCACGACATCCGTAGAAGTAGAATGCGCTGGCGCATCCCAGAAGGGATTGAGTAACGCCGTCCTTTATCCTTTTTATTTATCCTTATTTTTTGTTTTAGTTATTGTTATTTGCTTTTATTTTATTTTTAAATAGCATTTATTTTTAAATACGCATTTTTTAAAAGTATTTGTTGTCGATTTCCTGCCAAGGCCAACTAAGCTTTCCATCCTTCTGGGGTCGGTGAATTGGTACCAGACTTGTCTGGGAAGGATACGTTGACTTGTTCATCGGCTGGCCACAGCAAGTCACTGTATGGCCAAGCACGCATTCACTTTGCCTTCACGACATCGCGTAGAAGTAGGATGTGCTGGCGCGTCTCAGAAGGGGTTGAGTAACGCCGTCCTTTATCCTTTATTTGTTGTCAATATTAGAAATTACTAAAATTATTTAACTTACGTATTATTCTTCTTTGTGCCAACCGGCTATGGAGGTTTTCCTATATAAAGTAACCATACCGTGATCTGTTATACGGTATCTGTATGGATACGTATTATGATATGTGTTATCATTACGGTATTCATTTCATTCTTCAATTCTTGGTACATTGGCACACTATGTTTTAATTTAATTAGATCAGCATTATCCATCATTTCACATTTATATCAACTAATGTCATTGCTTCCACATTCCTTTCACTGGCATATCAATAAGATCTACTCTTATATATGGGCATATATATTAGCAAAGGAAATCTAAGCAAAAACTTCCAACTATACGAGGGTTCCCACTAAGTTTATAGCTTTATTATAGTTGTCCAACATGCCATATTTATATAATATTTGTCTGTTTTTGTTTTAGCATTTTCTTATGTTTGTAGCAATGAATTTTGTGTTAAATCCATTATGGGTAAATATTCTGTGAATTTCTCGTACTTTATTACAAAAATATTGGAATGTTGAGCAGATATTAGCTATTCTAAGTGTTTCCGTGTAAATGACATTGCCTTTAATTCTGACTGAAATCTGTGAGTCTGCGTGTGGAAACCTATTTACTTTAAAGTTGAAAGAATCTGTTTTGTTATATAAGTTGCTTTCAATTTTATTATTCACGACTTCTAGACTTATGTCTAAATAGTTGCATTTGTGTTCACTGTCGTGTGTCTTTTTTTATTTCCAGTATGTTTTTGTAAACCAACGTAAGTATGTTATCAACGTGAGCTTCTGTATAGTTGTGAACAATAAATATGTCGTCCATATATCTAAACGGCTTAAATAACTGACCTCTGCTTAATATTGCGTTTTTAGAATACTCAAATTCAAACATAGACATTGTTAAATCTGCGAGCAAAGGGCTAAAGTTACCACCTTGAGGAACACCTTTAGCCAAAGGTTTCGCATTCAGGCTATGAAACCCGTCCAGCGGCTATTATTTTTGCGTGATTCTCTTCCCTCCAAACAGTCCGTTCGAAAATATCGATGATATCGATCGATATCGAGTGTCTCTTCTAGCTGTCGATCGATATTTCTACTAGTTTAAAACACCGTAGAGCGGTCGTGATTCTTCACGACAAACCCAAACTCACATGTTCAATTCCGAGAGCAAGCTGGTGAACGCCGTAGGTGTTCTTCTTTTTCACTGCGGCCATTAATTTTGCGCGAACGGACGACGGACCTAGGGCCACGCAAATTAGCTTGTCAACACGTTTTCCAAGTTAAATTGGACAATTTTCAAAACAATATGGACACTTTTGGAAGCAAATTGTATACTTTTCAAGGCTGTCTCGACGCATTTGAAATCAAACGCCGAAGTAAAATTTACAGGGTGCGCCAAAATTATGGCGACAGCACATGCGCAAACAATTAGACCTTTTATTCGGATCGTCTGCTTTTTCTCGTGCTCTTATTGTTCTTATTGAGTCAATTAGTTTATGCTTATCTCAGTCAAACATAACAATAAATAGTTTTTCAAGATAGTGAAACGCTCGTGCCACCGTTCTTAAATCGTTGAGCTTTACCGTCAAGGCTTCTCGGCACGCTACATTCACCACCGTCTTGGAGTTCATCAAAGTATTAGAATAGGTCCATCAGACGCTAAGAAGACCTAGGAACCAAGGATGATAGATCCGGACGGGAAAGACACGTATCTGTGACAACTACGGACAACATTAGAAAGGTACGTGAACGAATTCGCAGGAAGCCGGCGCGCTCGGTCCGCCGGTTGTCGGGAAAAATGGACATCATGGAGACGTCGTTGAGAAGAATCTTCTGTAAGCTGGGTCTTAAGGCCTACAAGAAGACCACTTGCACCCTCCTGCACCTTTCAAAGGACGGAGTTCCAGTTCACAGAGCAGGAATGCTGCAAGACTGGTGCAAAGGCAACTTTCCGCACTTTATCCGCTTCCGCGAGCGGCCAGCCAACTCTTTGGATTTGAATCCGATGGCTTACACGGTCTGGCCAGCTCTGGATGTCAAAGCCTGCGGGAAACCTCCCCGGCCCGTGGATCCATTGAAGGAAGGTGTGGGATGAGCTCAACGCGCCTTACTTGCGTGCCGCCGTCGATGCCTTCCCGAAGCGCCTCAAATTCTGTATCGACGCCGATGTAGATATCTTCAAAGCTCAATGTTGCTTAGTTTACAATAGACTGATAAACATTATCGAATTGTTGGTTTTTCGAAAGTACCGTATTTTCTTTTTCGGCTAATTGAATACCTTGTCGCCATAGTTTTGGCGCCCCCTGTAGTATGACTTTCTTTGAAAATTTTAAATTCAGCTGCCCCTAAAATTAAGCCCGCTGTTTGAATCTTAAAAGTTTGTTGTAATAACGCTTTAAAGCTTATTTTAATATGCAGGAAAGCAGCCATTTCTAGGTCGCGTCATGCACTCGTCTTGCTCGTCGCGATATTCATTTAATTGGTCGTCTGAAAGCCCCTTACGTGAAACATCATCTGATTTTGTTGCACCAATGCCAATGCTCGCCTACCCTCAAGTTAAAATCCCTTTTTATGTTTCCTCTTCTTTGAACTCGTTCTATTTTTATCTTCAACGAAAGTGCGAACAAATCGGCGGCCATAATCAGCGATTACCCACTGTTCCGTGAGGTTTCGCGAGTCGGACTTCCGCAGCCCACTCACCTGGGCGTTGTCGTCCTCAGCAGCAGCAGCAGCAGCTCGGCGGATATCTCCCGCTCTCACCATCACTTGCCTCTCCTTCTTTGATTCTTCTTGCTAAGGCCACTGTGCTTAGTCGGATCTCATGCTCCAATTTCGTCCTCATCATCTGGCGCCTACTATCCGTATCTCAGCGACATGGCGCTCACACGAGTTCTATTTTCAGAGTTACGGCACCCGTTGATCCAGACGGGCGACGACGACGTCGACGACGACAGAGGACACCCTAATCTTCCATGGCACCGTCTATCTTCTCCAAGCATCGACACAGCCAGGTGCCACGATCTCGACTGCCGCTTTTCCTCTACATCACCTCAATAGTGAGCTTTTATTTATTTATTTATTTATTTATTTATGATAAAACACAGTCGCCGATGAGGAATTTAAATGTGTATGCAGTGAACAATATTGAGTAAATGAACTTGAATGAATTAACTCTCGCAATGGGAAGCTAGATGGTATATACGAATTTTAATCACGGGCACTTCTTAGCTAGCAGGAGATTTAATTCTGATATATAATAATATGACTTCATTCCTTGTTATATAGCCAATCGTAGAGTTGTCGTGTTTTTCGCTTGTTGGTTTGGCTGTTGTGTTATTGGCTTTAATAAAATAAATTCAACAAAATAAACCTACTAACTTACTAGCCTACCCTGTAATGCTCGCTGAGTTTCAGAGCTTGTTATCATCAGCTGATAATTTTTAAACGCTATTCCAGACTCTGTTCTACTCCTGAAGTAGCGGTTTCTTCTGCTCCATCTGAAGCCGATTCATGAACGATTAAACCCATGGGTATGGTGAATAGAACAAAAAGCATACCCTCGATAGGCATACATTACACAGAATGCTGCGCTTAATTCTGGAGAAATTTAAATTCAAATTTTCACTATAGCGCTCCCGGCAGAGGTCGCGAATTGCATATTTAAAAGCCAGAAGCCTCTAGTAAACAGTCGTGACCTCAGAATGACCTCGATGTTGCATAAAAGTGCAGAGCAAGATCGAAGAGCCACGATTATCGAAAGAATTCGCGCTGGGCGGCGTTCGCCAAATGAAAGAATTCGATTCTTCGGGTACCCGAAATCAATCGTTTGCGATTCTGTGGCCAGGTGTAATGCTTCTGAGGAGCCTGGGAAAGGCAAACCCGTTGGCCGTTTTTCGTTGAAAAGCTCAGGCGCTGATTCTAAAGGATTCTGGACTCAAACTGTCATCGAAGATGTTCATCTGCGAGTGTTACAGACTGTAGTGAAGCCGTGGATGGTGATTGTACCCTCAGGAAGGTCATATGTTTTCAGGCAAATTCTATCAAATTCCATTTCACAACTAAAACAGCTCATTGATGAGTCATCGAAGGATACTTTATTACGGGACGTTCAGAGCAGAATCGCGGCGAGACACGACGTAATGATAATCTCCCATATCGATCAAGCGACGTCGCGTCGCCCCGTCGCGAGGTGTTCATACCTGTTCCGCTTTTCTGCAGCGAACACCTTAGCGCCACGCGATGATGACATCGTTGTTGATTACTGAGCGATTTGCTCATCGCTCGGTGATTAGCTACTACGCTACCGCTTAGAACGCATGATATTCATAGCACCAACACCCTCGCAGAAGAGCACGACGCGATGATCGCGTCACTACGAGAAAGCACAGAACGCCCCTTAGGCTCCGTTTATACTTCATCGCGGCGCGACGCGACGCCACGAATAGTGGCCATATTGATTGCGCGACGCGATCGATCAATTTGGCCTCATTGCGTGGCCATCGCGTCGCGCCCGGCGAAGTATAAGGCCTATGTCATACCATCGCTCTTCGCTAGCGAAGACGATGGACAACTAACACAACTGGGGAAGGGAACGTATCAAACGTTGTGGAGGGGCAGACGCGTGTAGCAGTTGTCCGACCCACCGCTAGCGAGGCCTCGCTAGCGGGGTGTCATGCCTTCGAGCGATACGGCATCGCTACCGATACGACCGCCTCGCTGAGCTGAGCAGAGCGTCGGCCAGCATCGGTAGCGATGCTACCCCATCAATTTCCCCCGTTTTCATAATTTTTTAATTTCCTCGCAGCGCAAATAGGGTCCGGAGGGGGGGGTCACCATGTAGCACAGTCCTATTTGCCTTTTGAAACCGGAATTTATTTGCAGCAATGGTGTGTTCTAGCCCTCTCGACGCAGCTGCACACAACGCTATTAACTGCGCGCCTATTCGTTTTTCGCTAGCTTCACGCTAGCGAAGAGACTTCGCTCATCGCTCTGTTCGTCGCCTTCGCTCGGGGTGAGCGAAGGTATGACATAGGCCTAAACGGGGCCTTAGGCCTCTGTTATACTCCCGCGGGAGCATCCGCGGAACGTCCGCGGACCAATGGTGCACGGCGGAGGCGGGCGTGGCGGTGCGCAGCGATTGGCCAGGTGAGGAGTCTCGGCGCGATTCCCGCCCTTCCGCGGATGCTCCCGCGGGAGTATAACTCAGGCCTTAGGCCTCTGTTATACTCCCGCGGGAGCGTCCGCGGATGGGCGGAAATCGCGCCGGGGTCCCCGAGCCGGCCAATCGCCGCGCCCCGTCACGCCCGCGGTCAGCGGTGCACCCTTTGTCCGCGGACGTCCCGCGGATGCTCCCGCGGGAGTATAACAGGGGCTTAGGGGCCGTTTAGTGTGCGCGCGACGCGCGGCGCGATGCACGTGTGATTGATCAATTCGGCCACTACGCATGGAATTGCGTCGCGCGTCGCGTGCACACTAAACGGCCCCTAAGGCCCCGTTTATACTTCCGACGCCGAGCGACGCGACGGCATGTATAGTGGCAAATTGATCGATCGCGTCGCCCGATCAGTATAGACACAATACGTGGCGTCGCCTCGCTCGGCGTCGAAGTATAGACGGGCCCTAAGGGTGAGGTTTTTGTAATCTTCCATCACATAAACACGTTTTTTCTCGTCGTGAATATCTTATATTGCCTCTTTGAATAGCTGAATACAAATATTTGGTTCTATAAATCGCTTAATCCGTGGGTCACGTTGTCAGTCACGGGGAGCAGGACCTAGGTCAAGGGATTCCTTAGACAGAGCGACGTATGTCAGCCGGGTTTTTTTTTAGCTTAACCATGGGAGATTGCTGGCTAACCTTGGTGGCTGATCACCCAAGTTTACGATACATTCAGGGGGCACGCGTCAGGGTATGGATGAGGATCAACTGCCAAGCGCCGGGAAACAGAAGGCGTGCCGCAGACGTCGTCCAGAGCTCGTCGGGATTCAGAAGACCTGTTGAAGGCGTCGTCCAACATGCATAGGAAGTCAGGAAACGTGCTGAAGACGTCGTCCAGCGTGTGTAGGGATACCGAGTAACGGGATCGGTAGGAGGAGGACCAGTGAAGAGAGGATCACCAAAGGGAGACCACTAGAGCGTGCAGGGGATTGGGGGACAAGTATCTTCCCTCAATATCGTCCAATGGTTTCTGAGTCCGGGTCACTGAAGTCGTGGTGCAGGATGAGTGTCATAGACGTCGTGGCAACGCGGTGACACGTGAATCGGGACTCAGTGTAATATGTCGCGTTTGACTCTCACCCCGTCTCTTTGCGAGCACATAGCTAATTGTAAGGAAGTATTAGCGGGGAGAATGGTGTTAGCGGGGAGAAGTTAGGGAGAGTGGGTATGGGATTCGGAGGAGTATTATTGCCGTCGAGCAGGGAACGGTGCTGACCTGCCGACAGATCAAGCACTTCGGATTGGGGCTGTCATGATCTGTTTCTCTTCATGTAGGGAACGGGCACCTCGGAGAATAAATCGCGTACATAAGATAGAAAGTGGATGGACTTCATAGGAGCAGTGAAGGCCCAACCATATCCCGCTGCGCTGATCTATATGATATAGTAAAACTAGTTTTTTACTGTAGTAAAAGTAAGAAGGCCTAGAGAAAAAAGGAGGAAGATGGGTGTTGTTCTATTCCTGAGAGATCTCAGTCTCCCTCCTTTCTTTTGCAGTGGAGTGTATATTCTGCAAACTTTTCATTGTTCAGGAATGCACGAAAAGCAAAATGAGGGCAACAATGCCAATCAGTCTCACTTGTCAGCGTTAACAGCTTCCTATCGTGAATAATTTTGCTCTGCTTTTTTCAAGCACTCTCTCGTAACTGGACGATCAAGTTCTAACACTCTCTCAGCTTCAGCCTTTTTCTAATTTGACAACTTTGCGTCCTTCTATTAAAACTCTGGGTGGATATCACGTGAGAGTGCTGAATGCTCACGAGGATATCGTGGATGTTGCTTGTGGAGTAATGTGCAACCATTCTGCCTGGAAAGAGGAGGCTATAGGTTCGTGTCCCGCCCGGTGCACGAGCTTGATCGCAGCTTGATTCGCGTCCATATTGCAGCTTATTACTTCTGTAACCTAATCTCATTGCTTCAGCAAACACGATTATCATGTAATCCATTAAACGTTTAAAGGAATATGGCCAATATCCGTTTCGTTCTTGTTTTTAGACGGATCTTATATGGAAATGGCACTTTAATGTGCTGCATCTTTGTGGTTAATCTTCAAACTCTTCAGAGCAGACGTAGGAATGCACATCTCACTGTAATGCCTGTGTCAGGATCAAGTAGCCACGGCCTCTCTCAAACCTGTCAGTAAGGGGCAGGACCTAGAAGATAACTTCCTGCACCGATGCGTAGTCACATTGCCTTCACTAACTTTCACGTTGGGATACTAGAGTATATGTCATTTCTGCTTCCACTGAAGATCTGTTTTCGCCGTGCACTGCAGAACAAGAACATATAGTTCTGAAGTGCGAACTTCTGAGGACTATTGCGTCATCGTCACTTAGGAGAACGAAATCATTCTTCAACGCGAAAGTGCGGATTAGACAAAGGGTTTCAGTGTCCAGAAAAAAGCTGCATTGGGTGCTCTTTGTGTTCTCAATGTCGGCCGCGTTTTTTGGACTTCGGACGAAGAGGGCACCAAATGCAAGAGCGCCTAATAACTCCCCTACAATTCGAAAAAAGAATAATTAATGGTACTAGTAGCGAAAGGGGGCAGCATTGGAAGGAAACCGCCAGCCTATCGGTCTGCATCGAATGGATGTGCCATATAGACAAAGCCCGTAGCCTGTATGGCTGGAGTGTGCTTGGTCGTTGCTCTGCTTGGTTGCAATTGGCTGGAGCGCTTCTGGCTCCCAGTGGTGCTCACTTTCGTGAAATGTACCAAATTGATTTATGTTCAGTAGGTCAGTAGCTGTCGATACAAATTGCCAACTGAATTTAGCAGTGCATATACGCACTATCGAATCGTTCAACGGAGATGTGCTAATTGAGTTCGTAGTTTTTTGGGAGCAGAATTTGAATTGAGACGTGTACAATCTGCGTTCACTCTGCGGGGTTACCTCGGTATGTTGTTACAGGCTTTTCTGTTGTGGTGATCAAAACTCTTGCGCCAGGCGGGACTCGAACTCGTATCGCCCAGCTTTCTGGACTAAGCTCTACATAAACTGTTTTTAGAATGTCTTTAGAAAAATAACTGCACTCGTGCTTGAATAAACCAAAAATTTCATTTCTTAACCTGAAGCTGAGGGCGCGTGTGGCGCTGTCGGAGGAGACGCCGACTGTCGCCCGCACCCGATACCAGGTTCCTGGTGAGGATTTCCCGCCCAGGCCAACCAAGCCTTCCATCCCTGCGGGGTCGGTGAATTGGTACCAGACTTGTGTGGGAAGGATAAAGCGTTGACTTGTTCATCGGCTGGCCACCGCAATTCATTGTATTGCCGTATACGCATTCAACTCGCCTCCACGACATCCCGCAGAAGTAGAATGCATGGCGCATCCCAAAAGGGACTGAGTAACGCTATCTTTTATCCTTTATCCTTAGCCTGAAGCTTTTTTAAATCAAAAACTGGTACTGAACAGTGGTGCTGGGCTGCTGCTGATATCAGCATGTAACTATGTATACATCTTACAAGAAAATATAACTTTGTTCCAGCCGTTTTGTGCTTAATTGAATGTGCTAAACGTCCTTACAGTAAAACCATGAACTTGATCAATTCTATGCCGATATCAGCGGCTGGCTCATCCCGATATATGGGTGAATGCTGATCGGTCCCATGATGAATGGGTGCATTCCCGTTCGGTCAGCACAAGGTGTGGGTTCGAATCCCGCCTGGCGATATAGTTTTGATCGCAACAAAACATCAAATTCTATGCAATTTTTGTTTTTTTGAAAGAAAAAATAGTGGTTTAAAGCTTGCTTGAAAGAGCAGCAAGGCCACTTTCCAGTGCAAAAAACGAGATTGTGCTAGGCTCTCATCTTAGACGTTGCGATTTTTATTTGATTGATAGTGTAAATGCTGCTTATATGAGACTTTGAAATGAAGATAACAAAGGATAAAAGACGGTATTCTCAATCCCTTTTAGGATGCGCTACGCATTTTACTTCTACGGGATGTCGTGGAGGCGAGTTGAATGCGTATTTGGCCGTACAATGACTTGCGGTGGCCAGCCGATGAACAAGTCAGCGCTTTATCCTTCCCAGACAAGTCTGGTACCAATTCACCGACCCCGAGGGATGGAAGGCTTGGTTGGAATGGGCGAGAAATCCTAACCAGGAACCTGGTATCGGGTGCAGGCGACAGGCGGCGCCTCCTCCTACTGCGCTACACGCGCCCAAATGAAGATATGTGTGTTCTTTTTGTTGTATCGTTTACAAGTGTGAAACTCTATGCAAGCGGACATTTTGTTGCTTTTTGAGGGCATGGCGCGATCTGGTCCTCTAATATGTGATGCGATTGTTTTTTTTCGCTGGGCATTAAGACGAATTTTAATTTAATATTTTTTTCTAAAAATAAAATGTTTTACAATTATTACACTTATTAAAGTAAGTGAACTAAACAATTTCGAAGAACGCTATGCCAAGTTTTCCCTGAGCAAGAAATTATCTGAAGGACGAAAATTTGGACGACGCTCGCTTTGGAAGATGTTCAGACTGTTTTCAAAAGCGTTAGGCTTGGCTAGAGGAGTGTCCAATTTTTTTTTGAAAAGGGTCCAGTTCGACGTAAAAATGCTATATACGATTTTCACTTTAAACCGAACACTTTTAAATTAAAGCGGTTGTTCAAACTAGACTAAACATTCTCTAGAAAGATTAACCCTTTGCAGTTGGCTTGTAAAGAAGATGGACCTAGCATCCTTGGGACGCTAGAGATAAAGTTGAAATAAAATTTTAAATTTTGAATTTTTTGTAGCTCTCGTTTATTTATGAAACTTTGCAGCTGCTCTCGATCTTCCTCTTCTATTGGTCTGGTATATACTGCCGGTATAACCGATGTGGCGAGTCGTTAGTTTGGCCGGAGAAGAATCGCCAGTACGCACAGGTGACGCTTCTGTTTCCTTCGCTCTACAGTAATCGATCAATAATCGATTTGCAGTACTTTCCCATACTGTCGGCTCCTTTGATAGCGATGATCTCGCTGGCGTGGCTTATCACGAATTTCTTCTACGCCAACACGCCATGTGCCGTCGCCTACAACTGCATGGTGAGCTGATCTAGCAGTGGTAGCTGTTCTTTTTGATTACTTTACTGATTATTTATGCTGGTAAAACAAATAAAATTGATAGTGATGATGGCAAAATCGGTGATCTAATACTTTTACGTGTGCACTGAATGCCTTCAGTTGTATTTATTTGTTTTTAATTGAGTTTGTTGGTATTTTATTCCAGCATTATATTTTCACGTGGGGAATTGGTTCACGTCATGAATAAATAAATAAATAAATAAATAAATAAAGATATGCTCAACTCAATCTGTCTGCGACGTGGTCCACAAGTCTGGTATCAATTCACTGTCATCAGAGGAAAAAATGCTTGGCTGGCCTGTGCGAGATCCAAACCAAGACCTATTCATGATGGTTCTTGAACGAAATAAGAGTTCGATTCAGTCGCTTTTCTATTTCTTCCTTGTTTTTTCTTAGACCCTCACCCTCCTCGCTTCTGATACATTTTCCCTCGGCTATTTTTATTAACGATTTCATCAAACTGTTCAATTCATCTCATATATACCATTGTTCTCACTTTTAGCTAGATATTTCTAAATAAACTAAACCTTTTTTAAACCAAAACCCTTGCATATACTCAAAATAATTTTTTAATTTCAATTTCTAAGCTCATACAAGCCTTCCACGGCAGAAAAAGTGTTCACATTCTTTGGAAAGTCATGAAGTTCTTACCATTTTCAAAATTTTGAAACCCATTTCAATATGCGGAATTGGAGCCATTCCTGTGTTTCGGAATATGGTATCACAATGTGTTCTTCTCTCGTGGACGTCGACGTTTTTCTCTTGCTTGATAAAGGATGAAGGACGGCGTTGCTCAATTCTTTTTGGGATGCGCCACGCATTCCCCTTCTATGGCATTTCGTGGAGGCGATATGAATGCGAACTTGGCCATACAATGACTTGCGCTGGTCAGCCGATGAATAAGTCAGCGCTTTCTCCTCCCCAGAGAAGTCTGGTACCAATTCAGATATACCCACTTGAGCATATTTTCAACTTTAGTTTTATAGCTGCTAAAGTGCCATCAAGATGGAAGCATGCCTTTGTCACACCTATCTCTAAAAAACCTCCTTTAAATGATCTAGGAAATTACCGCCCTGTAAGCATCACCTCTATTTTTGCAAGAGCATTTGAAAAAATCAAAGAGAGCAGCATCATCTCAAGAAATCAGTACGGCTTTTTACCAGGCAGATCGGTAGAGACTGCTGTGCTAACGGCTCTAAATGACTGGTCCAAAAATCTTGACTGTAGGAAACGTACAGATGTTATTTATTTTGATTTTTCGAAAGCGTTCGATAAAGTCCCAATCATATATTTACTAGGAAAAATGAGAATGGTTGGATTACACCCTAGAGTAGTCGAGTGGGCTCAAGACTTTCTTTCTCAGAGGACGTACCAGGTAAAGGTTGACGGTCAGCTCTCGTCTGTGTTTAACGTCTATATGTAGTGGCGTTCCCCAAGGAGGGGTATTGTCCCCGCTTCTTGTTCTGATATATACTTACGAGTTACCTGATTCGATTGAACGGTTAGGAGTAAGATGTAATATGTATGCTGACGATGTTAAGATATACAGCACAGTTGAAAATGATGATGATGACGATGAAATGACGAAAATGACGATTATCGAAAAATCCAAAATGCTATCGATTTTCTAAGTGAATGGGCCGACCAGTGGGAACTACCGCTTAATGCCGAAAAATCTTGCTACATTCGCATTGGAACAAAATCAGGGAATAGGCCGCAATCTTATAGTCTTCGCGACACTGAGCTTAAGCTGGTAGATGATGTACGAGATTTAGGCTTTATGATAACTAACAATTTGAACTTCAGCAAACATTATAAGATGTTGGTTAACAAAACTTTGTTAACCATCGAATCTATAACCTTTTCAAAATTCTGAAGTCCAACGACCCCCAAGTCTTGCTGCGTGCCTACAAAACATATGTGCGACTCATTGTAGAGTCGGGAACAACTATCTTCAATCCCTGTAAGAAAAAAGACATCTGCCTTCTTGAAAGCGTGCAAAACAGTTTTACACGGAAGTTAGTTATGAGGTGTTACGGAATGGATTACCTTCATATCCCCGGAGGGAATGACAGATCTAGAATTCTTGGTATCTCATCACTTTATAAAAGAAGGAAACTAGCTGATCTCTTAATGATTTACAAAATTCTCACAAGGGAAGTGTCTATAGACCCAATAACATTTTTTGGTCATCCACTGTCAAGAAGTAGGAGAGGAAAAACGATGCTGTACGTCTCGGTTGCTAGAACACGGATTAGATCATGTTTCATCACTTACAGGTGTCTGAATGTGATGAACTCGTTACTAGCCAAAAGTGACAACCGTCTTAGTTTGTCGAAAAATGCATTTAAGACGTTCGTTAAGAGAAATGTCACCTTCAATCCGCCTTGATCTTGTTGTTTTTTGCAAGCTTTATTCCATTTGGTATGTGTACATTGTATAATATATTGTTGCGTGTTTAATCCATGCTTTAAATAAATAAATAAATAAATTCACCGTCCTAGAAGGGATAGAAGACTTTGTTGGCCTGGACTGAACCGGAATCAGGAACTCTTGATTAGCTGTGTACACAACAGCCGGCGCCTCCTCCGACTACGCTACCACGTACCCAGTAGTAATAACTTGCATGTCCGCTATGCAGAAAAAAAGCGAAGAACAAAAAGGGGTACAGGTCAAACTTGAAAAAATCGCCGAAAAATTACTGCGTGGAAAAATTCTATTTCTTTACTTTTTTATTTTCTTCTTGGCAACTCTCAAGGAATCCAGTTCAAACAACTCATACACTTCTCATATCGTTTCTCATATCATATCTACTGGCGTTACTTGTCGCTAATGTGTCTTAAATGGTTAGCGAGAACACACCAAACCAATCGGGTCCCATATGGATGGGACGGGCACGGTTGGTGCTGTGATTGGCTGGGAGGTGTTTGGGTGGAGCTCCGGGAGTGGCTGCGATTACCTGGTGCGTTCCCGACATCCAGTGTAGGCCATATTAACGACAAGTGCATTTGCAATACAATCCCAATGTAAAGAGAGAGAGTTGTTGAAGATTTAAAAAATTGAAGATCTGCTATTTTAAGATTGAAAGACCTTTGGACCTTTGGTACTCAAGTAATCGCACGTGGCGCTCGGTACTTCACAGATGGTCTGTGTGCCTTTTCTAAGCCCCGAACTACTTCAAATATTGAGCATCGGCTGACTCTATTCTTGTGCTTGGAATGAATTTCACTTAGAATAACAGATAAAAACCTTGACTGGTAAACCGATTGCTGGGGCGAACTAGTTCCTCTGTGGACACTTCAGCTCCAGTTCTATAGTTTAAGTGCTTGTTTTCTTCAGAAGCAACAAAAAGCGATAACAATTCACTCTTTAAGTAATCGTTGTATCTAATAAAGTAACTCTTAAAATTGAAATAATCCTTGAAGCCAGTTTGGTCGAGAAAATAAAGTTTCCAAAGGAGTAGGAGTGTTTTATCGTACTTGTCTTCAATGAAAGCCTTATCAAGGATTTATTATCCTACCAATAAGGGCAGATAGAGCACAGAGGGAGCAAAAGTCGGCACCGATGGGTCAGTGGTAGATGCCTCGCCTGACACGCGAGCGGCCCGGGATCGATTTTCTGCCGATGCACCAATACATTAGCACGTCTGGTCAGCAGTGCTCAACATAAGAACTGTCATGCGGTCGATTAACGATATCCCTTATAGTGCTAGCGCGTTGGACATTATCGTGCACCTTAAACTTGGGTAATTGAACCTTAAATACTTAAGTAGCACAAGTTCTGCAGTAATACTTGTGCGATAGGAGGAAGAATACGTGACAGATTATCTAACCTTGCAGATCTATAAATTTACCTAGAACCTAATCCTTCTTTAAAATATGATATGAGGATACAGGCAATGAAATGGAAAAATAAAATTACCTTGAGCACTATCTTCCACCTGCTTATATTTTTACAGTAGTAGTATTTATTACAAAGCGAGCTCGAAGTACGACAGACATTCCACAAGACTCCGATCTAGACATCGATAAATCGTAAAACTGAATTGAAGATTCAGTCCATATATAATTTTTCACACCGAATTTGACACCTTTCAAGTTAAATTGGTTATTCTCCAAGTTCTCTCTTCGTAAAACCTCGGCATTATTTAGATGTTTCGATTACTTCTGTGCCGAACGAGGTTGTTAGATGGACAAGTATTTATTGAGCGGCCTAACGTTTCGACCCGTTCGTCGTCTTCGGAGGCCTAAAAGTGGCTTAAGGATTCGGATGTTGCTAGCTATCCGACCAAACGCCTCATCGACTCTAGCCTTTCGGATATCGTCAAAAGGCATAGCAAGAAATCCCCAAACCCATGAACGATAAACTCACCCGCTGACCCACCGCTTGTGCGCAGCGACGCCGCTGCCGCAGTTAGTCGACAGATGGTGACTGAGACTCACTATACTGTTCATTCTACACTATGTATACTGTGTATACCAGTGTCATTCTTAACCACATCCTTGTCACCACCGGTCGCTCTATAACTCACAATGCGAAATAAACGGCAGAAAGTCATCGGTGACCGAAGGACACTCATTCGATTGTTCATTCGTAGATTTCGTGAAGAAATACAGAACGCCTCCAGCGCTTTTCTAGACGAAATATCTGTCTCGATGGTCAAAATCGTGCACTTCACATCAGAGTCGTTTCCGCCATGTTCCTCAACTTTATGCTTGCTCAGAGGATTCGTTAAGATACCCCGCCTTTTGCACGCTAGATGTTCATTAACACGAATAGCAAGTACCCTTCCGGTTTCCCCAATGTATGTCTGGCTGCATGTCCGGCATTCAAGCTCATAGATAACGCCAACTTTGGCGCAATCCCCTACTTTCCCGTAAGGACATACAGCACAGTTTTCCGTTACACACTCCCTATCGTAAAGCCTATTTCGAACCAGCTGGCGTCTGATGCTGTCGTTTGGAATGTTAACTAAGACAACATCATCTTCCAACTGGGCCCGTCTTATGCTTCGTTGTAGAGCGGAAGTAACGTTATCGGAAATGAAAGGGACACATAAGGGTACTTTACCTCGGCGTGGTACAGCTCGCTGTTCAGAGTGGGATCCCCTGTGGTGATGTGGCACCGTGTATCCATTCTGCGCAGCTATTTGACATGCTAGTTGCACAGAGTTTTCTTCAGCACCAGTGCATACATCGTTCGCAGTTCTGAACATATTCTTCACCACCGCGTGTTTGACTGCGTTAGGATGCGCAGATGATGGATGGACCAAGATGTTCTTAGAACTTTCTTTGCGGTACCACTTCGCTCGGATCATGGCACCGGATAATTTAAATTGGTTAGCTTTCAACCCAAATTGGACACTTTTTAAATCAAATTGGCAGTCCCCAGGCAAACTTGATGTATTTGGAACGAACTAAACATCTTCCGAGTCTAAACGAGCGTCCATCAGATGAAACTGTCACATGCATCACCTGTCGTCTCGTTGACCAACGAGCTCGAGCGGGCGTCAGCAGCGTCTCCATTCGTCCCTGTCGTGTGCCATAGTGCTCCAGTAGATCCTTGTCGCTCGAGGGACACGAAGAGCGTCATATCGGTCCTTCAGGGCTTTCGCGAAGGGCGTGTTGGTGTCCTCTAGACATCCCGCAGAATCGAATCTGTGACGTCTCTTGTCTAGCGGGCGCGGCCCTCGAAGCGCATTACGTGGCCTGCCCACCTAACTGTCGATGAAACTAGTGACTGTTAAGCACGGTAGAGTGATTGGCCTAAAGAAAGTTCTGTATAACCTTGTCTGAAATTTTGTGAATCATCTGTTCCATTAAGTAAAACCACTGTTTGAAATTTTATAAAAATATTATTTTTCCTATAGTAATAATGAGTTGATTTTTGCGCAGGAAATCAGCCAGTCGTTTAGTGTGTTACAAGAAGAGATCGCGACATGTCCTCAACTGATCGTCACGATTATTATTCGATTGATGACAAAAATAGTGTTTGTATGAAGTAACACGAGTAGAGTGCTTGGCGCATACCAAAATGGATTGAGTAACGCCATCCTTTACTTTTCATCCTTTAACACAGATGTAAATGGTACAACAAAAACAGCTTTAAGGGCACACAGGATTTATCCTAAAGGCCCATGCACACTTCTGCCACAGCACGGCGCGGCCATGATGAAGCATAGGGCCGCGAGGGCCGCGGCGCGGCACTGCGACACGTGTCGCGAGGGGGGGGGGGACATGCACACTCTTGCGGCTATCGCGGCGGCTATCACAGGCGACGCCACGCTGAGTGCCGCAGGCTGGAATGGTTCAAATCATTACTGGTGGCGCGGCATGCGCGGAGACGTCGGACCCGTTGCCTGTAACGATGCTCTAACACGACCGCGCCGCGACCGCCGGATTTCGCTGCGGTAGCCGTCCAGGGATGTACGGAATTTTTTTTTTGAGAAAAGCGGAACACGGAATACGGAACGGAAGAGCTCAAAAATGGGCGGAACCCGGAATACGAAACACGAAACGGAAATGACTCAGTTACTGACTCAATTACTTCATTTAATTTTTCTTAAATATTTATCCCTAATGGTAGTAATAACTAAGTTGCTCTAATAAATGGACACTAACAAATTTAGGAAACGGGAAGGCAGCATGCGACTTTTTCCAGCAGCATATAACAATAAGAATCTTTGTATGCGCATCATTACTGAGATAAATTTTCAAACACTAGTAGTGTAATAAATTGAAGGTTATTCGAAATCTTTCTGTAAATAGGAAGAAAGAACTTTAAACGCAATGAATCTAGCTGACGAGTAAGATGACAGAGATTTCGCTACTCATAGCATTAACCGGTCTTATTGAATGTCCCAGATCTACCCTAGTTGGGAGGGGCATCGCTAAGGTTACAGTTGCTTTCAGCACACACTCTCTAAATTAACATGGGTGCCATGGTATCATTAGGCAGCAGCTGAAGCTTCGGAAGAGACTCAAAGGAGGCGATGGAGAGACAAGACACCGCATGCTCCCCTCCGACTAGGATAGATCCAATGTCCCCTATGGAAAGCACTGTTAATGAGCTAAGAGTGCTTGTAAAACTCTAATTTAGATTTCGTGTTCCAGGCGAGACTTAAAATTACTAGGGAAAATGATAAGCCTGCTCATGATAAAGAATTTGAAACTTGATTCAAACACCCATAAAAGCTTCTGTGGTCTTATACTATTCGGTAGTACCTTGTTTCAAGAAAAGGAAAAATCCTAAATTTGTTATTTCTCTGTTTCGACATCAGGATGCACCACTGGTTTGAAATCATCACAATCACAAAAAGGGGACGCATACATAGTTAATCGCTTTCTTCAGCTATTCGTTTAAGTTCCAGAAGTAAATGAAGGCAGCGCAAAGCAGTGATGAGTCAGCACCTCAATGAGTGATGAGTTACCATTTCCGCTCCGTCTTCCATCTCAATGGAGAGCGGAACACGGAACGGAACGGAAGGACTAAAAACGGCCGGAAACCGGAATTCGGAACACGGAAACGGAAATTCCGCACATCACTGAAGCCGTCGCCCCACTTGCCGCGTCGCGGTGTCGCGGAAGTGTGCATGGGCCTTAATGGTAGAGTGACACCTCCATCAGTCTTTTTCACAAAGAGTGTAAAATTAAAAGTGAATTGCTTTACAAACCTGACGAACTCAATTGGTTCAGGAATGGTGCTTTTTTCGCAATTTCTTAAGGTTCACGCACACTTCTGTGGCGTTGCCGCTGCCCTATCCTTAATCACAGCGGCGAGCGGCGTTGCCGCAGAAGTGTGTGGGAGCCTTTAACCGGAGTGAGCTGTCCTATTTGTGTTTGCTTCACTATTGTAGTGGTCCTCCATTCCGATTAGGACAGATCTGACATACACACACGTATCCTCACAGTGCCGTTACCTGTAAGCAGCACTTCGACTATTATTCAAATGAAAATCGCGACGTCTAGTCGAGTGTATGGCGCGATCTCTTCTCTTGATACATCAAACGATTGCCGTCTTTGAGTGCTTTGAAACAAAATGCATTACTTTCCTTAAAAATAATTTTTAATAAAATTTTTAACAGCATGTCTAGTTATTTGGGCAGATGAATTTAAAATTTTCAAAGAAGTTATACTACCTTAAATACAAAGTTATTCTAAATATATTGTAAAGTCTCTAGTTTAATCCGAGCGACGCTAGCTTGTATTGATTTTGAAGATGCTCAGTTTGATTTCAAAGCGTCAAGTTTGCTCAAAAGAGTGCTCAATTTATATATGGTTTGTATATAAAATTGTGGGCGCGTGTAGCGCAGTCGGAGGAGGCGCGACTGTCGCGTGCACCCGATACCAGGTTTCTGGTTCGGATTTCCCGCCCAGGCCAACCAAGCCTTCCATCCCTCCGGGGTCGGTGAATTGGTACCAGACTTGTCTGGGAAGGATAAAGCGCTGACTTGTTCATCGGCTGGCCACCGCAAGTCATTGTATGGCCAAATACGCATTCATGTCGTCTCCACGACATCCCGTAGAAGTAGAATGCGCTGGCGCATCCCAGAAGGGATTGAATAACGCCGTCCTTTATCCTTTATCCTTTATATAAAATTGTATAAAAATAACACAATTTGTTTGTATATAAATTTGTATAAAAAATATTAAAATTTGTTTGCATATAAAATTATATGTGCAAGTGTATTCTGAAATCACTTGAGACCGCTATGGACTTCCAAACTCGAAATCAATTGTATAAGCCAACCAGTCTGCCTCGGTGGTAGGAGTACAACTTGTGGCGCCTCCCACAAGTGTCATAAGTATCGTCGGGCCTTTTCATTCTTTTATTCTTTACTCCACCCAAGCAATTAAATCTCCGGTAAATTTCAGGAGATGCCGACGGCGGTGTTCTGCTCGTTGCTGGCCGGCATCAGTGCGGTGATCGAAATCCACTACTCAATCGACTTCAATCACTTGGAATGGAGTGAGAAGTGGAGCTGGGCTGCGGTAGGTCTTTCTGATGAGCCGCGATGGACTCCTTCAGCGGGAGGTGATCTTCTCCTACACTTCCAGGCTGACTCGGTTGCGCTCAGTGCAATCCACGCGATTCTGGCGTTCGCCTTGCAATGAACGCCTTCGAGGACCACCTCAACGCCCTAGCGGTTACGGTACATGCTACCGTAACCAGCAGACTCACATAACTTGTCTTTCGTCACTGAGATCTCTTTCCATCCAACTATCAGAATTCACACATAGTGGAGGCCTCCCGAGTATTTCTTCCATTGTCTCCGAGCTGTTGACTCTCTATTCCCTCCGCTGAATCTCATTCACTTTGTTCGATTACGGTGCCTATTTCAGGGTCGTTTAAACTGCATATTTCTGTGGTTATGCTACAACACATGTACTTTTGGTTCGCTTGCACCTGTTGTCCTCATTTTGCTGTTATATTGCTGTTAACGTGCGAGTTCAATAAACGATTTATGCTTTGCACAGACTGATTGGAAGTTTTGCAGAACATAGTTCCAAGCAGATGAATGGGTGTGGGCAAAATCTTTACTATAATTTTCACGTTGAATTGGACAATTTGGAAATTAAATTGGTCACTTCTCAAATCAAATTGGACACGGTGTAAGCTAGCCTAAGACATTTGAAATCAAAGTAAACTCTTCCAAATTGAAATTATCTTCTTCTACATTGAACTAGAGATTCTACAAAAAGGTTACAATAACTTTCTGTTCAAGGAAAATTTTAGCTTCACTTTCTTTGAAGTTTTAATTCACCTACACAGTAAGTGAATATATTGTTTGAAATTTTATAAAATTTTAATTCTTTGTAGAAAAATAATGCATTAATGCAGGGAGGCGGCCATCTTTTAGTGTTAAAAAACGTGTACACCTTTAAGACAAGCCTCCAACTATAAGTGGAGAGCGACACAACAGAAAAAAAAACAACAACTGACACAACTGAACATGATAAAGATGAGGATACAAGAAGATCGGCTTGATAACTCTGTCAAAAAATACAAAATGAAGTGGTAGTGATCTCACGATCAGTCAAGGGTGATATCATTAGTGATATTTTCAACTGAGTGAATAGAAATAGCAACAAATTAACGTTAATCAACCACATACATACAATCTTCGTTTTAAACTAGACACTTATTTCGAAATCGGGTACCTTTAGAAACGAAATGGGCATACCCATTTCTTCTGTGAAGAAAGTCACTAGTGGGGTTCCACAGGGCGGTGTGTTGTCTCCCGTCTTGTTTGCTCTCTATACTGCTGACCTTCCTGGTATTCTGGAAGGCTGCGGAGTAATGTGCAAACAATTCGCTGATGACTTGAAAATCTATCGGAAGCTTGAGGTTCCAAGGGACCAATCCAAGATCCAGCTTGCCTTGAATAGGATCTTGGAGTGGTCTGAAGTTTGGAAGTTGCCACTTGTTCCTGAGAAAACTGTATTCATGAGGCTTGGAGACTCAAATTTACCGTGCAATTACATACAGTCTAGGTGATCACTCCTTGAGCAAAGTGGGCTGTGTAAGGGACCTAGGTTTTCTTTATGATGACGCTCTTGACTTTTCGGTTCATATTAAGCTTCTTCACAATAAAGCATCAACTCGCACATACCAGATCTTTAAGGGTTTGTCAAGCTGTGATGAGAAGGTTCTAATTAGAGCGTATAAAACATATATAAGACCCATCGTGGAATGCGGCTCAGCAGTGTTCTGTCCTCTCAAAAGGAGGGATGTTGATTTGTTGGAAAAGGCACAAAATAACTTTACAAGGAAGGTGATTCTGAGACTGAAGAAGCCGGGATTCTGTAGAATACCGGGCTCTCGACATAGGAATTCACGGTTTCAACTTCACACCCTTGAGTCGCGGCGGAAGCGAAATGATGTGTGTACGGTTTTTAAAGTACTTTCGGGATTAATAAAGGTGGATGTTAATAAATTTTATCGCATCGTCAAGTCTAGAACTCGGAGGAATTCAGAGAAAATTGGATATAAGACGCCTAAAACCAGAATTCGTGGAAATTCTTCCACATGCAGAGCTGGATCGGGTTATATCTCACTCAATAGTGAGGTACCCACCACTCCGCAATTCTTCTCGGTTTTTAAGCGCATTGCAGGGAAGCAGTTGTTGTCTTTTTCATGACTATTCTCATGATGTTACTTCTTGATGTTTTGGATTGGTTGTGTTCAGTTTGTTATTTTTCCCATGACTGCCTTATGCAGCGTATAGAATAAATAAATGAAATAAATAAACACCCAGGTCGAAAGTATCGTGAACTTTAATAGACATTTTATACCATTTTCACGTCGAATTGGATACTTTTCAAATCAGGTTGGACACTTTTCACGTTAAATTGGCTACTCTTCCAAGCAGCTTAAACTTTTGAAATCAAACCGAACTCTTCCTAAATTAAAATGAGTGGCTTCTAAATTAACCTAGAAGCTGCTAAAATAATTTATGTTCTAGGAAAATTTTAGTGTAACTTATTTTGAAGTTTTAATTCATCCACCCACTAAGTGAACACATTCCTAGAAATTTTATAAAAAAAATTTTTTGAGAAAAAACAATGATTAAAAGCCTGTTTTAAAGAGAAGAAGGCGGCTGTCTTCTTCGCCAAAACAGGGATTGCGCCATGCCCTCGTCTGCAACTTCGCGACTTTTATTCGATTGATAGCACATTTCCGTTTGCATGCAGTTTCACACCTGCAGGAGGTGAAACATAGAGGATTGCAAAAGACACACATATCCTGACTTTCCTGCTGCACGTAAGCAGTATTTACACTACCAATCAATTAAACATTGCGACTTGCTCTAACGGGTTGGAGTAACCAGGAAGAAGACACCTGATGGCGGAACCGGGACGGAGAACCAGCGAGAAGGGAGCCATATAAGAATTTATACGGGGAACTCGGAATCTGCCACCTGCGCAGATTCTTCATGCTGAGGAAGCGTGCGCGTTTGTGAGCGTCCTGATTCCGAACGTGTCAAAGACGTCTGCCGTGAGCATGGGAGGACCACTAAGGTGGTGGTGGAGAAGGGCAGCAAATGAGACATCTATGGTGTCTCCAGGAAGGAAAGGAACAACCTGGAGGAGGAAACCACCAAGAAGAGTCCAGTAGGGGTTAACAGTGGAAACAAGAAAGTGGAAGGCGTGACAACGATATCCGGTAACGAAAGCTGTTGGGATGAGAACGGCTGCGGAGGAGCCACCTGAGGGCAGAAGTACCGCGCAGCACAAACCAACGACGTTACTGTCCGGTCCGGAGAGACTGCCTATGATGAACGCACGGAAAAGGTGAACGGCTTGATGCCAATAAAGTACGCAACAGATCCTAGATGTTAGCTGATTTTGAGTTTTACAAAAACTACTTTCCATAGGTCGAAGTCGCGCGAAGCGTGCAAGTACGAGACAAGCCGTTAGGCCCCGTTTATATGTGCTTCCGACGCCGAACGACGCGATGGCATGTAAAGTGGCCAAATTGATCGATCGCGTCGCCGAATCGATATAGGCCCATGCACACTTCGGCGACAGCGCGACACGGCCATGATGAAGGATAGAGCCGCGACGGGCGCGGCGCGACACAGCGACACGTGCCGCAGAGGGGGGCATGCACACTTTTGCGGCTGTCGCGGCGGCTTTCGCCGGCGATGTCGCGCCGAGTGCCGCAGGCTGGAATGGTTCAAATCTTTCCTGGCGGCGCGACATGCACTGGGACGTCGGTCTCGTTGCCTATAACGATGCCCTAATGCGACCGCGCCGCGACCGCCGGATTTCGCGAAGGTGACCGTCGCTCCTTTTGTCGCGCCGCGGTGTCGCAGAAGTGTGCATGGGCCTTATGGCCACCATACGTGGCGTCGCGTCGCTCGGCGTCGAAGTATAAACGGGGCCTTAGGCGTGTTGGAGCATTTGTTTATAAAATTGTCATACTTATTTAGACAGGTGAACTAAAAAATTTCAAATAAAGTTTGCCAAATTTTCTTCGATGAAAATTTATTATAACCATCTTATTGAGTTTGTAGTTTAGCCTGTCTGAAGCACATTTCAATCCGGAAGAGTTCGCTTTGATTTCAAAAGTCTTAGACTAGTCTAGAAGAATGCCCGATTTGCTTTGAAAAGTGTCCAATTCGACGTGAAAATGGCATATAATAATATAATAGCAACGCCTAGGGCGGAGATCTTCCCACTTTTTTATCCGATTTCTACTGTACTGTACTTTGTATTGGCAAAAAAAAAACTTCAAATCTGAAATGCTACCACGGATGAGTCCCTTACAAGAGAAGGGTTTGAAACGTATGCCTGAACGGGAGGAACGACTCATATAGGGGAAATCCCCACCCCTCAACTAGTATAAAAATGTGTTTATTTTCTGCCAAGTCATTAAACCCAAGGAGTAACGGGTCTTGAAGTTAAAATGGAATGTGGCGGATCACGAGTTCAGGGGTCTTGAACGCCCGCGATGCCTCCGCCGGTAGGTGGCTCGGAGCGCAGTGGAAGTGAGGTTGCTTCATGCGAGGAAGGCAGGGGGTTCAGTTCGTCCGCGTTGCTGCATTTTTGCATTTTAGTGACTGGTTGAGATTTGGGGGATTATGACGTCTATACCACTTCCAGACTTTTTTCCCTATTTTTTCCAGCTGCATGCGATCGTATTCAACATGACAATGTATAAATGTTCAACATCAGTGACTATTATTACGATTTACTACATGGCTAAAATCCATGTGAAGAACAATGTGATTAGAAACGATATAGAATGATATCCACATGACAGTGGCTAACGATCCAGGCCAAACTATTATAGAATAATTAGAAAGTACATGCGATAACTAACACCCAGAAAACGAAGAATAGAAGGAAGGACAAACCAAGAGGGGCTCTGCCAAAAGATCTCGTTATGTCCTAGAATTATTTATGAATCGACTTGCATACGTAATAAATGGCTTCAGCTTGTACGGAATAACTGAGTTTTCGGCAAGTTTCATATAATCCGAACCTGCTTTACCAAAAAAAAATACGTTGAATTGAGGATTTTGCAGTACCTAATGAAAGTTTCTGTCCTCCACTCGGGTTCTGGAAGGTCTCACCATGCCGAAGTCCCGCTTGTCGAGTCTACAGAAGCCATGGAGGATTTTGTGAACCATTACGAGGTCGTATATTCTTCATCTGTATGAAAGCGTCTGTAGTCCAAGCTGTTTGTTTCTTATTTCACTAATGGGAATATCATGGTCATCAAAGCCACATTTCCTGATAAATAGGTTTCTAGCGAAGCCATTTTGGACTTTTTCAGGTCTAAGTATATTTTTCTTCCTAACTGGCTGAAAAATTGTTGTTCCATACTCAAGTATCGGCCTAACGTAAGTCTTATAAGCTTCGACGAGAGCGGAGGGGTTTCTTATGGGAAGATTTCTAAAGAGATTGTGTACAACAGCCATCGCTTTATTTGCAGTTTGTTCACAATGCGCGTCCAACGTTTGCATCGAGAAGGAACCCAAAATCTGTTGCTTGATCAGTGCTTTTAATCCCATTTTTACCTAACTTGTATGTGTAGCCGGAATTTGTTCTTCCTAAATGGAGCATCTTTGTTTTTTTGTTTTGGCAAAGGGAGCCGCCGCTCCTGGAACCAGCGATTAGCAGCATCTATGGCTTGCCGCAGAAGGCTTTGATTATGCATTGGTGAGCTATGGTAAATTTTCTTTCAAGTCATCCGCCAAAGCTATGCATTTCACTCCTGAGCTCATTGTTAGTGACGGTAGTTCGTGGGTATAGATATTGGGTAGACTAGGGGATAGAACGCAACCTTGTGGAGCGCCACTAAGAGCCGGTTGAGGTGCTGAATAATTGGAACTCACGCGTACAGTAGAAGTTCTGCGATCTAAAAACTCAACTTTTCAAGATATTATTTGAGGATGTATGCCCACCATGGTTAGTTTATTATGCCCACCATGGTTAGTTTAGCTTTTAGTCTCTTATGACATACCCTATCGAAGGCTTTTGCAAAATCAAAATAAATCACACCAAGCCATCCTAGATGTGCTATCTAGGACATTGGCCAAATTATTCAGGGACTGTAGCATAGCCGTCTCAGTGGATCTTTTCTCTAAAAACCATGCTGGTTTGAAGAAATTATGTTGTGGTGATCCAAATTTGTAACAATTCGCTTTCTAAGAATTTTTTCGAAAAGACGGGCGAACATGGATGTGACACTAACCGGTCGATAATTTTGCAGTGTCGTAGGGACTTGACTCGATATTGGTGTAATTATAGCGCTCTTGCGTCTATGTGGAACTTTAGCTGTCGTAAATCTTAAACTGTAAATGAATTTAACAGGCTTGATAATATTTGCACTTACTTGTTTCACAAAGAAAAACGGTACTTCATCGGGCGTTAGAGAGTAAGACGTGCGTATAAAGGCCACAGGCTCCTCACAGTCTATTTCCAAACATTGATCAGTGACCTCGGGAAAAAACCATCTTCCTCAAATTTTCAAAAGAGACCAGGATGTGACGTCGGAGGTGGTTCAAGTGAGAAACAAGGTCTGTGGATCCCGCAAATTAACCTAAAAGGCATCGATAGCCCATTCCCTCATCTTTGCCTGTCACCTGGAAATCTGAGGTCTGCTGAAGGTTTTGTAAAGCCTAACACTAACAATGTCTGCCGATGCTCGAGTGGAGATCCACCTGCTCTCGCTGAAGTGTGGCCCACCTTTAGACAAGGAATCTTCGAGGGAAGAAATCAAGCTGGCCGAACGGATGGTCAGCATACTAAAAGACTTCTACTAAAGGACTTCAACTTGAAGTTGAAGAAGACGTTGTGCTTAAAAAACAGGTCAGTAATAAACAAGTCACAGAAAGGTACTCCCCATAGCGTACAGCTAAAAATTGCGCAGAAAACGTCTGAAAATGGTATAGACGTCAGAATCCCCCGAATCTCACCGGAGAACCGAATTTCCGACCTACCTCGCATGAAGCGACGTCACTTCCACTGCGCTCCGAGCCGCTTGCTGGCCCATTACTTCTTGGGTTTGACAACTTGGCAAAAAATAAACACATTTTTATAATAAGTGATGGGTGGGATTCTTCCTATATATTCCTATATAACTCACTCCTCCCGTTCAGACCTACGCTTCAGACCCTTCCCTTGCTAGTCGGTTAGTACTCTATTTCTTGTGCCTCGAGCCATTTTAATCCTCTGAGGACGCCGAAGAAAAACGACGACCAATTCGAAAGTGAACGTATATTTTATTTCGCAAGAATAAACGCTGTAGAAAACATTCTCACCATATTTAGCGGACGGCTGAATATTAGCCGAATTGGCGCTTCCTATTTTGGCATGACTTAGTTCAAGAGCTTCAACAGCAGGAGTGTGCGTAACTACGATTTACGATTTACGATTTCCCGATTTACGGCTATTTTTGTCAAATTTTTTACGATTTACATTTTGAGTCGTAAATCGTGAATTTTCATAAATGTGCTCATTGATCAACAACCAACTGGCCACCAAATTTATGTGGACCGTGTTATAAAGATGTGCCACTCTAATGGTCCCTCTTACAGCTCATTTCCACTTTCCTTTAAAGTTGATTTTTGATGATCTGATCTGCAACTGTGTTCTACAATACGTCCTGTTTACGAGCTTCTCGAATCCGACTTTTCTCTTCGCTTTACTAACTTTTCCATTTCTCCAAGACTGTAAGGGCTCCCTTTTGGAACCGGACAGGTTCAAGAGGAGGAACAAGTGCAATACAATTTTTAAAAAATATGCTCCTACCTAGGAGGCTGGGGAGGCTGGGCTCCTCCGTTTCCGGTCCAGAGCTAGCAGGGAACATCGCATTCCTACTGGCGAAGGTTGTTCCATTTCAGCCCATAATGTGTACTTGGGTTTGTATTTATTTTTCCCATGACTGACTTATGCATCGCATTGAATAAATAAATAAATAATAAAAGGACACTGAAAGCAGTTTCTTAGAGAAAGGGAGACGAGTATTCTAGCTCCACCTCCTGTTTGGTAATAATATCGAGCCACTCTGTTTGTAACAGATACATGCTAACCCTACCGAAAGGAATTGACGCAATTCCACGACCGAACGTCATTCGTGATTGCAAGCGGGGTCTAGAAACTTGCTACACTCATGTGCAAAGGGTGACCCACTAATGTCTCGGTATATGTCGCGAGAACGGGCAGCATTGTGGGATGGGAATGCCCCATCCAATCAGACCGCATTGAATGGGCATGTCATTCAGAAAGGGCGTGTAGAGTCGGTGCCCTGATTGGCTGGTATATGTTCGGTCTGTGCTCTTGTTATTAATGGCTGGCGCGTTCCCACCTACCAATGCTGCTCACCTTCACGACATGCTTTTTGCTGGTATGCATGCATAGGCTTAAGTATAGTTTTTGAATTTACAGTTTTTTGGCTTACCTGAAACGTGTTTAGTTTGGTTTGAAAGATGCTTTACTAGCAAGAAGCCGTGAAAAAGAAATAGTTTGGTAAGAAAACTGTTCAGCATAAGCTAAAAATAATACAACAGTTAATAAATATTGAATCACATCTGATTAACGTTAGCAGAAAAAGCTTCCGGAAATTTAGTTGTACTGCATTACAGTTCAGGTGACTCTAACGACTTACGGTTTACGATTTACGTTTTACGAAATTTCATATTTCGTTTACGTACACTCCTGTTCAACAGTGTGACCTACACAGGTATTATTCCAACGGCTACGTACAAATGTTCCTCTTATAGTAGGTTGTGCAAAAATAATGTCGGTTTACAATCTCTAACTTTGTAAAAGACCATAACTTTCTCATAATATACTTCACTAATTGAAAAAGAAAGGGAAATAGAAAGGCGAATCTGCATCCTTTGCATCCATTTGGTTTTTAAGCATTTCTCTTCCAGAAAGATAAGAGGTGCTTGAAAAAACGGTAGTCGGTTGCCGAGAGGTCTAGTGAGTATGTCGGATGGTCCACAGTTATACAGCCCGATTCATGCAGCTTCTGTCGCGTCATCATTGAAAAGTGCGGTCGAGAAACGGAACGAGGAAGCGAAACGTTGTCGTGGAGGACTACTCCTTTCATAGAGACGGACCTCTGGCACATAAAAAATGAAATCCATGACGCATTTCGTCAATTTGTTGGCAATCTTCGCTGTAATCGCTTCGCCTGGACTCAAGAGGCTGTTGTGGATGAGACCGGCTTCTGACCGCCAAACAGTCACCGTTGCCTTCTTTTGGCGAGTTTCGATTTAGGGGTGGCTCTTTCGCAGTCCATTCGCTGCGTCGAACATCCATTTGTCATCACACATCGAGAAACGGTTAGGTTTTGTTTCGCAGAAGGAGGTCAGATAATACCTCAAAACGGCAACTCTTTCATTTGAAGTTCTGGACTGTCAATCAAATGAACATTGCAAGATTCAAAACGAGTGCACGGCACAATCTCCTCACGCGAACATTTCTTCGTGATCAGACACTTTAAAATGCACTCAAGCGACTGTTTCTTTGAAAATGAAAAGTCCGTGAATTTTTCAGTTTTAGAGATATTTCATCGCTTTTGAGGATAAATCTAACCATAAGCGGTGTGAAAATTCATCAAACAATGTGGCAATTCAGGTATTGCCAGATAGCAAAGGTCTTGTGTCCAGGCTAATCTCGGCGCGCGTCTCTTCACTATCCGGTCAGGAGCAGGTGGCCTGGCGATAGCTGTCAGCTCGGCCGGAGCAGAACAAACGGCGATACAAAAATTGCGGCGGCGGCGGTTGACCGGCCAATCCGTGGCTGTCAGCAGCCTCCACCTGGTGCTACCACCAAACAACCTAGCCTTCAGCCGTCGAACAAACGTCGCTCGCCGCTTCAGGCGCTTTACGCCGTCCTTGTTTTCCGGTAGTGTTCGAGTCTGATCCAGTTTTTCGTCGGGTACGAACGGCGTCCCTTGGCCATCGGACGCATACGTTCGTTCCGAAGGGGTTCTGCTGGCACGGGGTTTCTCTTCGCTTCTGTAGACGATAATTTGCCCACCAGATGAGCCTAATTTCCCCGTTGTCCACAGCAGCATCAACACTCCCTTTCAGCAAGCCCTCAGCCTCCTTCGTTCCTTTCACACGTGGCCGTCTCCCATACATTTCTATGTGGCATAGTAGACCGTCGCCAACTGTTCTTTGACGCTTTGAGCCGGATTTTTTCGCCGTCCGGCGACAAATCTACCACGCCTTTCAAGGACCGTTTTTACGACCGGGACGTTTGATCGGTGATTAAACTAAGGTCGTCGTCGGGCTTGCTAAGGTCGACTGGCCTTTGTGACTTCTTTTATTCCACACCTTATGCATCACATAAATGACCGTAATGGAATTCTGAACCGGAGCCCGCCCTTCGGCCACTGACGGCACTGGTTATCTGGCCGGTTTCTTCAAGGCACCCATTGGGCTCGCGCACTCTGGGAGTGGTGATGAGTCATATTACTAATGCTTATAAATTAAAGAATAAAGGACGGTGTTATTCAATCCCGTTTGGAGTTGGCCATGTACTCTATTTTTAAGGGACATGGTGGAGGCAATTTGAATGCGTCTATAAAATTACTTGCGGTGGCAAGCCTATATGAAAGTCAGCGCTATATCTTTCCCAGACAAGTTTGGTACCAATTCACCGACACCGGAGAGCAGTATGGCTTGTTTGAGCTGGGCGGGATCCGAACCAAGATCCTCGATTCGGGCGGTTGCGACAACAACCGCCACTTCCCCCTCCACCGGCCTTTGGAAGTAACGAAAGGCAGACATACTACGTATTTATTTTCACGTCGAACTGGACACTTTGCAAAGCAAAAATGGTACTTTTCCAAGCAAGCTTGACGCTTTGAAAGTCAAAAAATTTACGAACATCTTCCTAATTAAAAGGAGCTTCTTCCACATTGCTCTTAAAGCTCTTCAAGAAAGTTAAATTAATTTTATATGATCAAATAAGTTCACAATCACTTTCTCGACATTTTTAATTCGGCTCCCAAAATAAGTGAGTGCATTGTTTGAAATTTTGTAAAATTTTTACTTTCTCAGGGAGCTTGTGGCGCAGTCCGAGTAGGTGCCAGCTGTCGCGTGCACCCAATACCAGGTTCCTAGTTCGGATTCCCCGCCCAGGCTAACCAAGCCTTCCATCCCTCCAGGTCGATGAATTGGTGGCAGATCTGTTTGGAAAGAATAAAGCGCTGACTTTTTCATCGGTTGGCCACCGCAAGTCATCGTATGGCCAAATACGCTTTCAGATCATCTCTGCGATATCCCGTAGAAGTAGAATTCGTGGCGATCCCAAAACAGGTTGAGTAACGCAGTCCTTTATCATTTATGAAAAGCGTGTAACTCTACTCAAACAGAATTTTTGCTATTGAGCAATGCAAAGTCGCGATATCATGGAAGAGTGAATGACGCAATCTCATATTTGACACTAAAAAATTGCTGCCTTTCTGCATTTTAAGACGAGCTTTAAACCGCAATTTTTTAAATAAAGATTTAACAAAATTCCAAACAGCTCCCCCACTTATTGGTAAAAGCGAGTTAAATAATTTTAAAGAAAGTCACATAAAATTTTCTTGGACAAAAAACTACTCAAAACATTTCGGAACAATCTCTAGTTTAATCTGAATCCGCTCGTATTGATTTCGAAGGTGTTCAGACTGATTTCGAAAGCGTCAAGCTTGTTTAGAAAAGTGACCAATAGAATAAGGTGTAAACCTATGAAAACAATATTCAAAATCGAATAGTACTATGATATCATAAAACATACAATTACAACAAGAATGGCAGCATAATAACAACAGTGAGAGTAAACAGCAGTCAACACGTTTTGTTTCGCCTCCATCTTCATACAAAACATTGAATTTAGTTTGAAATGTTCCTATTTGACCCGAAAATGGTATACTAACTATCAACGAGTACATGCTCAAAATTCTTCTTCGCCGATTCAAAGGTATCAACAACTAACAAGACGCCTCCACTTAGCACTCAGAAAAATGGTGAAACATGGAAATGATACCACTGTTTTCAATCCCTTAAAAAAGACGGACATCGATCATATGGAGAGCGTCCAAAACAACTTCAAGCGAAAAATGATTATTAGGCTATTCATTCCCGAATACTCCTTAATTCTTAACAGTGTTGACGGAGCTCGACAAATGGGACTGTTGTCACTTGGGAGCAGGAGAACTAAAAACGACACCATTATGTTATTCATAATTCTCAAGGACGAATGAACGTCAAGTTGGACACTCTTTGAAGCTAGCCGGGGAATTCTGGAATCAAAGCGAACTCTTCCAAATCGAAATGAGCTTCCTCTACATCAAACTATTATTTGTTGTATTTTGTATTTTGTATTTTTTATTCCTTGTTTTTGTTTGTTCGTTTCGTTTGCATTTTACATACTCACTGCTAAAGTTCTTGTAAGTTTGAAGGCTATTATCATTGGAAGATTTGTAAATTTTCCACGGATTCAAACGTGACCAGGCAGTTTCCTTTTTTTGTTAAGATAATCTAGGACTGCTATACTCACCATCAGATTAGCCCAGTTATTCCCAGGGTGTTTAGTGCTGAAGGCCTGTTAATCTACTATTTTAGTTTTTTTTTACGGAGTTGAAATATCCTGTTATTAATTCAATTACGCCTCCTATGGCCGCTATCCACCTGACCTTGCTGAATCTTGTAGGCTTACGAGCTATTTTAAACTTACGTGCTGTAGGTAAATTCCATAGGGCCACAGGTGTCATGTTCCAATACATACCATGGTCCGCTTGGAATTGTTCGCATACTATTGAAAGCCTAGGGCGCGTGTAGCGCAGTCGGAGGAGGCGCGACTGTCGCATGCACCCGATACCAGGTTCCTGGTTCGGATCTCCCGCCCAGGCCAACCAAGCCTTCCATCCCTCCGGGGTCGGTGAATTGGTACCAGACTTGTCTGGGAAGAGTAGAGCGCTGACTTGTTCATCGGCTGGCCACCGCAAGTCATTGTATGGCCAAATACGCATTCATGTCGCCTCCACGACATCCCGTACAAGTAGAATGCGCTGGCGCATCCCAGAAGGGATTGAGTAACGCCGTCCTTTATCCTTTTTTATCCTTTACTATTGAAAGCCTACTCAATAGGACTGTCTAGGGACACGCTCTTCGTTAGCCCTCGCCGACATACGCGCTGTCCGTCAATGGCTGATTTATCTAAGTTATTTAAACCGACAGTCTATGCACAAACTTTTAACGGAAGCCTTAAATTCGGCTCAGGCTTTTTAAAAAAAATCAGGCGCTTATTCTTACCTTCCTTCCCTTTCTTCAGCACTAAGCACCTCCGATTAGCACCTCCGATTCGCCCCCTTTTTTCCTCGTTTTTTTTTGGAATTCTTGTTGTCAGTGTTTACTTACCGATAGGTGAACGACCTTTGTTTCTATGAAAAATCCGCCTGGATTAGCTGTGGTTGTTCGATTGCTTTTTTTTGCTGTTGTTCCTGTTTTCCCTTATGTGGCGCGTCTTATGACGTATTCAATGAATAGATAAACTAGAGACTCTCCCGTTCGCATCGTGGAACATCTTGCTGACAAGGAAAAGCGTAGTTTGGTAACTCCACTCGGTGTACATCGAGTGGAAGTCCACCGCGTAGACGATTTTAATATTAAACGCACTGCTTCGTGAAAATGAGATCGGTCCCAGAAAGGCCCTAGAGGCCTTCTGGATCCGCGAGCGTAATCCAACAATGAATAACCGAAGTGAATGCATTTCGATCATCAGTGAGTTTTTGTCGTTCATCCCGTTGTGCGAGCTCTGCGACCCTGCAATCTATACACTTAACATCAGTATGGATCCGCAGTCGGTAGGTCTCAGTTGCTCAATGGTGGTAGCGTGGCTGAGCATTTCCTCAGCAGTTGTGAAACAACGGTGAGTTCGGTTTCCTTCAGTGAGATTCCGCTTGACACCCGTAGGAAATATTGAAACTCACAGAGCTGGAGGACGTTTTTGCCGAAATGAGTGTCTGGTCTTAGGTTCCGAACTCCTTTCAGGCCTTTGAAAACGACGAAGTTGTCGAAACGTCAGGCCGAATAAAGTTGCTCCACTATAACAAACCTGCGTGGCACAGAAGCTTGAGACTACCCTCCAAAGAGGTCAGAATAGTTTTTTGTTCAAGTTGATCGAGGAAAATTTTAGTAAAACTTGCTTCGAAGTTTTAATTCACCTACCCAATAAGTGAACACATTATTTGAAATTTCATAAAAATTTTATTCTCTGAGGAAAACCATGATTTAAAGCTTTTTTTAAGGGCAGGAGGGCAGTCATTTTTAGTGTTAAAAGATAAGATTGCATCATGCCTTCGTTAAAGCCGTAGCGATTTTTATACGAATTTTGACTACGAAAATTCCGCTTGAATGGAGTTTGACACCTGTTACAAAACAATCAATCATAAAAAGCACATATCTCCACTTTGGAGCTTCATGTAAGTGGCGTTTACACCATCAATCAAATAAAAGTTGCGGTGAGCTTTTCACTTGCATGGCGCGATCTGATCCTTTAATGCTCAATATGATTACTTTTTTGCTGTGCTTTAGGAATCATTAAAAAACTTCAGAAAAAAATTATTAATTTTTCTAAAGTATCTCTAATGTTTCCTAAAGGCGAGCTCTTGGTCTGCTTATTTTATTAAAGAAACTTTAGAAAGATTAGTAATTTTTTCTGAAGTTTCCTTAATGTTTCTAATTAATTTTTTAGGAAAAAAGAATTTTCTCGAAAAATAAAAATTTCCTAAAATTATTGCACCTTTTCCTGGCAGGTAAAGGATAAAAGGATAAAGGACGGCGTTACGCGATCCTCTTTGGGATGAGCCACGCATTCTACTTCTACGGGATGTCGTGGAGGCGTGTTGAATGCATATTTGGCCATGTAATGACTTGCGGTGGCCAGCCGATGTACAAATCAGTGCTTTATCCTTCCCAGACAAGTCGGGTACCAATTCACTGACCGCGGAGGGATGGAAGGCTTGGTTGGCCTGGGCGGGAAATCCGAACCAGGGACCTGGTATCGGGTGCAGGCGACAGCCGGCGCCTCCTCCGACTGCGCTCCACGCGCCCTCCTGGCAGTTAAACTAAGAAATTTCTTTAAAAAACTATACCAAATTTTCCTTGAACAAAACGTTATTCTTCATTTCATTAAACCTGTAGTTGAACCTGCCTGGAGGTCATATCGATTTGGGGGAGTTCGTTTTCACTTCAAAAGTCTTGAAGCTAGCACAAAAAAGGGTCAAATTTGATTTGAAAAGTGTCCAATTCGACGTGGGAATATTTCTTTTCATTTCTTCATTAATATACCTCTATTGCCTAGTCAAGGCCTCCACCTGTGTGCTTGTTCCTAGTGAGTAGTCTTCTTTTATGTTATTTCATACGTGAACGCTTCACGTTGTCTGTTCGCGCCCCAATAAAGTAAAGTAACTCAGAGACCTGGGCGCGTGTAGCGCAGTCGGAGAAGGCGCCGGATGTCGCATGCACCCGATACCAGGTTCCTGGTTCGGATTTCCCGCCCAGGCCAACCAAGCCTTCCATCCTTCCGGGTCGGTGAATTGGTACCAGACTTGTCTGGGAAGGATAGAGCGCTGACTTGTTCATCGGCTGGCCACCTCAAGTCATTGTATGGCCAAGTACGCATTCAAGTCGCCTCCACGACATCATGTAGAAGTAGAATGCGCTGGCGCATCCCAAAAGGGGTTAAGTAACGCCGCCCTTATCCTTTATCCTTTAACTCAGTGACCTAAGGCACCAGCCCTGCAGATCGCAGCAGATGCCTGTAGTTCATCTGGTGCTTGGTGCTGCGAAGTACTGCTAACTATCGCTCGGCATTTTTTCTGCTTTTTTGGAGTCAAATCCTTCGTTCTCGGAAGCAGGGCGCCGCCGGACTTCGTCCTCTGATCTCTGCCCGCGGACAATCGCCAGGGGATTCCCCGATGGTGTTCGAGCTTTACACAAATCCAGTCCGGCGGCAAGAACTTCGGCTCCAGCTGCCGTTCGCTTCCGTTTTTGTTTCACAGCGAACAGCTGAGCGGTCGACGAGGGCCGGCCGGCCGGCTGGCGGCTCAGCAGCGCACGCTGGTCGCCTCGTCTTTAAATAATTCCTCCTCCACCTTCTCGTCCTCGTCCTCGTTCGTGTGCACTCGGCCTGTTGTGTCTGTCCGGCGAAGGTAGGTTGTCGACGGGGTGTCGGGTTTCGTCCTCATTTACGGCTGTCCACCTCAGCTCAAGCAGAATGGATTGCTACGGCTTGTAGTTAGTTGGAAACAGCGAGTGACTTGTCTTACCCCGTTCTTCCTCTTCTTCGGCTTTTCTGCTCTTCTGCCCTTTCGAACTTTAATTTCTTTCATATTTGACCTCGTTCGAGCTTCCTTG
This sequence comes from Heligmosomoides polygyrus bakeri, assembly GCA_947359475.1. Classification (NCBI taxonomy): domain Eukaryota; kingdom Metazoa; phylum Nematoda; class Chromadorea; order Rhabditida; family Heligmosomidae; genus Heligmosomoides; species Heligmosomoides polygyrus. Next base: position 11,132,518 of record OX375866.1, read on the forward strand.
TCCGAAATCTGCAACATCCAGAAGAGGAACTCCGAGAACCGGGCGTTGCATCACGGCCCGCTCATTTCAGCGACAAAAAATGCGACTGACGGCTATTCAAAGCGACAGTTTTCGGCGCTCATCAACCTTGTAAATTCCACACTTCATTGTTTCGCCAATTTGTTTCGATAATGATCGGAACGGACTGCACGTTGCGAACAGCGGTGCGCAGCCGGCAGTCAAACGACCTCCAATGGACATAACGAGTCCGAAGAGCTACCTAGGAAATGCAGTCGAAAATTGGCAGCTTTTCAACACATTTCGACTTATCTCCACCGATTACTAATATTACTGTTATCCTATAATATAACATTGCATGCGCTCACTTGCGCGCTTCGCCTGACTTTGCAACATCACTGACTTACGGAAAGAAGCTTTTGTAAAACTTAAAATTCACTAACATTTAGGATCCATTCTTTATTGGCATCAAGCCGTTCACCACTTCCGTGCGTTCAGACATTCTCTCCGGAACGTCCAGTCACGCCATTGGTTTGTGCTGCGCAGTACTTCTGCCCTCAGGTGGCTCCTCCGCAACCGTTCTCACGCCCAACAGCTTGTGTCTCCGGATGTCGTTGACACGCCTTCCGAATCCGGACGGCAGGTTCCCCCTCACTCGCTTCTTCTTACTAGATCTATTAGGTTGGTGCATAAGTTCTCGGACATTTGATCCCTCCTGAATTGAAAGCGTATTTTCCCGCCAAATTTCTCACATGTATCAACGCGTAAATGATCGGTCGATAGAGAAAGGAAAGGGCTACAAAACTGTTCCTAACATTTACTTCTGCGTTGTTAACGTCAGCTATTACGGCTAAGCAATTCATCCCAACTGAGACACATATTCGGCACGTCATGTTATTCCTGCATCAATCTGGCCTCAATGCCACCGAATCGTATCGTCGCCTGAAGGATGTTTACAACGAGAGTGCTCCTGCTCGAAGTGCTGTGTACCAGTGGCTCTCGAACTTTGCAGTTGGTGAATTCTCCGCTGAAGATAATGAAGGGCGCCCGATGACACTGGATCTGGATGGCCTCCGAAGTAGAGTGGAAACGGACCCATACCAAACCACTCGCGAACTATCAAGCACTCTTGGTGTTAGTCGCAGAGCCGATGTCGCTCTGTCTCTCCTTACCCTCAGACGTACCCACGGATGGCTGGACAACCTTGTCACCGGGGATGAGAAGTGGATACTTTACTCTAATTATCACCGGCGTGCACAGTGGGTTGACGCAAGTGGAGAGGCAGAGGACGTTCCGAAACCCGAGTTCACGTGAAAAAGGTGATGCTATGCATTTGGTGGAGCGTTCTTGGCGTAGAATACTGGGAGCTGCTGGACGAATGGATAACAGTGACAGCAGAGGTTTACGTCAACCAACTGAGGAAGTTGAGGGCCCACCTTCAGACCATACGAGGAGAGCAAGTGAAGGTGTATTTTCAACACGACAACGCTAGACCGCATATTGCTAGAGCGACGGCGGCTGAGTTGGCGGACCACGGATGGACCGTTCCTCCACATCCACCGTACTCACCAGATCTCGCTCCTTCTGATTATCACTTGTTTTCAAGCCTTCAACGCTATTTGGACGGCCAGCAATCTAGGAACCGAGAGGATGTCAAGGAGGCACTGCTCACATCTTTCGAATCACACAACCGGCCACGTTTTGGAGAAAAGGCATCCATGACTTACCAGCACCTTGGCGAAAGACAATTGATGTAAAGGGTGGTTACTTCAAATGATTTGATATGTTGTTCGTATGTTGTGATAATAAATATTTCATGCCCCAAATGTCCGAGAACTTATGCACCAACCTAATAATTACTGGTCCGCTTTTACTGGCCTCCCCCCCCTCTCCACCCTCGTGGTCCCAACTCCTGGCCAACTTCCTTGTTTCCAGTATGAACCTCTTACTGGTCTCTTCTTGCTGGTTTCTCGTCCTGCTCCCTCCTCCAAGTTCTTTCCTTCCTTCCTGGTAGCTCCCCTGGTACACCATAGAGTTTCACTTACTTCCCTTCTCCACCACCCCCTTATTGGCCCTCTCATTCTCACTGCAGACGTCGGTGACACGTATTCGGAATCAGGACGCTCAGAAAAGCGCGCTCTGTCAAGTAGGAGGAGGCTGCGCTTCCTCGGCTGCAGTAGCATCCCATGCTGAACTTTGAATGCGGCCGCTCGTCGTACGACGACAGTGTCGCCTCTTCTGACTACACACGCCTGTTGCGCTAAGTAGAGGACCCGTCTTCTGCATCCAGAAAATCAGAAACGCGCACAGATGCGCCGCTGTGTCAAGCAGGAGAAGGCTTCGCTTCCTCTCCTGCAGAAAAATCCTATGTTGATCGGCAAACATTGCCCGCGCGAGGTACGCAGAGGCGTATCCCGCGCGGGTAACATTTTCCGTTCAAGGGATAATGCTGAATTCTGAACACGACGACGGTGTCGCCTCTTCTGACTCCACACGTCTGTTGCGCGACGTAGGGAACCCGTCTTCTGGATCCAGAAGATCAGAAACGCGCACAGATGCGCCGATGTGTCCAGCAGGAGGAGGCTGCGTTTCATCTGCTGGAGCAGCACCTCATGTTTAAAGGCACATTTTGTCCGCGTGGGGCTCAATAAGTCGTATCTCACGCAGGTTTGATCACTCAAACATCATCAAAGGCTAACTCAATTATATAGTAGTGGATAGATAGAATCAGTTATTAATAATACAAAAAACCAGCCGAAACCGGAGTTCAAAAGTTGGTTAAGTAGTGAATCTTTCCGCTCTTGTGACTAAATTCAAAATGCAAAGCCTTGAAAGCTGGGTTTGAGGCCCTTTTTGGTTCAGAAGCAAAAGAGGTCTTCTGGGCTACTTTGGCACGAGGCTCAGAACATTAGAGATAATAAGTTCTTCAAAGCCCAACGTTTCAGCATGACTGCCTTCAGAGACCTGAACATGGCGCTAGATTAAAGTAAATAGCACTAAAATGCAAAAATGATATTCGGGAAACATCAATTACAAAATAAAATAAAAAGGGCAATACTCATCCACAGCGTCGGCAGGAGACCTAGCTCTAGGACTTAAAGCGCTCACCGACCCTATCGAGCGCCGATCCTGACACGGATGAGGGTTTCTGTTTTGGCCCAAAATTGCCAAAATTGCCCAAAATCGCTCACTTCGCGCTTGTTACGTGGCCCTGCGTGGCATATTCTAGGTAGACCATTGAAATTATCTGCACCCACTCAACTCGGATAGTGCCGTCTGTTCTACTTTTCGACGACGACGCCTTGATTGCTCGGAAACTCTGAATGTAAGGATAAAGGACGGCGTTGCTCAATCCCTTTTGAGATGCGCCACGCATTTTACCTCTAAGGGATACCGCTGAGGCGATTCGGATGCGTATTTGGCCATACAATGACTTGCAGTGGCCGGCCAAGTCGGCGCTTTAGGGCCTGTTCATACTTCGCGACAAGAGCGACTTGTCGCCCATGCAAAACATGCATATCGATTAAAACCGACGGTGTCGGCGCCGGCGGTGTCGCTCCATTCGCTCTCTTGTCGCTCTTGTTCCCTGTTCAGACTTCTCGGATACCGCGCACGCTGCGCTCTCATCGCCTATGCAAAACATGCAAATCGATTAAAACCGAGCAGCGCCGCCGAAATCTGATCATACTCGAGCGCCGTCACTGTCGTTCCAGTTGCTGCTGTCGCCTGTTCATACTTGCGGGGTGCTGCGCACGCTGCGCTCTCGTCGCTGTCATCGCTTCCGTCGCGAAGTATGAACAGGACCTTATCCTTCCCAGACAAGTCTGGTGCCAATTCACCGACCCCAGAAGGATGGTAGACTTGCTTGACCAGGGCGGGAAATCCGAACCAAGAACCTGGTATCGGATGCACACGACAGCCGGCACCTCCTCCGATTGCGCAACACGCGCCCGTTCGGAAGCTAAGCAAATTCGGAACCCGAACAGGTTTGGTCACCATCTATCGACCAACTCTGACCACTGCTACTGACGTACTTGACGCCATGTATTTGAACGCTCTACGCCGGCAACTTTTTTCGCTTGTCCGCCGTGTCTAGTTCCTATAAGGGACGAAAAAGCTGACTATTAGGTTTAGTCTGGATGCCATAGCTCAGCACAGGACTTGTCGACCTGCCTCAATTTGCCGAAGAGGCGACGGACAGCAACAGCAGCAGCATCAGCAGAATTTCCGGTCTGGAGACATATTTGAACAAGCCATTGCCCGGCGATTATCGGTTTCCTGTTCCATGCCGGTAGCGTAGAGTGTCCCATTTGGACATCACTATTTTCAGCCTCTTTTTTCTATCCGACAGCGTAATTTTGTCGTAAGCTGTGCGTGGGACGCACGTGGTTCTCTTTCTTGTCTTGATTAGGGGAAATCGCTTGTATTTAAGCGCTCACACCAATTCGCTGGCCTCTGCTCCGGCTACATGAGTATAGGATAGGGACACAAGGCGGAGTTAATCAATTCCTTTTTGGGATTCGCCACGCATTCTACTTTTAAGGGACGACGTGGAAGCCGTTTGAATGGGTATTCGGTCTATGCAGTGTTATGCTTCCTAGACGAGTCTGATACCAATTCACTAGACATTGGATCCGACACCAATTCGGATAATTCGGGTCTACCATATTTCTCAAACCCTGCTTAAAAGGGTTATGAGATCTATTCTTGTCGGGGAGAGAGGTGGGAAGGCACATAATTAAAATTTGTGTAGCAAATGCACTTGGGATTCACGGAACGGCTTCTAGAGGACAAAATATTACCTAAGCTAACAAAATTTACAAAAAAAACGAAGAAATTACATCCGGTTGCTATCGCTCTAAACATATGCTATAATTGTGCTTTTGAGAAATTTTATCGAGCGAATGAATGAACAAAAAAAATCGATGTCAGAAATTCTCGAGCGAATGAGAGAACGAATTAACTCGCTCATCAATTTATTGGAATGATCGAGATTCGAGTAAGCTCCAGTTTTCGTTGATTCGAAGATTCGAATAGTCTAACGGTTTGTTTAGATCAGCTTCTGTGCATAAAGATTGAAAATATCAATATTCGAATAAAATCATTCGACTTTCGAATAATATTGGAGTATGGCCCTCTTTCAGTGTTGGAATTCGAGCGAAAATTCGAAAATCTAAAAATATCGAATAGTTGACTAGTCGAATATATTCGTTCGAGCACAACTATACCGCATACTCCGGTAGCATGCCGAAAACAAATAGTTCTTCGTAGACTTTCACGGAGAAAGTAATATGGGAGGCATCAAATCAGCATCAGCTTGTTTGCTTGACTACTCCGTAATTGGATGGTGGCTGTGAATTTTCCACCTTGGGCCTCCTGCCCCAGCGTCTCTGACAGCGGCAAAGAAGCCGGGCGCCGTTTCAAATTCCCACTGCGTCCGAGAACTCGTCCCGAAACTCGTCCGCATTTTTTTAGCGTACGTTTAGCCACGAGTGGTGCTTGTCTTATCGTGCCTAAATGTTTTAGCATTTTTTAAAATTCAAATTCTACTTACCCTTTTCACGCCGAGTGGGACACTTAGGCCCGTTTATACTTCCGACGCCATGTATAGTGGCGTCGGAAGTATAAACGCGACGGCATGTATAGTGGCCAAATTGATCGACCGCGTCGCCCGATCAATGTGGCCACAATACTTGGCGTCGCGTCGCTCGGCGTCAAAGTATAAACGGGTCCTCACAAGGAGAGCTCCAGAGTGGCCGTTAGATTTTGCGATGCAATTTTTACAGGATGTAGGGTCCCGTGTGGGGAGTCCAAAACCATAGTTACTTTTTTCGGAATGCTCTTCTGTGGTCGAAAAAAAAAACAGTCTGGACGCGTGAGCGCGCAGCTCATAACGGCCTGCTGCCACAAAACGGGATGTGGCCGGTTGGCATAGTGGTAGCGGGGTCGCCTCTCGGGTGCACCGAGCGGGTTTGGTGGCTCGGTCCCTGGTGCCGCCAATGTTTTTGCATACATCAGATCGTTATTATTATGCACACGCATTTGCTCCATTGCAGATTATAAGCCAGACCTACCGGCAGTTCTGCGCTCCGGTATGTCTGGCATACGCTTGGGTGGCGGCTGGATAAGTTGATGATCACCCGGGACCCTTCTCTACGACCACTGATTATGCCTTCAACGAAGAAGAAGTAATGAGATGCCTTGTCAGGGAGAGGAGGATTGTTCGTCTCTAGCGTTTGCAAGATGCTGCTGGTGTGATAAGCAATAATGTTTTAAATGTTTCATAGTTCTATATCAAAATTGTTGTTATCATTGACAGCAATAAAAGCAGTTATTTTATGTGAGCAAGAATTTTTTATGTTAGCGACCCAATAGAATGATACAGTGCAAATACGATCCATTGAGAGGTAACTCGAACGAAAGCCGAAAAAGGCTAGGTTCAAATACAGTCAATAGCCGAGTCCCCGAAGACATCGTGCGCTAACACTTTATCTCCGCTAATCATCTACAATAGTCGACTGCACAAGCATGTCGCAGCGGCCGTCGGCTTCGGGCGCAGAGAGCGTGGAGCCCGGCACATGGAGGACAGCGAGCTGGGGTCGGCGACGTCGTCCCTGGAGGAGAAGTCGAAGTCGGTGATCACCACTTGTCGGTCGGATCCTTGGCGACCTTAAGTAGAGAGGCTTTAGGGGATGGAATGTTCCGCTGACGGCTGGGAATGTTACCGTACTATAACATTACAAAGCCTATGGGAAAGGCTAATGTTTATGTTCTTTCTATGCGTGTCTCTACTTATAGCTGGATACGGTAGCCTTCTCGACCGTTACACCTCCCCCTTTCCTAAAATAGTCCGTCCTCGGACTTGAAATGACTCACCTACGAGGGGGGCTGCGGAGTTTGTTAGAGACAGCAACACGATATCCTTCTCTCGACCCTGCACCGAGTCGACAGTGTGCAGGTCGACATCCACATCGTGCGTGAACTGCTCGAGTCGTCGGAATTGGTCCTTGTAGAAGGTGATTATTGCCAACGATGACGAAGGGATTCCCTTTCGTAGTAGACCCTTGATGATAGTGCTGCACGTGTTAAGCTCCTCCGTGTTGGAATGCAAACCGCCTACTGACTTGATCGATGTTCCAGAGACGTTCACGAACAGGAACGGGATGTTCTGGTTGCTACACCGAACGTTGTCGAGGAAAAGTCGTCTGTTGCAGGCGGAAGTGCCACTGACGAGCGTGTACGCGTAGAATAAGGAGCTCGGTAAGGTGTTCAACTGCGGATGAGCTCGGTACGTCGTGCATAACGAGGCAACTGGGACGATTTCCTTAGAGACGAGCAGGTCAATCACTCCCCTCGCACCATATTGGGCTGGTGAAGCTGTCCGAGGGCAGCGGATGTGAGGTGCGAGCTGCCGGAAGTTGTGTGGAAATAGGGACCGGACGAACTTGCTCGACATGTATCCGCTTTCCGAAATGTGCCGGTAGAACTCGAGAGGAAGGTCGCTGGTCACGCATTCTGCTCGTAGAGGTGGAAGCGCACGCGAGATGTTGACGAAACCTGCCCAAGGATGAGCGCTCATCCGTCGGTGGCTGAAGTTTTGTGGGGTCTTATCGCACAAATGACGAGAGAGGACCGTGAGTGTGATCACTGGTCGTTTCTGTGGGGGTTCGTAGTCGGAACTGCTGGTGCCGGAAGGGTGAGAAGACCCTGAGACGGAGGAGGAAGTGGAAGACGTCGACGACTGGGAGGACGTGGTAGATGTTGAACTAGACGGTTTGCCGGGATTTATCTGGAGAGGATTCGATGACTGCGTCGAGTTCGCCGAACGACTGCTAGTATAAGTGGGTTGGGCGGAATTAGCCCCATGAAGTGACGCTTGAGCGTCCTCTGACCCTTCGGATGTGGACTTAACGAAAGGAGAGTCCAGAATCCTGGGAGAGGCCATATCGACATCCAGAGGAACCTCCAGCGGCTCGGAGAGGATGGAGGACCCGCGTTCTAAAAGGGGCTGACATAGAGAAAAACTAAGGAACGGTGATAGTAAAATGTGTCGTATTTAATACCAAGATTTAGCTACCTGATCCATCAGCATCTTCCATATGCCCGGAGTTGTGCTGATGAGCCGGTGGTGAGGTCGTATGAGCGTTGCACGGGCTAGAACCGTCTGACATGACCGGTGTTCGGGCCACGTCTATCTGAAACATAACGTTTGTACTAGAATCGGCGGTACTGGGCGGTAAGTCACCTGAGCGAGGGTGACGAGGCGAATTAAGACGGAACGGATGGAGTGACGTTAAATTATGTAGGATTCCAAAGAATGCTTCATAATGAGCACCGAAAGGAATCAGAGGGGAGGACGAACGCGTGTGCGGAGGAGCCGGAGAAGTAAAATGGAATCAAAGTGAAGCTAGCCGCTTCCTAAGCCGGGTGTTGTATCTATGTGGTGTGGGGGATGATGAGGCTTGCTCCGGGGCCGGAATTTCTTCATAATGGTATCCGGGAAGCTGCACTGCTACGGAAGCCGTTCTCTGAAGAGCCTCAAGCTCCGGGAGGGGCTGCCACGGAGAAGAGAACACAGGTCCGGATGGAGCGAAGCAACGTTTTACTTGATTCATGTGGACCCTCTTGGGCTGCGAGTGGGGGGATGTTATACTTACTATGGTGAGGTGAGGGTGATCCACTTCTATAACCCTGAATTGGCCCAGCCATGGGTAGCACAATTTCGAAGATAACCCGATTTTCGGAGCAAAATGCCGGAGAAAGACCCTGTCTCCTACCTTGATGGAGAGGGGCTGTAAAGCGGATCTATCGTACTGGCGCTTGTGTATCTTGCTTTGTTGTAGATTGAATGTGTAGGCGGATGACCATGCAGAGTGCAAAGCTGACAGAAGCGACTCTTTGTAAATGCTGGCATCTTGATCTGAAGGAATGTGACGGGCTGCTGAGTGTTGAATAATCAAGTCAATGTTGAGTGTTGGATCACGTCCAAACATGAGAAAGAAAGGCGTGTCGTTGGTGCTATTGTGGACGGTGGTATTGATGTGAAAACGCATGCTGGAAGGAACTGGTCCCAGTCTAGCTGGTTTTCATGGATGTATGTGCGCAACATTGCCTGAAAGGTAGCGAACACCCGCTCACAAAGCCCGTTTCCCTCATGGTGGTATGGAGTGCAGAAGTAGTGGTTTACTCGTAGTAGGCGTCCTAGTTCCGTCATCAAATCGCTCTTTAGATACGATGCGTTATCCGATATGAGCTCTGTCATTACGCCGAACTTTAATATACATTCGTTCATGAGGGCCGCAGCGAAATACGTGGACGTGCAATCTGGAAGAGGAGTGGCTATAGCATACTTCGAAAAGTGGTCTATCGCGCAGAAGATGTATCTGTTTGATCGAGAAGTGGGGTGATAAGGTCCGCTCAGGTCAAGGAACACTTTTTGGAAAATCGCGGTAGCTGTGATGGGAATAAGTTTCTCGCGGTTTAGAGGATGACTTCGCTTGCGTTGACACTCCTCGCATGAGCGAACGAAGGTGTAGATGTCCTGCTTCATTGTCGGCCAGTAGTACTTGCGCGAAACCTTAGCAAGAGTTTTCTTCCAGTTGAAGTGACCACCCGCTGAAGGACTTGTATGCAACGCTAGACAGATTGGCTCGCGCAATTTTTCTGGAATATAGATCGCGAGATACTTGCGTCCTGCCTGAGTGGCGTTGTAGTACAGGCAACCGTTGTTTCGAATGGTGCATTGATCTGCCAACTCTAAGTGGCGCAGTTTGTTTTCTTCAGGAGTCCCAGGGAGGAATTCGCGCGTTTCCAAAAAATGCATCACAGCACTACAGAGGGGATCCTGCTTTTGCTCTAGAAGGGCATCATATGGACGTATGCGAGTGAAAGGCGCTACTGGTGATGCTGGCTGCTGCGCCAAACACCTCGGGAATTCCACGACGTCTTCAGCTTCGGGTGAGCCGTCTACGAAGCGGTTCTTCTCGTTCTCGAAACGACTAAGGCAGTCTGCGACAACATTTGATTTCCCTTTAAGGTATTCTATCCGAATGTTGTAGCTTTGTAACTCAACTACCCAGCGAGCTAGATTGTCATGCGTTTTACCGTGTTGTAGTAAGAACGTCAGTGGCTTGTGGTCACAAAAGATCCTAGTGAGGTTGTCAAAGTGCATACAGTGGAGCCGCAATCTCTGCAAACCCTTTGATGAATTTCCGGAAAAAGTTGGCCATACCAAGGAAACATTTCACTTCTTTGACGGTTTTTGGCGGCGCCATTTTTTGAATCGCTGCAATGTTGCGCTCAGCAGGGTAGTACCCATTTTGGGCGATCTCGTGACCAAGAAATGTGATTTTGGACTGAGCAATATTCGTAAACTTTTTACCCGATACCTTGATGTTAAAGGTGCGGAATCGCTGAAATACCTTGCGCAGAGATGATAGGTGGGCCTGGAAATCGTTATTGAAGACAATTATATCGTCCAAGTACGCCAAGCAGTTGTCATCTAAACCAGCGAGTATGCGAGACATTGCACGCGAGAAATAAGCTCCGGCGTTACGTAGTCCAAAGGGAAGATAAACGAACTGATATACTCCTCGGTGTGTTGCCCATCCGCACTTCGCTTGACTTTCGGGAGCGAGCAACAACTGCAAATATCCAGAGGCCAAATCCAGGGAGGTGTAGTACCTATTGCCTGCTACCTTAGCTAAGATGTCCTCGATACGAGGTAGTGGATACCGATCAGGAATGGTGATCTCGTTTAGCGGCCGGAAGTCTAGGCATACTCTGAGAGAGCCGTCCTTCTTCCTGACCAATACCGTGTTGTGTATCCAAGGAGCATCACTTTCTACGATTCGCCCAGCCTTCAGTAGCTTCTTAATATGGTCGTCTAGTTCCTTTTGGAACTTCACGGGGATTCGTACAGGTCGCGGATTGGTAGGAGGAATTTCGGTTGTTGTTTTAATGTGAATTGGGGAAGCCTCATAAGAGCCCAGGTCGTATGATGACGAGGAGATACGATCACTGAACTCCAGAAGTAACTGGCGCAGCTGTAGTCTTTGGTGGTCAGTTACGTCGGCATGAGAAAGGTCGATGTTGTAAGCTGTATGCGCATCACAATTTGTGTTTGAGAAGGGAGGATCATTGTTCTTCTGGCTTGACGTTAACGAGTTACTGGCTGAGCAATCCTCTTCCATGGAGGTGGAAGCAGGATTTATCTGGTATAATGTTAATGAGCCATTAGCTCGCTGTTGACAGAAGTTGTGCTAAAACCACTGTCCTGGATCAAAAAGAGTTCCCTCATCGTCTTCGGAAAGCGGCTGAGCCGTCGCTAGCCATTGGTTCTTGAAGATTACTTTGACTATGAGGGAAGGGTTCGAGATGAGCAGGCGAGCGTTACTCTTAAGGAACACTGCTGGTGCTACGAAAAGCTCGTTATCGCTCAGTAAACTAGCCGACGACAGCATAACCCTGCAGTTTTCTGCTGATGGTGCTACTGCGCAAAGGTTTCTGTACCAGGTTGGAGTAATGTCGTCTCCGCGGCACGGACCGAGAACTGGGTTACGTCGGGAACAGTGATGCTCTCTTGTGCGGCACAGGTAAGGATTTGGACATAGTCGTTGCCGACATGAAAAAGTCGCTTTTGGTAGTCCATACTCCATGACGGGAGGCGTCCCAGGAGGTCATTCCCAAGTATAATATTGTAGGAGTCGGCGCGAGACGATATGCATTGGCTGTCCGTGAAATGTAGTGTCTGGTGTATTTTCTGGTTTGCTACCTGAATAAGAACGTCGGAGCGTCCTACGAATTTGACTGGAATACCAGCCATGCCGACCGCCGCGGGAACCAGTGTTGCCTCCAGATGGGTTATTCCAAGGAGGGGCATGAGAGCTTTGCTGGCCACCGTGATGCCTGCACCAGTATCAACCAAGGCTAGCATGCGGATCACGTTCACACGAACTGGAATTTGTGCCACGAAAAACGCGTGATCCGAACCCAATGAGAGCACATGCATGGGTACTGTAGTAGCTCTGGGAGGCCATGTATCCCCACTGATTTCTATGCGCGAAATATCGAGTTCCAACGATGGGTGCTCCGACAAGGAACTCACCTGAAGCTGTCTCAAAGAAGAGACCGGACTCAGTGGTACCATGGGAAGGGTTGGCTGGCTTCTCGCTGTAAAGCTATGTATGGAAGAAAGAAAGTTGTGATATTGTGAGCGGAGGTATGCCAAGAAGAAAGCCTGCAATAGACGCAAGGAAACTATGAAGCAGCAAACGGATACCCATAGATGGAATAATGAAATTCCAGACCACGGCCATGACCAAGATGGTAGAGCGGTCGAACCAGAGTGTTGACTGGAAACTTGGTGAGAGGCCAGCACGGAAGAGACGTATTTCGAGAGTCGACTATGGTCCTTGCTTAACCACAGCTCATGCAGTTGATCACGCTCCGTTAGCTCGCTCAGGTTCGTGAGGACCAAGTTGTGAAAAATAGTGAGACGAGGTGGAGACAGAAGCGATGACGGGTCAGAAAACGAGGAGACCGTCTGAATGTTTTGCGCCAAAAGAGGTGAAAACGTGCCTTTTTGTGGATCGAATTCTTGCCAAACGTCCTGATGATGAACGACCACTGGTTGACTGATTTCGCAGTCAATGCGCGCAGCATGCTTCACGACGATATTTGTATTGGGGTCAATGAAGCTACGCCACCTAGATCCGCTAGGAAGGACTACTTCTATCTGCGGCAGAGTGAAACATGTGTCGTTGAAAGCGAGGAATTGAACAGAGGCAGGGGGCAAAGATACGCAGCGTCGAACTTGAACATAACCATCTCCAAGGTGAGTCGCCATAATGTCGCTCCTGTTCAAAATACTTCGCATGGTGCGGGTTGCGTCCACTCGCAGGGCTGCTTGTACTGAAAGAGCCAATGCATTTGTTCGATCGCACAGGTCCTGTATGGCCTGAGTGAACAACAGGTTCAACGAGGTCTGGACTGCACCCTCTACCGCAAGCAGCTGCGAGGAAAGTTGGTTGGTGGTGACGAGGCCAACGCTACCGAGTGCTCGGCGAGCTCTACGGGCGTGGGTGATGGCATAACCCTGATCTGTGATGGTCAACTCCTTTGCGCAATCGAGAACCGCCGTGCTCTCTGGGGACCACGACAAGGCGAATTCCTTTGAGGAGCTGATCCAGACATTGCCCATCGAGTACCCTCGCATCTTAGAAACCAGTATGTAGCCACACTCTTCTTCGTGATCATATGACCACACCAGAGCGGAACCGTCTTCTAGAATGCAAGCTTCATCTTTGTACCTGCAAGAGGATATATCCCCTACAGGTGAAGCGACAGATAAACTGCCATGAAACGCATGGACTGTCGAATTGTACAAGAAACAGTTCGTCACCTGAAGACTATGCTCTACACAGCAGCCGAAGGGAGCCGAAGGGAAATCGAACACCAGTGTGTTAGACGTCCGCCAAATACCACCACTAAAAGTCATGTCGCCATGCACACATCTTTTGAGACGAGACATCAATCGACATTCTTCAGGAGAAACCGGCAGATGGATCTCTGAATGTTGTTCGCGGTGGGCGCCAAAGAAATTGACCGAGTAAGTGACAGCCTGACGTACTATCTTGCAATAAGCTGCCGGCGAGGAATACTGCTTAGTATTGGGACGAAACACCTGTAGTGTAAGTGAGTCCAGGTTGTCAGAGATGTTTGGAGATAGAGATATTGTATGAGCTTGGTATGAAGAAAGTACTAGCGGTGCTGTCCTTAGGGCAGAGCCAAACGTTACTACCGGAAACTGGGGCGAAAAGAGACAGTATTGCCAACGAAATGGTCATGAGAAAGCGTACTTGAGGCAAAGACGAGGAGGAGGCGTGCTTGGGGCTCGAACTCTCGAAGGCCGTTTGTGCAAGCTCGTCGTTACGCTGGAGCAAAGCGGCCATGCGCGAAGAGGACTGATCGAGCTGAGCTTGGGCATCGTCCATGGACCGCGCCATTTGAGCAATGCGCTGCTGAATGTGATCTAGCGATTCATCCCAGGGAGTAGCGGACGCAACTGCTGGTTCGCAAGACATTAATGCCGTGCCACGCGAAGGATATCTTCCCGAGTTGTAAGCATGGTTAAACCTATTAAATGACTCACTGTTGTCCCTTGGAGTCCTCGGAGTCTTCTTCTTTGGTGACGGGCATTGCGAAATATAGTGACCGATACCTCCGCAGTTGTAGCATTGCCGGCGGTCGCCTGGTGCCGGGCGCTGAGCAAACGAGCGCTGAGGGGCGACGGGAATCTCTACTTACTACTTGCACATCTACAGGGGCTCCTACCGGGTTCATCAAGCGCACGCTTGCGGCTTCCTCCAAAAGCTGTTCAACCATCTGCGCCTTGTTGACTGCTTGCTGAAAAGTCGATGGGTTATCGAGTTTAACGAAGTAGCGGATATTACTTCTTAAGCGGGCCACAAACTCTTCAAGAACCCTTTCCTTTTGTGATGATGGATCCTGACCAGCTGTAGCGGCGCGCACTAAGTTGAGGATCTTGTTCGCGAAAGCGGCGGATGACTCTCCAGGCTCTTGCTTGCAAGAAGATAGCTTTTGGCGGGCAACATAACCTTGCTGAGGACTCTCAAAATAGTTTCTCAAATGAGTAACCACCCGTACGAAATCCTTCTTACCTTCTTCATCCAGTTCTTCAACCTTCTCTCTTGCAATGCCGTCTAAATACCCGATCAGAAAATTAGCTTTCTGCTCGTTGGAAAGCGCCGCGCCACGGAGCCTCATGATATCCTCTAGTCGACGAAGCCAGATAGAAAACTGCGCGACCTCTTCGGTGATTCCGGAAAACGGTGTGATTGACATCGATCTGGCTTCTTGTCCTAGAATCGCCACCTGCGGGAGAGCATCAAGCCGCTCTCCGACTGCTGAGAAGGTTTCGTTCAGTTTGGTAGAAAGAGTAGCATTACCTTCATTGACCTTCTTCGCTGACGCTTCCGTCTGAGTGCGCGAGTCCTGCCATACTATTGGATAGCGTTTGCCGTTGCGTCCCGAAGTACCTTGGTGTCCCGACCATGTACCACTTCGGAGTCGTCCACGTCAAGTAGAGCCGTAGCCAAGGCGGCGGTAGCAGCATCAGCCGGCTTCGTGTCCCCAGCTGAAGGCTTGGTCTTGGCCTCTGCCAAAGCGGAAACTGACCGTGTAACTGGCATAAGCTTGTTCCTGAATTACAGGAGTGGAGAATGAATCCCGACTGAGCTCGACGTTCATTTATACGCGCTTGGCCAAAGGCTAACGAGAGATAAGCGTGGGGGGGGGGGCGGGAGAGAGAGAACTGCAGCAGCCAAGACGGGCAGAGAAGCGACTTCCTATGCAGCCGAGGAATGCATTTGCTTACTGAGAAACTCCCAAGTTGCCTCCGATCATGCTGACGATTGTCACCCGACGTGCGTAACGCTGGGAAATTCTGCGCCTCAGCCGCGGGTGATGAAGATCAAGACCGCTGAGAGCAGCAATAGGACCGAATTCAATAAGAGGGACTGTTCCTTTGGAGTTGGCCCCCCGTGAGCGTGACCGCCAACGTCAATGTCCTTTTCCATGCGAGACGCACCAACTTTTCGGAGCCGAAGTCTCACCGCAAGACGTTCCTCGACACACCGCTGAACCACCGTCAATGGGAGGCCGATGGACAAGGCACACCGTCGTGGAGCGTCTGCTTCAACAGCGGCGACATCGACCACTCGAATTCGAGCGGCCATCGCCGAATAGCGCTCCTGAGCGATCAGTGATGAGGGGATCCCCCTCCCTTTTATGTAAATAGAGTAAAAAAAAACGAGGCTGAAATCGAACAAAAACTTATTTTGTTTTGTTTTGTTATGTGAATGTGCGCACACTTAATAAATATGTACAATATATACAATGTTTTCCGCGGATGGACCTCTACGCGCTTTATCAGCGCCAACTGCGCATAACCGTGTCGCCTTTTCAACCTGATAACTCTTAACCAGTTTCATCACACAAGTCCCATGGGACGACCATTCCCTACCTTTGCATTGTATGCTATTGAATGGCCCCAAAACTCAATTGCTATGGCGACAAAAACTCAACTTTTCAACTCTTCTGTAGAACTCAAAACCACTGGCCATTTTCGAAAAAATAATTATGGCTGGAATTGAACTATGCTCTCTTAATATTAACGAGTCTTTATCGAGAGCGATACTATCGGGGGCAGGCGCCTAGTCCCCGGAGTTTGCTAGCGATGTTCAAAGAGTGCACGGTTCTATCCCAGAAAAACCGAGAAGTCATGAAAGCTAGCTGTACACGGGTCTTCTCTCCCTTGACGGTCGTCCCTTGAGCTTCTCCCCTTTTCCCAAACTAGGGCAACTGGTATAATGGTAATGCCCAATTAGGGCGAAAAAAGAGGAAGAAAATACTCACCGCCGTCCTCTGTGCCGACTCGCTGCTACCAGTCAATAGCCGAGTCCCCGAAGACATCGTGCGCTAACACTTTATCTCCGCTAATCATCTACAATAGTCGACTGCACAAGCATGTCGCAGCGGCCGTCGGCTTCGGGCGCAGAGAGCGTGGAGCCCGGCACATGGAGGACAGCGAGCTGGGGTCGGCGACGTCGTCCCTGGAGGAGAAGTCGAAGTCGGTGATCACCACTTGTCGGTCGGATCCTTGGCGACCTTAAGTAGAGAGGCTTTAGGGGATGGAATGTTCCGCTGACGGCTGGGAATGTTACCGTACTATAACATTACAAAGCCTATGGGAAAGGCTAATGTTTATGTTCTTTCTATGCGTGTCTCTACTTATAGCTGGATACGGTAACCTTCTCGACCGTTACAATACTAAACGCATTGATCGTGTACAAATTGACTCCTGTGGTCACGCAAGCCCATAATAATAACGATCTGATGTGTGCAAAAACATTGGCGGCACCGGGGACCGAACCATCAAACCCGCTTGGTGCATCCGAGAGGCGACCCTGTTACCACTACGCCAACGGACCACTTTCCGTTGCGTGGCAGCAGGGCGTTATGAACTGCGCGCCCATGCGTCCAGACGGCTTTTTTTCGACCACAGAAGAGCATTCCGAAAAAATAACTACGGTTTTGGACTCCCCACGCGGGACCCTACATCCTGTAAAAATTGCATCGCAAAAGCCCACGGCCACTCTGGAGGCTCTCCTTGTTAGGCCTTCATTAGTGTGCGCGACGCGCGACGCGATGCCATGTGTAGTGGCCGAATTGATCAATCGCGTCGGTCGATCAATTTGGTCACTACGCATGCATCGCGTCGCGCGTCGCGTGCACACTAAACAAGGCCTTACACGTCAAATTGGACACTCCTATAAGCTAGCCTAATACTTTTGAAATCAGAGCGAACTCTTGCAAATCGAAATGAGCTTCTTCTACATTAAACTAGAGACTCCATTAAACTAGAGACTCTCCAAAAATGATAGAAACTTTTCCGTTCAAGGAAAATCTTAGTATAACTTTCTTTGAAGCTTTAATTCATGTGCCCAGTAAGAGCACACCGTCCGAAACTTCGCGATTTTTATTCGATTGATAGCGAAATTTCTGTTTGCATTTTTTTCACACATGCAAACGGTGCAACATAAACAACTGTAAAAAACACATACTTCCTAATCTTTCTTGTTCCATGTGAGCAGTTTTTACACTATCAATCGAGTAAGCATGCCGACTTGCTTGTCGAGCACATGGCACGATCCAGTCTTTTAATGCACCACATGATTGTTGCCTTGCTGCGCTTTGAAACAAAATTTAATTTATTATCTTTCTAAAAAATAGTTTTTTATAGAATTGTTACACATCTTGGGGCAGGTGAACTGAAAATTTTCAAGGAAAGTTCCACCAAATTTTTCTTGAACGAAAAATTACTCTAACTACAACGCGCGAAAATTACTCGTGCACTAAAAATTCAATGGCATTTTGAAATCAAGCTTCGCAGATCAATTCTAACTATCAAATTTATCTACTACAAACATGACAATTCAACGCATGCTAACAGTTTTCGAAATGATCGCCTTCAGCCTCCACACAGTCCTCCAGACCTTCGACAAACGCTTCGCATGTGGCATGCAAGTGCGGTTCATCAATTTCGTCCCAGGATTTCAAAAACCCCTCTTTAAGAGATTCCAAATTCGGGTGCCTGGTAGAGCAGGCTTTTTTCCCTAGGACGGCCTACACAGAATAATCCATCGGGTTAAGGTCCGGAGAACTGGAGGGCCATTCGTCGTGTGTGATGAAGTCAGGCGGCTGCTCGTCGCACCAGTGCTGGACCACCTTCGCTTTGTGTGCCGGAGCAGAATCTTGTTGAAAGCATCAGTAGGCTGCTCCGAAGTGGAGATCGGCCCACGGTTTGAGAGCTTTTTCCAGGATATCCTTGTAAACCGCTGCGTTGATTTCACGCCAGCTTCGACGAATACAAGTGGAGCTTTTCCTGAAGATGTGACTCCTCCCCTATAACGGATTGAGGCTCATTCGCACTTTCCTGAAGTCGTCCTTTGGCGATAGAATCAGCAAGCGAGTCCCCAATGATCCTCTCATTTTGGGAGTTGAAGACTGGATTCAATGTGAAAATCTTTTCATCGCTAGAGACGATGCTTCGAGCGCATGCCACCGTGAATCGTTGCAGCAACCTTTTGCATCTTTCCGATCTCCTCCTCTTCATAGTGTCCGTCAGGAGTTGGCATTTCTGCAGACGATAAGGGAACTTCTTAAGCTTTTCCCTGATTATCCTCCTTGTTGACCTTTCGCTTATTCCTACGTCTTTTGCCATCTGCCGCGTCGATCTCCTGACGTTCCTTCGAATAATTTCTTCCACGAGTTTCACATTTTTCTGGTTCGTAGCTGTCATGGGACGCCCTCTTCCTTTTCTATCCTCTTCGGTCTTCAACTTCTTGTAGCGTTTTACTGTATCCTGAACCATTCTTCGGGGCACGAAAGGATCTTCACGATATCTCTCGTTTGCTTTTCGGCCTTATGAAGTTCGATAATAGCGCTTCGTAGGCTAGAACACCTAATCGTTTTGTACTCAATTAGTATGAGTTCCAGGATCTATCCTAGTCCGGGGGGGGGGGCACACAACTAAAAAGTATTATACGTAACGAAACCACTTGAGACTTACCGAGCGGCTCCTACTGAACAACATAGAATCATAAACAAGAAAAAAAATCACAAACAAAAAAAAAAAAACGAAAAATTGCATTTGTTGCGGTTGTAAGCCGGCAAAGTTGTGTGCCCTCCTCACCATGTTGGATCCTGGTTATAACATGGCAGCCGGCGGTCAGCACGCGGCATGCCTCCAT
Organism: Heligmosomoides polygyrus bakeri; assembly: GCA_947359475.1. Lineage (NCBI taxonomy): Eukaryota > Metazoa > Nematoda > Chromadorea > Rhabditida > Heligmosomidae > Heligmosomoides > Heligmosomoides polygyrus. Next base: position 11,151,849 of record OX375866.1, read on the forward strand.
TCCGTCGTTCTTTGCCCGCCGAGCCGGTTGTAAACTGCGGCAATTATTTATTTATTTATTTATTTATTTATTCGTTCGCTTTTGGTTTCTTTTAGGTTCCAGCTCCTGCTCTAGGAGGCGCTCAGTAACTCTCAATTCATTTTGTCCACACTGTCCAGTCCATATATATTAGGCGAATGAAGCGGGAAAATTTCGAGGAAAAAAGTGGGAGAAAATTAAAATGTCTACGTGCACCTGGGTAATTTTGCCGCACCGTGTATCTTAGTGAGTCTGTGATTCAACCTCCTGAAGCACATTTCAAGTTGGAAGACTTCGCTTTGATTTCAAATGCTGCAAGCTAGCCCAGAGGGGTGTTCAATTTGATTTGAAAAGTGTCCAGTTCGATGTGGAAATGGTATATACATTCTGATACCGGTCATACGTAGGTTTGTATACACAACACCCCACAAGCGCCATCATAGGATTAGCCTCGAATTCGTCCGTCCATCTAGGCCCTTCAGAGGGCTCTTATCTCCGTCCGCCCTCCGGAACACATGGCGCAAAATCGATGCGTAATAGCCGCTTCTGAAGAAGCGCTCGCATGGCTCCTGAACGGGATTCCAAGTGCCTTTCGGAGGACCACCGCGGGTGGCGGCTGCTGCGCGGCGGTTGTGGCGGCAACGCCTTTTTGGGCGGGGTCCCCACGCGGCGACTCCAGCTGTGTCCTCTGCGTCCATGCCGGCTCTGGTCGTCTGCGCCGCGGTCCGGCGTGCTTCTCTGCGCTCTCCGCGACATGCGCGCTCTCTGCCCGTTTCCGCTCCGTACTCTGCCCTTTTTGGCATCGCGCCGAGCACTGTTTGACGGCCGTCCATTCCGCGCCGCCATCATCCTCTCCATTGTTCTGCGCCGTGTTGTCATCACGTTCATCCTTTCCTCACTTTTCTTCCGTTCGCCATGTTCACGCTGGTCATTCTGATGCTTGTACGGCTCGACAAGCCCGCGGCGGTGTTCATCTTCCACTTTTTTGCTGCGAATTTGGAGGAAGCAAGCAATACAAGTCCGCACGGATTAGGCCATCGGGATGCTGTTAGCAGGCTTATTTCACCGCGCAGAAAACGAGCAGCACTCCGAGAGACACCGCCATCTTCGTCTGAACGCGATCGATCCGAGGAATTCGAGGAATTTGGTCCGTGGACATAGCGATTGTCCGAAGATAGCGCGGCGAGTCACTGAAACACAGCGTTCTGTCAGTCTTTGAAGACTCCCGGCTGTCACAGTTCATTGCACCGACGCTGACCTGGAGTTCGTGCACTACGTGCGTAGTTACTAGGCTTCCAAGGGTAACGACGGCATCGTCGGCCAGGTTGGACACGTTTTCTCATGTTCTCAGGCGCTCCTGACTAGATCGCCAAGGGTAGTGACGAGTTATCCGTCAAGAACTGGACGAGTTGTCTCACAGTACCCTGGCGGTCGCTGCGGGAACGCTTGCCCTATCACCTCGTCAGTTAATAAGATGTGCTCGTTAGTGAGACCATCGGTGGAATTTTTAGTTTTTCTTTGCTTTTTTTCAGTTAAAGCCGTTTTATCGTGTTCATTTTGTGTTTCTTTAGCATATTCGTGCTTGGGCCTGATTCATCAACGTCTTACATAACTTTAACAGAGAATTCAGAGCGGAAAACTCAGATAGCGCGGCTTATCAAGCGATATGGTGGGCGACAAGCCGCGTTATCTGAGTTTTCCGCTGTGAATTCTCTGTTAAAGTTATGTAAGTCGTTGATGAATCCGGTCCCTTCTCGTGCTAGTCGTACTCGTCTTTTTTATTTTTTCTGCCGTTTTTAGCGTCACTCAATTATAACGAAAGAGGATATACGGGGCAAAAATAGTCGAAAAACTTAAACTAAATGTAGTGAACGAAACATGCACGAAAAAAGCTCAGAAAGAAACGTCAAGTTGAGGTAGAAATTGCGTAACGGCATAAGAAACGCAAAGAAACAAAAATAGATGTGTACTCCTAGCATGAGAAGCATGGATGTAGGAGAGAAACACAAGATGAATGCGAGGAATGGCTTAGACTGAAAAATCACCTGTATCACCTGTCGTCCCGTTGATCATCGACTTGCTCGAGCGGGCGCCAGCAGCGTCTCCATTCGTCCCTGTCGCGTGCCATAGTGGTCCAATGGATCCTCCTCGCTCGAGGGACACGAAGAGCGTCATATCGGTCGTTCAGGGCTTTCACGAAGAAGTCCGACCAACGCGTTGGTGGGCGTCCTGGTGTTCTTTTGACATCCCGCGGAATCCAGTAGACTGAAAAAAGGCAAAGAAAAACTAAAAATTCCACCGACGGTCCCAACACCGAGTACATCTTATCGATTGACGAGCTGACGGAGCAAGTGGTCCCGCAACGACCGCCAGAATACTGTGAGACAACTCGTCCGATCCTTGATGGTCAACTCGCGATGGCACGTAAATACACCCCCCGTGCAATCGATTGGGTCAGCCCTTCGCGATGGGGCGCGCGCTCACCGCGCAGTGGAGCCGACCACGCGGCGTCGTCCGCTGGCTTGACAGCATGGAGGGGGCTGAAAGGGATTACACCACTTTTCCGTGCAGTACTTATGAGCACACGACTCAGTGGTATCAAGTAACGATGTGAGGGCAACGGATAAGGCATCGTATAGCATGTAGCATGTGATGTAATTTACTTTCATTTTTCTAAAGCATTCGATAGGGTAGACCATTCTAGACTTATGCACAAACCTGAACATCTGAAGTTCCATCCCTTAGTTAGTGTGTAAATGAATACAAAATTGTTCAGAACGTAGTTTTCAGGTCAGGATAGGAGGTAATGCAAAAACCTGAACACCTGAAGTTCCATCCCCTAGTGTGTAATTGAATACGAAATCGTTCAGAGCGTAGTTTTCAGGCCAGGATAGGAGGTACTTTTTGAGTCTGTAGGTTGGTGAAGAGCGAAGTTCCCCAGAGAGAAGTCCCCTCCGCAGTTCTGTTCGCTATATACGTAGCTGAGCTGCCGTTGATTCTTGAGGAAAGCGGTGTTGTTTGCGGACGATATCAAGATCAATGGGAAAATTGAATCAGGTACCGATGTGGAGAGAGTAGAGAGTGGAGAGAGATTGGAAAGGATTTATGAGTGGTCAACTATCTGGAAGTTACCTCTTGCCCCTGAGAAAAGTGTACATATGAGATTAGAAGGGTCGGAGTGCTCTGCTTGGTACTCGTTGTGAGGACAAATGTTGAATGCAGTGGTTAAGATGAAGGATTTGGGATTTTATTACAACAATGAGCAACTCAAACTGCCATGTCTCATCCCTAGAAGCCTTTCATTGCATAATCGTAAAACTCTTAACTTAGACATTATCATCAAAAGCATGTAGATTCTTTTAGCTTTCATTAATGTTAACTCTGAGCGGAGGTAAATCCTAAATCCGACGTTTTGGACCAAACTGATAGAATAGCAACGTCGAAATGGAGCTATCCTTTAAAAAATGTGCATCCTAAGAGGGCTGTATGAGCAAAACAGACTGTGTGACATATACACTCAGTAACCAACTGAATTTCGCAACCACGAATCGTAAGAGCACTTCCAAAGTGCATATGTTTAGAATTCACTGTGCTCCAGTTTCGTAACAGCTGATGCAATGTGCTTCTCTTTAGCGTTCACCGTGAAATATGCCGTGTTGTGACTGCAAAATGGCCCCACGCCCAACTTCGAATTACGCCAAGTTGGCACTGTTTTCCGTAATCTAAGTTCCTGTTCCCCTCGAAGCTACTAAGCCGGCGGATGACGTGTCGTTGGCTCCACTGCACGGTGCGCGCGCGCCCCATCGCGAAAGCCTGACCCAATCGATTGCACGGGGGGGGGTGTTTTTACGTGCCATCTCAACTCGCTGCCACCCTTCGCGATTTAGTTGCTAGTGTTGGTGCAATCCTATTTGGTGGTGGCTGCTCCTAAACGCTTTCATAAGAACTGGATGTGATCAGTATTGCTATATATTGATCTCACCCATTCCATTGAAAACAACGACGTTAGCGAAGCCAAACTAATTAACACAGAAAACACGAGGATATACGGCATTTGTGAGCTAGGTCGGGATGTTTGATAATATTTAAAGTCTCCTGTTCATACTTCGCGACGGGAGCGGTTAGTCGGCTAGGCAATTCATACGTATCGATTTCTGCCGTGCGATCGTTTGGGTTCCTTGGTTTCTTTCACTTTTTGTGAGCGGATTTTAGTAAGCGATATTTGATTTTAACCATTTTTTTGATTTTTATTGATGAAAAGCCCTCTTTTGCATCATAGTGTCCTTGTTCCAGTAAATGAAGAGTGAGTGAATGATCGCATTGTCGGGTTTTTCTTCTTTCCTTGGTTTCTTTCACTTTTTAGTTCTTGTATTTGTGAGTCCTTTGGGGGTGTATGTAGAAGTTTCTTGTAGGCTGAAAATATAAAATTATTCCTATAAACGCACAAATGGCAATAAAATATAAATCTACCTCCAAATGTAGTGATAAATGATGATAGTTGACAAGGTTCGGCAAGTTTTCCCCATACGCAGGCGATCGTTGTGAATTCAACGGAGCGCCCTCCGTGGAAGTTTAATGAAATGTGCTCCTTGTATGTCTTCCTTAGTAAGTGGCAGGTTTATCCGTACCGCAGGAAAATACATATGTATGCTCTTCTAATGTAAATGCATGTACAGGTCAACCTTTTTCAGCCTTTCGAACCAGTTCTTTAGATTTTATTGGTTGAAGCCCTATCTTGCTTCAAACTCTATGGATTTCAATGATTAAGGAGTGATTTGTGAGTTAATGTCGTGTTTCTCCTTCCATGCTTTTTTGGGTTTTGTGGCCCTGAATAGTGAGTGTGAGGGAAGGCGTCGAAGGTCACTTTGTGATTCTCATAACGATGTTTCGGTGCGACCAAAACTCAAGCGCCAGGCAGGGCTCGAACCCGCACCTCCTGCTGACCGAGCGGGAATGCTCTACACCATTCCACCATCGCTGTTTGATTGAACTCAACATCCACACCTCATGGGGCCCATCAGCACTCACCCGTATATCGGGATGAGCCGGCCGCTGATATCCGCATGGAATCAGTACAGCTGAAGGCCTTGATAGAAATGATCAGCCACTTGAAAATAACTTGAATCGTTCTATCACGGCCTTCAGCTTTACTGGTTCCATGCTGATATCAGCGGGCGGCTCATCCCGATATACGGGTGAGCGCTGATACAAGCACGATGCAGGCGGCCGGCGAACGAGTGTGTACCGTACTTTTTAAGCGTCGAAAAACCGCGCCGCGTGTAATTGCACGCTTTCCTCAGAACGTTCCGCATTTAAGGGCAAGACGTTCTGACTACTCAGACACTGGGTCTGGAGCCACGATTGCTCGTCAGCTACAGAGAAAGTGGCAGATTTACAGATTTTCTTGTACAGATGTCCGATTTACGGTGAATTGGTGGGACTTTGTACTTGTTTTACCTCAGAACCAGGAAATATTTGTGAGCGCAACTCATATTTGCGAAGACCAGCAGGGGGTTTGGTTTGCCATTTCTTCTCGGAATTTCCTCGAGAGCCCAGTAGTCGCGGTGAGATGACTTTACGGGCGAGATCGGTAATGGAGAACAGAGGGAAACATCTGCCCCAATTGGGGTCCTTCCTGAGACTAGGTTTGCCCTGGTTTGCGTTAAGCATTTTAGAGTGATAGAAACAACATTCCAACAAAAACACCAACAAACTATTGTATAACGATGGCTGTCAACAAAGAACATCAACAAGATGCATTACAAGCAGCATTAGATTAGTCATAGAATTACCAAAGATGTAGATATAGTAAAGGTCTTCGAACTGCTCTAAAGAGCACAAGAACTAAAATCCTGCGATGTGCTACAAGTCTTGCATTCACCCACTAAAAAGCGATGTTAATTAAGACCGGACTCTTAGGTGCTTCCTTCTGTCCAAGCTGCTCAGAAGTGATTTCTTATTTATGTTCCCGCGCTTCTGAATGGCTGAAAACACTAAAGTTTGGCCAAATTGCGATGCATAGTGACGTCATGTTGTTTTTTCTTCTACGTAATTTAACTGTAACTGTTCGGTTTGTTTCTTCAAGGTCCTGTTTAATGTGCGCACCCTTGTGCAGTTTTAAATGAATGTTAGCTTGTTAGATACTAAAAATGTCACCTGAAATTTTTCAGTGAAAAACACAGTTTCTTACGCATCCCTTACACATCCTTCAGGCTGAACAGCAATTTTGATAAATAGGAATATTAGCAATGTTTTGAGCAACAGTTGGGTTAAAATTTATCTCTGTCAATTCCTCGTTTTACATCGGCGACGCAGTATCTGCCTACACTTGAGATAAAGTTTAGTTTAATTAGTCAAGTCCCCTCTTCAAAAAACCGACACGTAGGATTTGCCTGGACGACTGATCGTTCCTGTCGCTTCCATCACTGAGTATGAAAAGGCCTTCAGGCTGAACACGTCCGGTACAAAACTCGATCTATTGGTCCATAGAGTGGTTCCGTAAAGTTCCTTGACAGTCACCTGCGCAATGAGTTTTACTCTTTATCCTCGCTGAACGCAACAGAACACACGTATATTTCTTACAAACAGACAACCGCACTAATGAGTAACCACTGTACTGCAAGCATAGGCCTGATCCAAAGCAGTCAGACTCATCTCCTGGGACGCTCATTTCTAATTTTCCCCTAGAAGGCTCTAGACATGCGATCAGAACGTCTTGCCGTCAAATACAGAACGTTCTGAGGGAAAGCGTGCAATTACCCGCAGTGCGGTTTTTTGACGCCTAAAAAGTACGGTACACGCTCGTTCGCCGGCCGCCAGCATCGTGCTTGTGAGCGCTGATGGATCCCACGAGGTGTGGATGTTGCCTTGAATGAAACAGCGCCTGTGGTGTAATGGCGTAAAGAACTCCCGCCCTGTCACCAGGAGGTGCGGGTTTGAGTCCCGTCTTGCGACAGAGTTTAGATCGCAACAAAACATTGTTATGAAGGCTCACCTCATAACCAGCCACTTGAAGCTTGGGGAAAATGACGAATCACTTTATGATTGTTTTATTGCAGCCAAAAACGCAATATTAACACAATATGTGCACGGGCAACAATCGATGCTGTGATACTTAGGCGTCACCTTACAAAAAGCTGCAGTAACTCGGAAAAGGAAAAACCAAACATGCTGTTAGTAAAGAAGGCAACTAAACGAACACTATTACTACTTAAGACAGTTGTTTACCTGAGCTTCATGTTTAAGGGAAGGAAGGGAGAGGAGGGCCAAGGACTTCGAGTGGCGTGGCTTGACCGAAAATGATGTGCAGGAGTCTGTGAGCTGTTTATATTGAAAAATATAGAGACCCTTGCATTTCACTTTCGGTCAAGCCACGCCACTCGAAGTCCTTCGCCCTCCTCTCCCTTCCTTCCCTTATAACCCAGTCAGGTCTGTAGTGCGTGTCGTTTTGTTGCTGTTGAGTGCATATTGTGTAAAGTATAACATATAGGCGACATGGATCTTTTAGACCTGAAGAAGGGCTTAAGGCCCGAAACGTCGTCAGTAAGAATTCAACTACACCGAGCTTCACTACTGTGATAGCGAAAATATTATTACTGTTCAGTGCTATCACTGAACAGCAACATTTTTTATTTTATTCCGCTTCTCGGAGATGAGCACAGATTTGAGCAGGGGAAGGGACTCCGGAGTGTGCCCCGATTCTGCAGTTTCTTCCTTTGGCAGGTATGAAAGAAAATGAAAGTGGATGTGCGGCCGTGAAGAGTAGCTAACAGTGCATTAATATTCGTCGCATGTAGCTACGCACCCCACCAGAGCGCCACGGCATGCTGGGGGTGATCCCCTCTCCCCTCCCATCTGAACTACCATTGAGCGCTAGCCTCCATGGGTAGCAGAGGGTTGGATGAATTTTCTATACACTGTAAGGTCTATCTATGAGAGTGCACGTGAACGTTGAACTCATTTCTTTCGGTGAAAGGTTGATAGTTATTGATTACTCTTATAGCTTTTTGGATCTATCCCAGTCGGGAGGGGCAATTCTTAAGTGACAGCTTTGTTCGTACTGGTACGCCACATTCCCACCCCTCCCCTGATTTTGCAGAAGGGCGGTTAATATCATAGGGCAGCAGGTGAAGAAATGGAGCGAGTCCGAGAAGATCTCATCTAAATTCCGACCACCAATCCGCACGCGTGTGACCGCTCTTCAAGCGCGGAACCAGGCCAGTAAACGCCGACCAATTATGTAGGCGTCAAAAGCCTTCAAATCTCAACTACTCAGAAAATATAAAAATCTCTTAACGCGGGAGAACCGAACCCTCAATCTCCCTCACATGAAGCAAGGCCACTATCTACTGCCCCAGGACCCGCTTGCCGGCGCTGCCATCGCCGGCGTACAAAACGTTGCAACGCGTGAGTGGAGCGCCTTGGAGTTAGCGCGCTCTAATCGAACGCCGAGTTTGAATTGCGCGCGTCGCGGTCACGCGCGCGCGGATTGGTGATCGGAATTTAGACGAAATCGTCCGAGAATGGTGAGTCAAAATACTATGTGCTCCCTTCGGCTAGCACTTTTCTGGATTCCTCAGATTTTTGGGGACGAGGAATCCTGGGGCCAGATTCATCGACGACTTATAGAAATCTAGAGGTGAAATTTCTGCTGAAATCCCTGATAGCGCGACTTATCAAGCGATATGGTGGAACATTTACCGTTAGATTGCTATAAGTCGTTGATGAATCTGGTCTCTGATGGGGAGGTTTCATGATTTAATGCTATAACATACAGCACTTCACCATCGGTAACCTTATGTGACGCTGGTGTGCTGTACTGCTGTGGTGGACCACGCAGGGCTGCTGACGTAGGTGGGCATCACGTTGAATACAAAGTGCCCTACCCGAGCCGCATAGTGCCGTTTTCCACATTCGCTCGACATTTCCATTATTTGTAGAGTGCGTCATTTGGGTTTTCCGTGTTTATCCACCACACTCTACAACTTGTTGGCTCTCCTCAATGTTTTATTCGCGTTCTTCGCCCTTTACTGGTTTTATTTGCGTCTTCTACTTCTCATACAGTCGGACAGGTCTAGTGTCTAACTGTCTTCGTGGTAATCCTGCCGATTACTGTAGGTGGAATCGGGTCCGATATCCAGCCTACTATGGTTCCGATGCCGGAGCAACGAGCAGGAAGTACAATTTATTACGGTAAAAATCAGAATGATACAATTAAGACAAGGACAAGGAGCAAAAAGGAGACTAGAGGAGAGCTAAGCCAAGACTGAACCTAGTTTCTAAGATCTGGGAGCTTTTATGGACTTTCTTGGAGGCGTGTCTACCGTGTGCTCCTCGGACTCTCCGTCCGGTACCGTTTTATGGCTCTGGGGCCGTTGCTGGCATATCCGCAGGAGCAGGTCGTAAACCTCCCCTGGATACGTTCCGCCACCTCATGCTCTTAACGAACACTTGCAGAATACACCGGTCCCGGTATATTCCACATGGGGGCCCTCAGAGAAACAAGCGCTTCCACTGCGCTAAAAAACACATCATGAGCAACGACCTCCGTCGCTCGCGTCACATGAGCGGTTCCGCTCACTCTTTGCTGGAAAAGTAGAACAACTTTCGCTCTCTATGTAGCACAAGAGCAGTTCGTCTGCTCACCGCAGCCCGAAGCTTCTACACAGTTGCAGCGACGACCTCCGTCGCTTTTAAAGGAGCGGGTCCGCTCGCACTTTCAAAATGAAAGTTTAAAGACTGGCCTCTACAGTGGACGAGTCTACTGCAGTTCGCCTGCATTGCATTCTGAGCAGTTAATCGACGACATCCGTCGCTATTCAGGAAGCGGCTCCGCTCACGCTTTTTCCGAAATAAAGTGCAACTCAGTGGTCTCTGAAGCACCAGCTTCATCTACTAACCGCAGATCAAAGTTGCATTGGTGATAAGTTGGTATGGTTCCATACCAGCTTGAAGTCATCTATCCGACGACATTTGACTTCTCCTTCCACAGTCATCATACAGGGTAATGGTGCTTATAAGGCCATCCAAAAAGGGAACTCATAGATATGAAAAATGACAACATTACAATGTAACGATCGTGCGTCTATCATGCACTCGCGTTTTAGCCACAACAGCGAAGATAAGGACAACTATTAGAAGGACGGGGTGAACTGGGCAGCTTTAGAAGACTCCTCATTGTTTCGTCGCTAGCGCGTTTTTTGCGTCGTCGCATCCATTTCATCGTACTGGCATGTCCCCAGTAGGCGTAGTCAGCATCTTCGTTTGTTGGCAGTGTAAGACTAGAATTATAGAAACAAATTACACTGACATTTTTCATCGTAGAAGAACCCATTCTGTTCTTCCTCCGGCACTTTCGGCGCCTAATTTTTTCCATTTCTGGGTCCTTACCACTACCATTCCAAGCTGGTAAGAAGCTAGCCTTCCGTTCTTTCGCATAGCCAAACCTCTTCCGATCTTGGTGATACTCGCTTCCGCCGCACGGCTTGCCTGCAGCACATCGCTGCTTCTGTCGAAATCGTTCCTTACCTCGAACACTCTTGCACCAACCTTCAAGTTGAGCGATAGCAGAAGTTCCGTCTGCAGCGCTCGATGTGCGGCCGTCGCCTGCAACATTCACCCCATCCCGGGTGTTACGACTTTTCTCCACATCTCGAACCTTATTTGGACATTTTGACGCTATGTGCCCAAAATGTCCACAGCCGTAGCATTTAGGTGAGGTTTTGGCCGAATACTGACCACCCAACTGGTGCGGAATTTCGGTTGCCCTCTCGAGATGGGATTCTCCTGTATCGATCGCGCTCCGATCGATACCTTTTTCTGAAGAATTGTGACCATCAGTCACTTTTTCAAAGCCTACCTGTACCTTTTCCAGTCGCACGGCTACTCGCTTAACCTCTTCATACACTTGGCCCTCTTCCGCATCCAGTGCGACCCTCATGTAATAGGAACTCTGCCAGTGCTGAAGGCAAGAGTACAACTTGGAACCTCTAATAAAATCCCATTCCATACTGGGATGGATCCTTCTAGAAAGGTCTTCCATGCGGCAGCAAAAATCTACCAGGGGCTCATCTTCTTCCTTGCATAAGTTTTCCCAAGCCTTAATATTGCTTAAGCGCTCACACGGGTTTTGGCGAGCCATTTTTAGTGCTCCCACTACATCAAAATATGTTCCTTCGCGAATATTTTGCGGCAAACCCTTGAAAATTGAAAGCGCAGTTCCTGCAAGGTGGTTCACCAATATATCGCGCCTATCTGGGTCCGACCACACCGTGGTAGGAAACTTTACTTCTAGCTCTCTCAAAAAGTCGCTTAGCGAATTTTTGCCATCATATTTTGGGACACTGGCTATACTCTGAGCCTTAAAAACCTCCCGAAATATGGTTAACATATCGCCTACTTGATCCGTTGCGATACGCTCTCTGCTCCTTTCCGAGCAGGTCATTGACCCACTAGTCACTGGTCTTTGAAAGGAACCCAGCGAGGACAAACGCGAAGAGGCGCGAGACTTCTCCATAAGCTCGCAACTTGCCCCAGCGTTCGTGGGTTGGGACGTGATCCGTCTCTTAACAAAACCTCTTACTCGACTGCTTACCAGCGAAGTATATTGGCTGCGGACCGCACGCCATTCTTTTGTTCTGCACCCCGCCTCAGCTGCACCAACTTGTACCCGGCTGGCTCCAGCCTTTGAGTGCAGTGTTTCAGCTGGCACGCTCTTAACCTTTTCCTGTAACAGTCTCAACTGATTGCTATGGCGCTCCGCCATTTTGTCCTTTTCCGACAACTCATGCTCAAGATGTGACTCCACATTTACTATGTGATTCTGCAATTCCAGAACTTCATCACTCTTAGCAATTACTGTTTCTTTAACTTGGTCTATTTCGCATCCCAAAATCAATGCCAGCTCGCACAATGCTTGGCTATGCGCACTTACCGTCGGCAAGAAGTCGCGCAGATCATCGGGATTCATCCCAACTTCATTGAAAAATGAGATCTCCAAAGCATATGCCTTTACTCCTAAGCGCTTAGCCACTTTTCCTACTGTGTTTTCTACAGTACCTCTAACGGCTTCCAAAATCTTTGCTCGCTTTGAGCGAGCCAAATTTCTGATTTGGCCATCTAGCGCATTACCCAACCGTTTTAGGATATTCCCGAATGAAACATTCAAATCCTCTGACTGACAGCTCACTCCAAGCTGGTACCAGTCCTCTGGCGGTTGTGGAATCTGGGAGCTTTTATGGACTTTCTTGGAGGCGTGTCTACCGTGTGCTCCTCGGACTCTCCGTCCGGTACCGTTTTATGGCTCTGGGGCCGTTGCTGGCATATCCGCAGGAGCAGGTCGTAAACCTCCCCTGGATACGTTCCGCCACCTCATGCTCTTAACGAACACTTGCAGAATACACCGGTCCCGGTATATTCCACAATACACCGAGTGGTCATCATGGCTCAGCAATAACCATACAAATTTAGCACACTGGAAACTGCTCACAATTCATACAAACCGATATAAGGATTTGTTACAGCACTCAGTAATATTCGTAGAAGGTATCTCATCCAGATTTGGTAGAAAAATCGACACCTGACCTCAAAAGGGAGTGAATGGAGTGGATGTTGCGTTCGATCAAACGGTGCCGGTGGTGTAATGGCGTCGAGCATTCCCGTCAGGTTAGCTGGAGGTGCGGGTTTGAGTTCCGCCTGGCGCTAGAGTTTTGATCGCAACAAAACAGTTTTGTAACGGTTTACACCCTCGCTACCGGCCAAGTGAGCACTGAAGAAAATGAGCTAAATAAATGTCAACGAATTCGTATAGCTGGGGCAAGCCACGGCTAGGAAAGCACAATATTCTGAACTGCTACAAGCTTCTTATCGAAGACATCCTTGGCTGGAGGAGAGCACACCCACTCCCTAAAGAAGAGAAATTTTCACGTATCTTCTCTAGCGGGTGCGTGTAGCACAGTCGAAGGAGGTGCTGGCTGACGCGTACATCTGACTGCAGGTTCTTGGGTCGGATTTCCCACCCAGGCTATCTAAGCCTTCCATCCCTCCGGAGTCGGTGAATTACTGCCAGTCCCATCCGGGAAGGATAAAGCGGCATTCAAATCGTCTCCTCGACAGTCCGTAGAAGTAAAATGTGTGGCGCATCCCAGAACTAGGTGAGTAGCACCGCCCTTTATCCTTATCTTCTCCAACCGCTGTTGTGGCTCGGATTGAAAAGGGAAAGGTCTGAAGCGAATGTCTGAAAATGGAGAGTGAGTCATATAGGAAGAATCTCCACCCCTCAAAAAAAGGAAGCGGCGCCTCATGAGGTCGGGGTCTTGTATGCCTGCGATGCCTCTGCCGGCAAGCGGCTCGGAGCGCAGTGGATAGTGGCGTTGCTTCATGCCAGGGAGGTCGCGGGCCGATTCTGTTGCTCTGCATTATTTTTGCATTTCATCCGATTGGTTGAGATTTGAAGGATTCTGACGTCCATATCATTTTCAGAGGTTTTTTGCCTAATTTTCCAGCTGCATGATGTGGTATTGAACGTGATGATGTCTGTTGTTGTTGTGAATGTTGTTCAATGTGTTCGAATGTTCAACACCAGTGATACACAGGTACAAAGTGCATGAAGCAGTGCTGGTCACAATACGAGCAGAAGAACAAGAAGAAGATTGGGATCCGCGAGATGAACTGATAGACATGGAAAGGCAAGCAAGCAGTGGACATATGATAACGTTTTCGGTCTTGTTTCGGAGGAAATGTTACTCTTCAATTGGATTTCGTCTGTGGAGTCGATGTCATTCGTCCGTGTATGGAAGCAAACTGAGAGGAGGCTGTAGCTTTTATATAGATGTCCGTATGCACTTTGTAATTGTGTATCACTTGTGTTGAACATCACGTTGAAACCACATGCAGCTGGAAAATTAGGCAAAAAACCTCTAAAAATGGAGTAGACGTCAGAATCCTCAAACCTCAACCAGTCAGTGGAAATGCAAAAATACCGCGACGCAGTAGAACTGAACCCCGACCTTCCCCGCATGAAGTAACGCCACTATCCACTGCGCTCCGAGCCGCTTGCCGGTACGAGCATTGCGGGCGCACAAAAGCCCCGAACTCGTGAGGCGCCGATTTCACAATAACTTTAAGGACCCCCAACTACTCGGGATTAACGAATTGGCAAAAAAAAACGCATTTTCTTTTAACTAATTAAGGGTGGGGATTATTCCTATATGAGTCGTTCTCCCCCATACGCTTCAAACCCTTCCCTTGTGACTGAAACGATCCGTTGTCTTCGGAACGATCGCCTGCGACTGTAGGTAACTCTTTCGATTCGGCGGACAACTCGGGGCTACCTTTGGAAGTTTAGAAGCGAGTGAGCTCCTGCCCCCCCCCTGGTTTATTTAATTGCAGTGTTGTGGCACGAACGAGTCGTCGTCCGTGTGTGAGTCACGTCCTGCTTCCGAAATTGTTTCACCGCCTCCGATTTTGTCATTTCGACAGCACCGGCTGGTGCGGTCGAAATTGCAAATGCTGCACGCCCTCGTCCCCTCACAGATTTACATACGGCGACGAGCGTCCGCCCTTCCGCCCGTCGGTCCGTCGGCGGAGGATCGGTGGGTCGCTCGCGCGCACGCGTGCGCCCGAGGAATTCGCGAAATGCGTCGCCGCCCGGTTCGGCTTTCGGCGCAGCCGCATATTTTTATTATATTTCGCCGCGTCCAGCGCATTCGCCCCGACTTTATCTCCCGTTTCTCGCTTCGTTGCATCGCCGCTTCAGTTCGAGATCTGGCCGCTAAGCGCCGCGTCTACTGTACCTTTTGATCTCAATCTTGGTGCAGTGCGTGTTAGGGGAGGAGGAGGGGGTGCAATGTTATGGAAAAGATTTTTTATTCTTTTTTAAGTGTAGTTTTATATTCTGGCAGGAGCATAACGCTGCGTTGGTCCACGCTAATGGAAGTGCAACGTATTAGGTTGATGCATAAGTTCTCGGACATTTGATCCCTCCTGAATTGAAATCGCATTTTCCCGCCAAATTTATCACATGTATCAACGCGTAAATGATCGATCGATAGAGAAAGGAAGGGGCTACAAAACTGTTCCTAACGTTTACTTCTGTGTTGTTAACGTCAGCTATTATGGCTAAGCAACTCATCCCAACTGAGGCGCATATTCGGTACGTCATGTTATTCCTGCATCAATCTGGCCTCAATGCCAACGAATCGTATCGTCGCCTGAAGGATGTTTACAACGAGAGTCCTCCTGCTCGAAGTACTGTGTACCAGTGGTTCTCGAAGTTTGCAGTTGGTGAATTCTCCGTTGAAGATAATGAACGAGAAGGGCGCCCGATGACACTGGATTTGGATGGCCTCCGAAGTAGAGTGGAAGCGGACCCATACCAAACCACTCGCGAACTATCAAGCACTCTTGGTGTTGGTCACTCAACAGTCGTTCGAGGATTGAAGTCGATTGGCAAGGTGCAAAAATTGGGTCGCTGGGTACCTCACGACTTGACACAACATGACATGGATCGCAGAGGCGATGTCGCTCTGTCTCCTCTTACCCTCAGACGTACCCACGGATGGCTGGACAACCTTGTCACCGGGGATGAGAAGTGGATACTCTATTCTAATTATCACCGGCGTGCGCAGTGGGTTGACGCAACTGGAGAGGCAGAGGACGTTCCGGAACCCGACCTTCACGTGAAAAAGGTGATGCTATGCATTTGGTGGAGCGTTCTTGGCCTAGAATACTGGGAGCTGCTGGACGAAGGGATAATAGTGACGGCAGAGGTTTACGTCAACCAACTGAGCAAGTTGAGGGCCCACCTTCAAACCACACGAGGAGAGCAGGTGAAGGTGTATTTTAGGCCTCGTTTATACTTCGTCGCGGCGCCACGCGACGCCACGTATAGTGGCCATATTGATTGTGCGACGCGATCGATCAATTTGGCCTTATTGCGTGGCCATCGCGTCGCGCCGCGACGAAGTATAAACGGGGCCTTAAACACGACAACGCTAGACCGCATATTGCTAGAGCGACGGCGGCTGAGTTGGCGGACTACGGATGGACCGTTCTTCCACATCCACCTTACTCACCAGATCTCGCTCCTTCTGATTATCACTTGTTTTCAAGCCTTCAACGCTATTTGGACGGCCAGCAATTTAGGAACCGAGAGGATGTCAAGGAGGCACTGCTCACATTTTTCGAATCACAACCGGCCACGTTTTGGAGAAAAGGCATCCATGACTTACCAGCACGTTGGCGAAAGACAATTGATGTAAAGGGTGGTTGCTTCAAATGATTTGATATTGTTGTTCGTATGTTGTGATAATAATATTTCCTGCCCCAAATGTCCGAGAACGTATGCACCAACCTAATACTATCCTTCCGTGACATCTACATCGAAGAAATCGACGCCTATAAGGGTGTGCTTCCTCCCAACCCACATTTGTTCAGTATCATGCGTATATAGCCGATATGGAACGTTACGAGGATCGAGACGAATAAGAAATAAAGGTGTCGATACTCGCTGTCGATACTCAGTATAAGTGTTCTTTCTTTAAAATGACGTTGGAGATCTCTACCACGCTCTGTTTTCAAAGGCAAAGCAAGTTATACTGTACTCCTCAGCTTGTGCCACGTTTTTCCTCCATCGGCTCTATCAGTGGCACCTGCCGCATCATGTCCTCTTTGTGGCTTCTATTCATTTAGCAATTTTCTTCATTAGATTCGTATGAAACCATTGTTTTATGTATACTTATTTTATATATTTTCACGTCAAATTGAACGCTTATCTAAACAAACGTGATCCTTCTTAGATCAAAGTGAACGTCTTCCAAATCGAAACGATCTCCTTACAGGCTAAACTGCACACGCTCCAAGGTGGTTAGAATAATTTTTGGTCAGGGAAAATTTTGTTTAACTTTCCTTGAAAATTTCTATTTCAGCTGCTAGAAAAAAGTGTAATAAAAAGGATAAATTACGGCGTTACGCAATCCCTTTTGGGATGCGCCAGCGCATTCTACTTCTACGGGAATGAATGCGTATTTGGCCATATAATGACTAGCGGTGACCAGCCGATGAACAAGTCAGCGCTTTATCCTTCCCAGACACGTCTGGTACCAATTCACCGACCCCGGAGGGATGGAGGGCTTGGTTGGCCTGGGCGGGAAATCCGAACCAGAAACCTGGTATCGGGTGCACGCGACCGTCGACGCCTCCTCCGACTGCGCTACACGCGCCCAGAATAAGTGTAATACATTTATAAAATTTTTACTCTTTTTAATAAAAAGGATAAAGGACGACGTTACTTCATCACTTTTGGGATGCGCCACGCATTCTGCTTCTACGGGATATCGTGGAGGCCATTTAAATGTGTGTTTGGCCATACAATGACTAGCGATGACCAGCTGATGAACAAGTCAGCACTTTATCCTTGCCGGACAAGTCTGGTACCAATTCACTGATCCACCGAGGGATGGAAAGCTTGATTGGCCTGGGCGATAAATCCGCACCAGGAACCTGGCATTGGATGCATGGGACAGCTGGTACCTCCTCCGACTGCGCTACACACGCCGAAAAACTATTAAATTAAATTTTGTTCTAAAATGAAGCAAATATTTCTTTGATTTGTAGTGTAAATGCTGCCTACATGAAGCATCAAAGCGAGTATATGTGTGTTCCTTATAATTCTTTCGTTGAACGAATGTTCACTGATTGGGTAGGTATATTAAAACCTCAAAAAAGTCGTAATGAAATTTTCTTTGAATAAAAAGTTATTCAA
The DNA here is from genome assembly GCA_947359475.1 of Heligmosomoides polygyrus bakeri. Lineage (NCBI taxonomy): Eukaryota > Metazoa > Nematoda > Chromadorea > Rhabditida > Heligmosomidae > Heligmosomoides > Heligmosomoides polygyrus. Next base: position 11,169,628 of record OX375866.1, read on the forward strand.
ACCTTTTTTGGACGTTACTAGTTTAATGTGGAGGGAACACGTTTTGATTCGAAAGACGATCAGTTTGATTTCAGAAATGTCAAGTTGGTTCTATCCTAGTCGGGAGGTGGCAACCCTAAAGTACCAGTTGCGTTCGTCGTCTTATTCGACACAACCTGATCCCCTGAATTTAAATGAAAGACTTTGCAGCATGAGACAGCAGTCGAAGTTGTCGTAGAAACTCAAGCCTGGGAGTGCAGACGTAAACCGTCATATGCCCCTCCTCCCCCTCCGATTCGGAGAGATCCATCCAGAGAGTTTGTTTATGGTGTGCAATTTGATGTGGTAAATCTTCAGTTTGACGTGAAAATGGTATATATTCGGCTTATTTTCATGTTTCTCGACCATTGGGTTGACGATAAAACACACGTCATCGCATCGATCTCACACGTTGTTTGAGAGATCTGTGGAACAACCCTTTTCTCAACCACGGCTCCGTGAAAATCTGTCTCGATGAAGTTCCAAGCGCTAATATTGCGATTGGTTACGCAACGGTACCGAGTTTTATTTCAAGTTCTTTACATAAAAGTGGGGAATTCCATTCCCTTTGCGGTTGACTTTCTCCGCCTGTCACACTGACGACAAAACCTGTTCTCGCATGTTCGTCGAATCGACGTGGGTGTTGATAAATCGGACTGTGTTGGGCCTAATCACCATATAGATAACTCGTAGTAGGCATTCTAAGCTTGACATAAAGCATTCCTCTCCTCAAAACAATGCTTAGTTCTTTATGATTCCAACTCTAATGATAATAGTCCACAGATCCATTCCTCTCCCGGCTGCTCCGTGCCTTTTATTCCTTGCTGATAGCACCTTCTTTGGATGTTTTTCTCAAGTTCTTACCGAGACCACTGGCTGTCGTGGAACGGAAAAAGCTTCAGAGATAGGAGAATTGTAGAAAAACCAGCGGGGTGTGGTTCCTTATCAGCTGTGCCAGCAACTGTTCGGCGCTGCGCTTCTGTGTTCATTGATCTGCTGACGATTCATCATGCCAAGCTGTCATTTCATAGTATTAAGATTTTTTTTGTACTTGGCTGTACGTCTCACGGTTAGGATAGTCATTGTAAGTTAAACTTTTTATTCCTATTCAGTTCTTCGGCCGCAGTTGTATTGGTTCTGGCGCAATGCGGATTGAGCCTGTTGAGACGAGTTTTTCGTAATTTTTTTCGCAGCAAAGTTCACCACTAGAGCACTCCTAGTGGGTGGGCCACCAGTAGAAAAGCAGAACATTCCATCCTATGTTCTATCCTTGCGCCGATGTTTTCTTCACCATCTTCAATTTATGTGAGACACTTTTCGAATCAAATAAGCCTCGACTATAGTTCTACCCGAATGGATATTCGAACATTCTAATTAGTATAATTCTATCCGAATTCGAATATTCGTATTCGAACGTTTGAAAAACGCGATTTTCGGATGCATTCGAATTCGAATGCTCGAAGAAACGCGATTTTCGAATGTATTCGAATAAAATCGAATGCTCAAAAATCGTCGCCATTCGAATATATTCGGTTATTCGATTTTTTTGGAGAAAAAAAAAACAAAAAACATCTATAGGCGCAATGATGCCACAGGGGGGGGGGGCAGCCCATGGGCTTCAACCGACTTAAGCGTAGCAGTCGGATACGGACCTGTTCATACTTCGCGACAAGGGCGACTTGTCGCCCGTGCAAAACATGCATGTCGATTAAAACCGAGCACGCCGCCGAAAAGTGTTCATACTCGAGCGCCGGCGCTGTCGCTCCAGTCGCTTTTGTCGCTCTTGTCGCTGCGCACGCCACGCACGCCACGCGCGCTGCGCTCTCGTCGCTCCCGTCGCCCGCGCAAAACATGCGAATCGATTCAAACAGAGCGCGCGCCGCCGAAAAGTGTTCATAAGGCCCATGTACACTTCTGCGACACCGCGGCGCGGCAAGTGGGGCGACGGCTACCTCCGCGAAATCCGGCGGTCGCGGGGCGGGCGCGTTAGAGCACCGTTTTAGGCAGCGGGACCGACGTCCCCGTGGATGCCGCGTCCCGAGGGATGGTTTGAACCATCCCAGCCTGCGGCACTCAGCGCGGCATCGCTGGCGATAGCCGCCTGTTTATACATCCGCGCGCTGCGCTAGTGTCGCTGCTGTCGCGAAGTATGAACAGACCCTATGGTGACGTGGAATTTCCCACATTGTACGCAAACTGACGTCTACATACATGTAATGCAAGTTGCAGCGAGAGGGGCCCGGGTCAAACGGGTAAAAACTCGTTCAAATGTGGTCTGGTCCCCTCTTAGCAGCATTGCGTCCATCTATAGCCTGGACACTTTTGAAAATCGGAAAATTGGAGTACATTTTCGGTTTTAAGAAATCGCTCCAGAAAGGGCTACACGAGCTTTTTCAAAAATGTCTGTGGCGTTTAAATAATAAAAAAATCATTACAGTCGGAAGAATTCTTTAGGAAAGTAGATTTTTTGCTTTATATGCGGAGTTTATACCGTGTCTTCAGTGGACACAATCATCTAATTTCCTAGATGGATGTTCGGTTGCGATCAAAACTCTTGCGCAGCAAGCGGGACTTGAACCCGCACCTTCTGCTTTGCGGGCAGTGATGTCACGCCTTACACAACCTGCACTGTTTGACCGAACAGAACATCCACAATATTTTTCTAGTAGCAATCACCCATGAGCACTCACATGTGATATCGGAATGGTAGTATAAGGCATCGCTGCCCGGAAAGTAGAAGGTACGGGATATAAAATATAAAGTCTTGCTTTCCTTGTCAGGTTGCGACGTTGGAGCGCAGGTTGTTGTTTTACACAGCTGGCGCCATTGTTCTTGATGTCTGTCTTTATCATGAAGAATCGTTGTTTTTAAAGGCCTCTTCGTGTGTGTAATTTTGAGATGCCTAGTTAGAACGCCTGTTGATTCCTTTCCGTTTCAAAGCGAAGCTCTGCAGCGCGTTTCAGCACAATGTGCCTTTAGTTCTAGTTTATAGTTACGCCCCTGCGCGGCCCGGCAGCATGGTAGAATTAGATATCGATCAGGTGAGGTGAAAAAACGATATGGCGATCGTGGTACCGCGCCCCGTGGCGGTACAAGTATAAACAGGGCTTAGAGGTGTGCCATTTGTACCTTAGGGGAGTACCATCTGTACATTGAAGACGTCCACGCTTAGGAGGGAGTCCCCCTTAATCCGTATAGTCCCACCTTTCTTAAGCCTTTGACATATTGGAACAATTCATTTCAGGGCGTTCATTTTCTGATGCTTGTAAACCAATAGTCAGAGGTCAAGTTTACCCGGGTCATGGATGGCGAGCGTTTGGGGAGAATTCCAGTACCAAAACAGCCGTTCAGTCATTTCACTTCATCCTGAGGTAAGCTCAAGACCAGGGGCCAGATTCGTCAACCGCTTACCGCCCTCTAACGGTGAAAATACCGCCAAACCTGATGCTGATGAATGTCATATCAGGGGCTTGGCGGTATTTTTACAGTTAGAGGGCGGTAAGCGGTTGATGAAACTGGCCGATGGTATGGGCCTTGAAGAATAGTTTCATGGTGACAAAAACTGCTGAAGAAGCGAGCTGTAGAATATTGATGAAATATTTCAGAAAGTGGGCTGTATATTATTTTCTGAATATTTATGAAACGTTTTTGAAGCTTTATGCTGCCCCAGATAATAGCTGGTTATGCTGAATGTGAATGTGTGATGGAGTCTTTCGGTCTAGTGGGGCCTCTTTACTCGGTATGCTTGTCAACGGCAGCAAATTTCAACGTAAAATATTTATGCAGTATTCTAGGTAACACTTATGGTCACTGTTCTCAGTACTTGGATCGAATTTTATCCTAAACTTTGACTGAATGGCCTTCCGGAACAGTTAAGCCTCTTGGGTTTAACCGTTTAGCTACTGTAGACAAAGCCGTAGGCTAGCAAATTTTCGTATATTTGCTTTTCGTTAGTTAGTCGAAAGCCGCACAGCATTCGAAACTGGTTTCGCTAACGACGTGCCATTTACTGCCTCAGTTAGAGTTCGTGATGTTTCTGGTTTTCAAGGGCTGTCCCTCGCTCCTTCGTGGTCAAACACTTTCTGTACGAGGTCTGGGTGGTTTGGTTTGGTTCCCAACGCACGCGGAATCGTCTCAGCGGCGTTCATTTGAGGCTTTCATGCTTTTCCATTGGAATCCCTGTTCATTCTGCCTGCAAAAAGCCGCAAGGCTCGGTAACGGGTTTCTGGCCACTCGCGTGATCCGCTCGATTTATCTCGCTCGTGTCTTGCTATGTCGTCTGCAGCGGCCGGCACTCGTTAACATATCTGCAGCTTTCGTCGACTTCCGTGTGGAACATCGTTATTGCTTAAAAGCCTACAGTCATCTCTTGCATAAAAATTGGAAGAGAGCTCCTCCATTTGAATAGCTGCGAATTCTCGGCTTTTCGTTGTGAAATTAGAATGAAAGAAGGCGATTTCATGCCATTGAGAGCAATGATTTCCGTCACAACTCTATGGAACCGTAAATTATCACAGCTATTCAGCATACATTGGGTCCGAGACCGATTAGAGTAATTCGGATTAGTATTTTCTTTCCCAAATGCCAGTTACGACAAAAACACAATGAAAGAGACCGATAAGCTGAGCTGATAAGAAAATTTTCCCCAGGCGAGGACCAATCTAAACACATGGAGACTCTGACGATGCAGTTTTAGGACGATCGTTGACTGTTCATTATACACAGGATCCGACACCGGTTCGACTTTGTCATTCTTTTTCAAGCGCCGGATAAATGGATCATTCCGATAGTGGGATTTTCGAAAAGCCTGAATCATAGGATTACTCGGAAACAGCGATTTTCATCAGGGGTCGGACTCATCAACGACTTACATATCTTTATCAGAGAATTCATAACGAAAAACTCATAACGCAGCTTATCTCTCACCATATCGTTTGATAAGCCGCGTTATCTGAGTTTTCCGCAGTGGATTCTCTCTTAAAGTTATGTAAGTTGTTGATGAATCCGACCCCAGAACGGGTTCTCGGCTGACTCAGATAACGGATTTTTTTCTGATCGGCTTTCAGCTATGCTAGTCGAAAGTATATCATTTTCCACCAACGTCAGTAAACTGAAGCACCCGATCAGGGGCTAGATTCATCAACCGCTTACCGCCGTTTAACGGTGAAAATACCGCCGAACCTGACTCCGGATGAATGTCATATAAGGGAGTTTGGCAATATTTTCACCGTTAGAGGGCGGCAAGCGGTTGATGAACCTGGCCTCAGATGAAAATCAATGTTATCCGAGTCATCTCCTGTCTAGGTTGTTCAAAAATGCCATTATCGGAAAGATCCTTTTATACGGCGCTTGAAAAAGAATGACACATTCGAACCGGCATCGGATCCTTGTATAATGTACAGTGAATGAGCGTCCTAATACTGCATCGCAAGGGTCTCCATGTGTTCAGTCTGGTCCCCGCCTGGGAAATTTTCCTTATCAACTCAGCTTATCGGCCTCTTTCACTGTGTTTTTGTCGCATCAGCAGCGTCCACCGTTCACGGGATCAATGAGCTTTAGTTGACGGTATTAGTGATGTGCTTCTCGTTCAGTTTTATGGTTAGATTCCTGCAAAGAGTGCTTATCTGAGATGAAAACTGATCGTAATGGTAACTGCTTTCTTGACTGTGCACAATAGTAAACGGAAGAACAACGCTCAGTGCTCGACTTACTCAGCTGCTCTAGAATTGCTCAGGTTCGCTTCAAATGCCTTACTGATGACTGGACCTGAGCGACTGTTTAGGGCTGCACGCCACAGCCGTATGTACTGAGAGGTTCTTCCTTTTCCCCATCTTTCATATTTACAAATCAAATCTCTAACTTTTTTGACGTCGTTTCATTTCCTTGAAACTCTTCGTTAATGCAGTTTGCGTGTCACAGTGCTCCAGCGGATCCTGTCTGAAGAACTGAAAATCCTTCGAGTTCTCTTTCAAAGCATCGAGGCGCTTACATATATGGATATATCTATTAGGTTGTCCCATAAGTCCCCGCCGTTTTTTGTTTTTGTTTTTTCAACGATTCATTGCGGATTTCGCCAGCGGTCTCTTTCTTAGCGCTATACAGCTTTCGAAAGAGAATTATTTGCTCTATCAGAACATGTATTGCATTTCTTTTTTTCGTCCTGTGTCAGTATTGCCCTTATGGGTTGTGACCCTTTGGTGTCTAGTGGATGGTTGGTTTGTGGCTGGGTCTGCAATCTGACATGGGGAGCTTGGCCAGGCCCCCATGCCGGCTATGCCGGCAGATCTATCCGCACACAACCTTTCCCGGCCGTTGCCGACCGGCTCAGAGAGGCTCAAATCCCTTACCGGGCTGACTGCCTTATGGCTCATACTCGCTTCCGGAGAGGGATGATCGCTCCGATCTGAAAGTATAAGGTTCCGGCTTCGTACCGCACCAGTACGTGACAACTTCCAACGATACTTCTGGCTTGACGACCAGTTCACTGACACAGCACACCGCAGTGTATATAAAGGTTTATCTAAAGCTACGCAACGATAGAACGGGGAGTCTGAAGCACAGACACTAGCTACTTCAAGAGAGGAGTGGGACCTATACCCGCGGTGTCGGCTGAGCGGGGAGTGCGCCCTTGAGCGATGACTCAGTTAGCGGCGGCGCTAACAAACTATGCGCAGACCTTCCCCTTGGACGCAAGGTTGGCGGGAGATGCTTGCCTCTCCTGGGTCCCAGACTCCTTTCCGGAACTTGGCTATGCCGTTTGGGGGACTCTGCCGGTCCGAGGGAGACTGAAGATGGGTTGCCCGCCGATTACTCGGCTGCTAACAAGAGTAGATTGGTTCCCGACCGCTCGGGAGCAAGCACAAGTGCAAGAATGGCCCCTGCCCCATGCCGGCCGGCTTATATGGAGTGAGCGCGCCCCAAGCCCCGCCCCTGGCCGCGATTGGCTGGCTCGGCGCGCTCCCTCACCCCGCCGACACTGCTCACATCGATCGATGCCACGTCATCGGTGGCGGGCCGTCTGCCGGATCTACAGGATGAGGAGCTCACGAAACGACCTAAAACGGCATCAAGAACATAACAGAACAGCACAAAATATACACCGCACAGTAGTGGGGACCCCCTGACCTAACACTTCCCCCTCTGCCTCAAGGGCTGCTCCACTCAGCCCGACCCAACGCCCCCTTCTTACGTGGAGGACTACTGGGGAGATGAGGCTGGTTACGAATGTTGTAACGGCGAGAGAACTGGCGGCTGGCGTGCAGGACAGTCGACGGTCGATTGGCTCCTCGATAGACGGCTGCTCGGCTGTTCGATGGACGATCGGCTTCTCGATGGACGGCTGGGCGACGATTCGATGGACGATCGGCTTCTTGATGGACGGCTGCGCGGCTGCTCGATGGAACTCGGTCTCGACCTGGCGGCTTCTCATTCGAAACGTTCCGGGGCACTTGTAGTCGATCGAATTCACGTCCATGCTGCTCGACCGTCTGCCACTGTAACGAATCATATTACATCTAAAAGATCTCTTATAGAACCTACTCTGCTCTGGGCGTGGTATCACGCGCGTCGATCGCTTGGGTCTGCCTCTGCGACGCCTGGAAGTCCTTCCGGCAACCGGCGTATCGTCAATTCCTGGCGGAACTTTGACGAGGTGGTCAAATTGAACTCGTACCGGTTCTTCGTTCTCACCAATTAAGGTGATCAGAGCCGAATTGGAGCTTCCGTCCAACACCCTGTATGGTCCACGCCATTCGAAGACCAACTTCGGGTGGCTCGACTTGCCCTTCTCCATGGGCACCTTCATGTAGACGCGATCGCCGCATCGGAACACGTCAGACTTTGCCGTCTGCCACTTTGCATCATAATGCCTTTTCATCGCGTTCCTGTAGGTTTCCGATCGCTCTACAATGCATTCGCGTGCCAACTTCAATCCGTTAAGGAGAGTGGTCTTATAATCGTCGTAACTCTGCGTGTACGGCGATAACTGCTCCCGAGGAATCACCGACGACGGGTAACGTGGATCGCGTCCATACACCAAAAAGTGTGGGCTCTCCGCCGTTGCTGAGTGTGGACTTGCATTGTAGGCATATACCACAGTTGGAAGGATCCTGTCCCATTCTGCTGGGACCGTGGTCTTCTTCAGCATGCGGGCTAACGTCCCGTTAACTCGCTCGGTGAGACCGTTTTCACGCGGGCAATAGCCCTTCGTGAAATCCTGCTTGATCCCAAGGATCTTGCACAGTGCCGACATAATCGCATTTTCGAACTCGCCTCCGCGATCCGAAAGTATACACTCAGGCCATCGTCCGCCTGCACAGATCCACTGGCTGAATATTACCTCTGCAACCGTCTCAGCCTTCTTGTCTGGCACCGGGTATGCGCCTAAATACTTAGTGAAATGGTCCACCACCGTCACAATGTATCTGTTGCCTCGCGTTGTCGTGCCCATCTCGAGGATATCCACTCCAATAACCTCGAATGGCCTTGACACACTTATCGGCTTCAGCGGTGGGACGTTCACCGTCTTCTGATTCGTCAAGAAGCAACGCTGGCACTCTCCGCACCACTTCCGGAAATCTTGCCTCATTCCCGGCCAGTAGACTAGCTTGCGCAACTGCGCAAACATCTTACTTGCGTTGAAGTGCCCACCAAGCGTTCCGCTATGGTTCTCGTCGAAGACCTCACGCCGTCTTGCCTTCGGCACAACGAATACGGACGTGCCGTCCTGAAGCAACAGCTTCAACTGGTCGTCTTCTATGAGAAAATCCTTAGCGCTCAGCTTCTTCTCCTGCCGAGGAAGCCTCACTTCCGTGTCGGCGCCACTTTGGACAGCGTCTATGACGAGTGCCCAGTCTTTGTCCTGACGTAGCTCTTCCAGCCACGGTGCCTTACGAATTGCACAGACGACTTTCTCGTGAGGTAACGTCGTAGGAGCATCACTTGCGAGGTCCACGAAACCTCTCGAAAGGGCGTCCGCCACGCCATTGGCTGCTCCTTTCACGTACTCTATCTTGACATCATATCGCTGAACCTCCATCGCCCAACGTAAGATACGTGGCGAAACATTAGTGCGCTTAAACAACGATGTCAGCGATGCATGATCCGTCCTGATAACCGTACGCACACCGTATATGAAGTAGTGGAACTTTTTTAGTGCGTAGATGACAGCTAAGCCCTCTTGGTCCGTCACGTGGTAGTTGCGTTCCGCTTTTGATAACGGCTTCGAGGCGAAATAGACCGGATGAAGAAATCCATCATCCTGCTCTTGCGCTAGCACAGCGCCTACGCCGATTCTACTCGCGTCAGTATATATCACGAATGGTCTGGCACCGCTCCGGGCCTTCTCGATGTCCGGCTGAGCAAGTACTGGCGCTTCCGTTAACTGCCGTTTTAGTGTCTCGAAAGCGCTCCGCTGTTCGGCACCCCATTCGAACGCAACTTTAGGGCTTGTCAAGCTGTACAACGGCTTTGCAATCTGCGCAAACCTGAGCACGAACTTCCTATAGTAACCTGCCATTCCGAGGAACGTCCGAAGTTCTGCTAGGTTTCTGGGCTGTGGGAAGTTACGGATCTTCTCGACCTTATCTGGGTCGGTCCTTACGCCTTGTGCGTCCACAACATGCCCCAGGAAAGCGACTTGCTGCTCCAGCAGTCGACACTTCTGCGGCTTAACTTTCAGATTGGCGCTTCTCAGGGCTTGAAACACCTTCTCCAGGATGTAGCGGTGGCGTTCAATGGACTCTGTTGCGACAAGGATGTCGTCAATATACACGGAGACTTCCTCTCCAAGCAGGCCGCCTAACACCTTTTCCATCAGCCTCTGAAAGACCGAAGGTGCAGTGGTAAGACCGAATGGAAGCACTCGGAATTGATACAGACCTGCCGTCGTGGTGAACGCGCTGATTTCCTTCGCTTTGTCTGTCAACGGGATCTGCCAGTAACCACTAGCAAGATCGAGCGAAGTGAAATACCGCTTGCCCTTTAAGCTCTGCAGCGTCATGTCAATAGCTGGGAGTGGATACGAGTCTTTCTTCACCAGCTTGTTAACCTCTCGATAATCCACGCACAATCGTATTGAGCCGTCCTTCTTAGCGACCAACACAACCGGTGACGCCCATGGTGACGTGCTCTCTTCGATTATGTTGCGCTGCTTGAGATCTTGGAGCATTTCTTCGACCTGTCCGCGCACCGCGTACGGCACTGGCCTCGTCTTCTGCTTAACAGGAGGCTGCCCCTGGACGTCGATCTCATACTCCATGAGATGTGTCTGAGTCAAGTCTACGTCAGACACCGCAAACACGTCCTCGTATTCACGTATCAGATCTCTGAAGGAAGCGGGAATCTTGCCAGACTTCTTGCACGCCTGCAATATCTGGATCACATCATCCGCTTTAGCGTGGTTCGAGGTTATACGTTGCATCGTCAGTATATCACCTGGTATATCAGCCGTCTTAGGGTCGTACCACTGGTCACTTGACCACTCACCTAGTACTTCTCCCTTCCGGATTACCCACGGCTCCAGGTCTCTGTTAACAACAGGCACTCTTCCCGAGCCGTTTGATATGCGGCACACTCCGGATGCAACTCTGTCATTACCAGACCAGAAGATTCTGTCGCCTTCCGCGCCTTCTAGCCCTTGAAGTTCGATCATCGCCTCTGAGTTCGGCGGAATTACGACTCGTTTGCGGGCTCGTGCAGCCGACTTCTTGTCGACACTCACTGGCTGCATGCACGTCAGAAGCTTAGACTTTCCGTCTTCTGGTTTTGGGTAAAAGTGTAGCTGAATGCCCAACGCTTCAAAGGCGTTGGTTCCGAGAATGACTAAATCGTCATCGGACTCTTGGACGTGAAGCTGCACCCGAGCTTGACGTGCGCCCTTCACGTTAACGTCCACTTCGATCACTTTCAGGAACTTCATCGGGTTCCCCGATGCATCATAGACACGATGTTTGTTGGGGTCACCCGCCTCAACAACTATGCTGTCTATGTCAATTCCACGGTCTTTCGCCTTATCCAACATAACCGTTGGTATTATGGAGACTACGGACCCAGTATCAACCAGCGCCTCCGCGGTTAGGCCCAACAGCTCTATCTCACAGTAGCACGGCTTCCCGTACGCTTTATCAGGGTCACGAACGCTTCCCGCAACGCGACGCCTCCTCTTGAGCTGAGTGGAGAAGGACGGGTGATCTTGGCGCTTGCCCTGCCTCGAGGGTGCCTTTCGGGGCTCCGTACTGCCCTTCGCCAAGTCACGTCCCACCTTGGGATTACCGACCTTCTTTGGGCATGCCTGCTGGAAGTGTCCCACTTCACCGCACTGGAAGCAAGTCTGTGATTTGCTAGATGACTGCTCCGTGGCCTTCCGCCTGTTGCTGTTTCTCTGGTCCTCTCTGATGTGTCTCCCACTCCAGGACTTCTTACTCTCACTCGACAGCGCGATGCAATGTGTCCGCTCCAGACGCAGCGCAACTTTCCGAACTTCACTGAAGACAGAACCGTTCGGAGCATCCAACGCCGCTAGCATGTAGTAAGAGTCCGGCCAATCCGACAAGCACTCATATAGCTTACTTCCCAGTTGGAAGTCAAGGCACTGTTCCGGTGCCATTCGCTTGGCAATACTCTGTAGGCGACAACAAAAGTCAAATACAGTCTCACCATCGCGCTTGACAAGGCTCTTCCATTCCTGCTCGGCCTTGAGCCTTTCGCCTGGGGTACATCTGGCCTCGCGCAGAGCCTGGACAACCTCATCGAACGTGCCCGGCTGCACCGGCAAGCAATCGATGTGAGCTCGCGCCGAGCCGACCAGATGGTTGAGCAGGATATCCCTTCTGTCAGCGTCACTCCACACCGACTTAGGATATTTCACCTCCAACGCACGCAAGAAGTCGCTCAACGACGATTCGCCATCGTACTCTTTGACTTCCTTGACACTTTGTGCCTTTAGGACCTCTTTGAGCACCGAAAGTGTCGCGTCTGAACGCCCACTGCCCGCGGACGACGTTGGTGAGCACCTCGCCAGAGCACTAGCACTACCAGCTAAGGATGAAACAGGTGACCCACTTGGCGGCGACGGGCATGGCGTATTCCACGATGCCTGCGATAATGGCGGACAAGTCTGTGGGCGCTGCGGTTGGTGCACCTCCTGCAACATACCTGTTGACTCACGCCGAGCAACACAACCGCTGCCTAGCTTCGCCTCTTCCCAAGGCTTACCGTTGCCCGCTTCCGCGAACTCCTCACGGGCGCCTTGGGCACTCTGCCGCCACTGCTCGCTCTGAAACAATTGCAATTGCATCCGCAATTGTGCCAATTCCTGCTCATATGTGTCCATGCGTTGTTGAACTAAGTCACGATCGCAGCCCGACCGCTGTGTCAACTCGACCTTAGCCGCCGCTTCCCGCAACGCGAGAGGCGGATCTTGCATGCTCTGCTGGATGGACGTACCCAACCTGGCTGCTGGGCAGTCAGCACCCACTGCATGCTGGAATGCTGATTCCATTTTGGCTTCGGCCATGCTAACTGCGTTCCGCAGCTCCTCGAGGAGTATGTCTCGCTTTTTACGAGACAGGCCTCTGAGCTGCTGATCCAGCTGCTCTTCAACGCAAGACGCAATGTCTCTTATTGCTACTCGCAAATCACTCACCTCGGCTGGCACACGGTTCTCGCTGCTGTCCGCAGTCGTGCCGCGAAGTGTCTCGTTGGTGGTGTTCACTACCTGAACAGACGACTGATGAGGGGAGTTGACACCCGTATCAGCTCTGTGCGTAGTTAACTGGTGAGGCGGATTGGCCCCCATGTCGGTATTGCCCTTATGGGTTGTGACCCTTTGGTGTCTAGTGGATGGTTGGTTTGTGGCTGGGTCTGCAATCTGACATGGGGAGCTTGGCCAGGCCCCCATGCCGGCTATGCCGGCAGATCTATCCGCACACAACCTTTCCCGGCCGTTGCCGACCGGCTCAGAGAGGCTCAAATCCCTTACCGGGCTGACTGCCTTATGGCTCATACTCGCTTCCGGAGAGGGATGATCGCTCCGATCTGAAAGTATAAGGTTCCGGCTTCGTACCGCACCAGTACGTGACAACTTCCAACGATACTTCTGGCTTGACGACCAGTTCACTGACACAGCACACCGCAGTGTATATAAAGGTTTATCTAAAGCTACGCAACGATAGAACGGGGAGTCTGAAGCACAGACACTAGCTACTTCACAGAGAGGAGTGGGACCTATACCCGCGGTGTCGGCTGAGCGGGGAGTGCGCCCTTGAGCGATGACTCAGTTAGCGGCGGCGCTAACAAACTATGCGCAGACCTTCCCCTTGGACGCAAGGTTGGCGGGAGATGCTTGCCTCTCCTGGGTCCCAGACTCCTTTCCGGAACTTGGCTATGCCGTTTGGGGGACTCTGCCGGTCCGAGGGAGACTGAAGATGGGTTGCCCGCCGATTACTCGGCTGCTAACAAGAGTAGATTGGTTCCCGACCGCTCGGGAGCAAGCACAAGTGCAAGAATGGCCCCTGCCCCATGCCGGCCGGCTTATATGGAGTGAGCGCGCCCCAAGCCCCGCCCCTGGCCGCGATTGGCTGGCTCGGCGCGCTCCCTCACCCCGCCGACACTGCTCACATCGATCGATGCCACGTCATCGGTGGCGGGCCGTCTGCCGGATCTACAGGATGAGGAGCTCACGAAACGACCTAAAACGGCATCAAGAACATAACAGAACAGCACAAAATATACACCGCACAGTAGTGGGGACCCCCTGACCTAACACCTGAATTTTATCAATTTTTAGTCGTTAAAGTGAAAAGTGAAAAAGTGGCCATATGCGCAGTCGCTTCCATCCGCTTAGGTTTGGAATTTTTGCGCAGTTTTTTACAACATTTGGAAGGCAATGTTCTGTACTACAAGAATACGTGTCGGCGCTATTTGCTCATTAGTCTTTTATTGATTTTTAGCTCATCAAATTGGGACATCCGACTTTTCCATCCGAATTTTTACCGACAGCTCCTGCTCTGGGGTGGACTTTTTTGCTTGGTGTTATATGTCGTTCGGAAGAGGATGTCTTGCTCAATAAGAATTTGTGTCGCGTTTATTGGCTCATGCTAATTTCTGTCGAATATCAACAATTGAAAATTAGTTGTTGGTGAAGATGATTTCTCTCTTTTAGGAATTTTGTTGATATTCGACAGAAATCAGCATGAGCCAATAAACGCGACGCAAATTCCTATTGAGCAAGACATCCTCTTCCGAACAACATATAACACCAAGCAAAAAATATCACCCCGTAGCAGGTGCTGTCGGTAAAAATTCGGACGGAAAAGTCTGGCGTCCCAATTTGATTACCTAAAAATCAATAAAGGACAAATGAGCAAATAGCGCCAACACGTATTCTTGTAGTGCAGAACATTGTCTTCCAAATGCTATGAAAAACTGCGCAAAAATTCCAAACCTGAGCAGAGAAAGCGACTGCGCAGATGGTCACTTTTTCACTTTTCATTTTAACGATCTGAAAATTGACAAAATTCAAGATGAAAAAAGAAATGCAATACAAGTTATGATAGAGTAAATCATTCTTTTTCGAAGGCTGTACAGCGCTATGCAAGAGACCGCCGGCGTAACCCGCAAATAATCGTTGAAAAAAACATCGGGGACTTATGGGACAACCTAATACTTGCCCTCGATTCGCTTGATGAATATGAATCGTGCCCTATACCCACCGCGGCTGACTGGTGGTCTTATCCCACGGTCTTCCATCCTTACCTTCCGCTTCATGAATCCGGGCCCTGGTATCTTTTCCCTGCCATGTGAGTTGGGTTCTGCACTTCTCGGAGGGAATAGAACAGGACGTCACGTTTAGATCTGGTGAACATTCCCTTACTGATGTTCGTGCTTCCGATGTCCCCGCCCGCTCTCGTGGAGGCAGACGGTTGTCCCGTGGCAGGTAGGAGGCCTGCGTTATTATCCGCGCTGTGTGGGGTCAGCGGAGTTGACATTGCTTGGCCATCTCCGCACGCCAATCGCGCCCATTGTCGAGCGTATTGTACGTGTTGACAGCTGTTACTAGTTGTGCGCGGAGATCGCCAGCGACACTCATCGCCGTCGTTTGTCGTCTAACGCGCGACGAGTAATTTGTCTCATTTGTCTCCGAGTGCAAGGACTCAAGTACAACTGCCACTACCACTGCTGCACTGGCTAGTTGTGTAGTGCAACGATTTCAGTCGTATGGGCGTGCGGCCGTTTCTATGGCCGCATATGACTTTGACAACGTATTCAGCCTCTATGGATCACCTGCATCCGTCCTCGAGTTCTGAACAAATGGTTTAGCCTCCAGTTCCATCATCGTTCCGCGCTTGCTCATGCAATGCTACATTTTCTCAGTGGTGGTTATAAGAAATGGTCTGTCATTGTTAGCATCTCATGAGAACGGTCTACCAAGTGGAGATTCTTCAAGCGACCTATATAGTATTGTAGGACTTTGTCAGGGAAGCATAGTAGCGGTTTCCGTATTTCCTGCGGACCTCTGGGTAGCCACAAAATGGCTAAAAAACTGTAGCGCTTCACTGCGGACCGACAACGCAAAGCTGACGCCTGGAATATACTTGTCATACCCTTAAATAATCCTGCAAAAGGTTTGGAGATTCAATCATTGCTCTAACGTGGGATTTGGCAAGTTCCTAATGGACGCATGAAGGCACACTCGGGTGGGGGGGGGGGCATCTATCAGGAAGGCAACAGCGATTCGCCCTCGTTTTTAACCGTTTCTAACCTCCTCGGATATCCTATCGCTGTCGCCTTCCTGGTGGTTGCTCCCCCTCCCGAGTGTGCCTTCACGCTTCTATTAAAAAGGTTACCAGATCCTGCGTTCTAGCTATGATTGAAACTCCAAAGGTTTTGCAGGATTATTTCTGAGGACGACAAGTGTATTCCAGGCGTCAGTTCTGCGTTATTGGCCCGCACTGAAGCGCTGCAGTTCTTAGCCATTTTGAGTCAACCCAGAGGTTCGCAGGGAATTTGGAAACCACTACGGTGCTTCCCAGGCAAATTCCTACAATTCTGTAAAGGTCGCTATGAGAATCTCCACGGTCACATCGTCGACCTTCCTCGTCAGACTGGTGCTGGTTCGAGCCCCACACGAGGTCAAACTTTTCTCATAGCTCGCAATGCTTGTTTGTGTTTCGATTCAACTGGGCAGTCTGCCACATTCGTTTGCGATCCAACTGTGGTCTGCCTTGTTACAGAATCGTAGTATTTCTTGTAATCTCGTGCACATGCAGCGTAATCGGAGGACGCGCCAGCGCTGGCCTTCATCAGAATCGATTCGTCGTCCGGTGATTTTCGTCCAGGCTATTTCTGAACGCCAAAAACTCAAAATTATGTTCAGATGTTGCACTTTTTCTGCATATTCGATGTTTGGAAACTATTGCCTGTTTACTGTGCGATTCCATAGTAAACTATTGGGTGCCCTTACTCGGTAGGTTCAAGGACTTTGTAAAAATGGAACATTTAGTTCGAAATCTTCTGTGCCACACAGATTCGTTGAAAGTTAACTTTCTTAAGTCTAACGTTTCGAGGTATCGTCGTTATCAAAAGCCTGGAAGAAGTTCGTTTTTTGCAGACGGTACCCTCATATTGTCAATAGCTCTAACTTTCCCAACCCTGCAGCACTAATGGGATCGTAAGAGACTCAAAAAGAAATTATTCCAACACGAGCGCAACTCACCGCTGCTTTATAAAGCGTTCATTTTGGAGTGATTTCTTCTTGGAACACTCTTGGAGTTCCATTAGGGCTGCAGGGTAGGGAAAATTAGAGCAATTGAAGCTATGAGGGTACAGTCCGCAAAAAAGCCGAGCTTCTTTCAGGCCTTTGATAACGACAAGTGCAAAAATACAGTAAGGCAAGGAATCGAACACTTGGCCTCGCGCCTATGAAGCAGTGTTTCTGTTTTTTTTTTTGCATACTCGATGTTTAGCAACTATTGCGTTGTGAGACTGTGCGATGCCACAGTAGACATTCAGCCCCTAACTCGACAAATCGAAGGACTTTGCAAAAATTGGACATATTTTTCAAGTACTTAAAGTGGAGATTCTTGCTGTTGTTCGTTTTTTGACCAGGGAATTATCTCAGATATATTTCTGGACGAAGAAAATGAACAGTGCCACGAGAATCTCCACCATTCAATTAGTAGAAAAACGTGTTTCCTTCTTAAAGAGCTCGCGGACCTGCCGGGGGAGGGGGCTGAAAGTTAACTGCGGAATCGCAGAGGCTCACAACGCAGTAGTTCATAAACATCGAATACGCAAAAAAAAACCAAACAGAAACACTGCTTACTAGGCGTGGGGTCAGGCGCCTTGCAGTATTTTTGCATTTTTCCTGCGTATTCGATGTTTGGGAAGTATTGCCTTGTGCGACTGTTCGATTATATATTATGGTGGGAACATATAGGATAGTAAAATGTGGGGCCCTAACTCGGTAGGTTCAAAGGCTGTAAAAATATTGCATATTTTCCTTCCTTTGAAGGGTGGGACTATGGCATCGTTTTTAGGGATCGTTCAGTGTGTGCACAACGAGCGACGTGATGTGATAGTAAGGGCCTGTTCATACCTCGCGACAACAGCGACTCTTTGCCCGTGCAAAACATGCATATCGATCAAAACCGAGCGCGCGCCGCCGAAAAATGTTCATACTCGAGCGCCGGCGCTGTCGTTCCAGTCGCTGCTCTCGAATGTTCATACTTCCGCGCGCTGCGCTCTCGCCGTTCCCGTCGCCCGTGCAAAACATGCAAATCGATCGCGCGCCGCCCAAAAGTGTTCATACTTCTGCGACGCCGCGCACGCTGCGCTGTCGTCGCTCTTGTCGCGAAGTATGAACAGGCCCTAAGCTCCCATATCGATCGCGCGACAGGATGAATCGATATGGGAGCTTATCACTGTATCGCGTCGCGCGTCGCGTGCACACTAAACGGTCCCTTGCATACGCCTGACACCCTCGTTGGTTAGTTTTTTCGATACTAAGCGGGCTCGTGCTCGCTCCATTATGAGACCATGGTCGTGGAACACTTAAATAAATACGGTTTCTGGAACTCCGGGGTGTGGCTGATCTAACTTACCCATTTTAAGAAACAAACCTTGCCGGTGTATAGCGGGCAGCAGCCCGCTTAGTACCGTTTTTTCTTTCGGTGTATAGTTAGGTTAGTGATTAAGCTAGTTTTTCTTTGGAAATCGTTATAGTTTTTCCAAAGCTGATAGCGGAGGAACAAGAAGCTAGTAGAAATCGGGAAGTGGGTGTCCAAGGATGATTTTTTAGCGCCAGATCGCTTTGGCAGCAACCCTCATTCAGAATTTTGTATCGGTATGTCTTTGCTAGACTTCTGAACTGCTGCTTTCTTACCGCTAGACCGTTTAACAGGCTCGTTATGCCACGGTCTTTAAGAAGATTCAAGAATACACTATCACGAGCTGGCTGGCTTTGTGAAGCTTTTTGCTGTTCTGAAATGCTTCCTTCCGCGCTCTGAATCGGCTCATTTCCGCTCGTTGTCGGCTTTTCGTGCGCGCAGTTGAAGACAATTGAATCGCCACGCCTGCCTGCTAGTTATCCCCGATGGCGCTCAGTCTCACTTCACCTCATCGGCTGTGCGATTTTGCCTTTTTGTGCTCTATCTCCTCAATGGGTTAGAAGTAGGGTTTAGTGGACGGTGGATTTAAACGTGAGATGGACCACTGGTTAGGCCCAATCGCCTTTCGTGGCTTTTTTTTTAAATAACCGTTGTATTCCGCTCTTTCATGTATATTATTACTTGATTCGCGTGCAGTGTTTTATGATTTATAACCGTCATTCAATCATTCCCGTGTGATCTTCGACAGGAAGAGTACGTTTTTGATCGTTAGTTATCCTGACTTCTTCTTGCCGCGATGGATTTAAAGATTTGTTTTCGTTTTTTTGTGTTAAAAACTTCGAAAAAGTTATGGCAGCTGAGCGAGCGTTCCAACTGCGATGCCTATAACGGCGGGATTTCGTCATCCCATTCGTTTGGCGTTTACGGGAAGAGATGGATGGGGTCCTTTGTTAACCATTGGAAGAGTGTTTGCAGAGCAAAACATCTGCCGCGAAAACACTCTTCATCTGAAATACTATCCAACCCTTGTGAGCGGTTAGTGTTGAGCCGAAAAGGAAAGGGAGGGATCGGGTTCGAGTCCTGGTGAGGGCGGCAGTCGTGCGAATCCGATTTCAGATTCGTGATTCGGATTTTTTGCCCAGGCGAACCAAGCCTTCCTTTCTCTCTTGGGTCGGTGAATTAGTACCAGACTTGTCTGGGAAGGATGAAGCGCTGACTTGTCCATCGGCTGGACACCGCAAGTCGTTGTATAGGCCAAGTAGGCATTCAAATCACTTTCACGAAATCCCGTAGAAGTAGAGTCTATGGCGCATCCCAAAACGGATTGTTAACGCTGTATTTTATCCTTTATCATGAAATCTGTAAAGGTTGAAGTGCTAAAGACCTGGCGAAGTTATCATCACTATGAAGGTTCATTAGTAGAAGTGGAAGTCTTTCAGAATATCGCACTATATACCGTTTTCAAACCAGTGGACACCTTTAAAATCCAATTGGACGCTCTTCTCTGCAAGCTTGCTTTTGAAATCGAACTGAACATGCCCCGAATCAAAACGAAATCTTCCAGTCGAGCAGATGAGCATAGACTCTGAGATGGTTAGAACATGTTTCAAGTAGGCAGCACTTATATTGTCATTCAAATAAGAGTCGCGGAGATATAGTCGAGTGCATGGCGCGATCGCTTATTTTAATACACTAAATGATCAACGCCTTCCTGCGCTTTAAAAATTTTTAATTGATTATTTTCTTGAAATACACATTTTGTCGCAAATAGGGTCGAGCGGAGCCGCCCTCTACTCAGTGGTTGTCCGCCTTGGTAAAAGATGGGGTGCGTATGTGAAATTACATCAGAAATGGCCTACCTCAGTTCGCTGTAGGGGTAGAACATACCAGTGCTGCAAGAAAATTCTGGTTTCATATAACACAAATAGTACTGTAGGGCTGTCCCTCCCCCCCCCCCCCCCGACCCTATTTACGTCCGAAATTTTAACACATTGACGACAATCGCGTTTTGCGGCAGACAACCGCGTGGGACGCGCGCGCGATTCTACACACGGACGCTATGAGCCACCGGTGGCTCAAAATGTCCCTCGCGGACCTTTTTTTTTGTTTCGTGTACTTTTTATAGATGTTTGTTCCGTTCCCTAATCACCTGTGATAGGAGAGTGTCCGACATGCATAAATTTTAAAAAAATGTCGTCGCATTCATTGCATATATCGAATTAAAGAATTTTCACTAGGAAGGATACCAGTTCCACAATCAAACCGATCCAAGTCGGTGTTTTTTGCCCAAATTTTGTCCAAGGAGGTTGTTTGGAGTGCTAATCACGAGCCTGATATCCGTTTTTGAAATCTCGTCCGATTACGGTAGGTTACGTGCGGTAGGTACGGGTGAGTAAGGCTGTCGGAGTCACGGTCACCAATTTTGCTCGAACTTCGTCCATGGGGTTACTTGGGGTGCTGATTTCGGATCTGGCATCGGTTTTAGCCAATTACGGTAGGTCAGATGAGCAAGGCTGTCGGAATAATTGTATCGTAGACGAAGTTTGGGCGAAATCTGTAACGGTGACTACGACAATCTTAACCCGTACCTACCGTTACCTACCCTAATTGGCCGAAATTTTGAAAACGGATGTCAGATTTGTGATCAGCACCCCAAATAACCTTCTGAGAGGGATTTGGGCGAAGAAGACTGACTTGAATTGATTTGGTTGTGGAAGTGGTTTCCTTCCTAGTAAGGTAACAGTTTTCGAATTCGATATATGTAATGAAAGCAACGACATTTTTCTTGCTTATTCCTGTTGAACATTCTCCTAGCACAGATGATTAGTGGTTACAAAAGACCTATAAAAAACCAACGTCAGCAGAACAAAAATTAGCGCGAAAAGTTATGAGTCACCGGTGGCACATATTGTCCCACGCGGATGGACACGTATGAACCACCGGTGGCTCATATTGTCGTCAATGTGTTAATATAATTTCGAACAATGCGTTCACTTGTAAGACCGCGTGTACTAAAGAACTTTAAGGAAAGTAAAAGTAAACTTTCCTTGAATCTGGAAGACGTTCGTTTTATTTTGGAAGTTGATACTTTGATTTCAAGAGCGTCAAGCTTGTTTAGAAGAGTCTCCAATTTGATTTGAAAAGTGTCGAATTGATTTGAAAATTGATGTATGAAAGGATTGACGTCAGTATTCTTATTATCGGTTATCTTATTATCAGTATTATCGGTTTTTGACTAGATTTTACCTTTCGTTGTGGGAGACGCGCTAACTTAGTAGCCTGTAGACAACCCTAATAAGCAAGCAATTGATATCGATCGCCGTTATTGACTTCTTCCTGAATGTGACCGTCTGAAGAAGCTAGCAGACGAATGTGATGGTAGGTAGAGAGACTTTGAAGCGTCATCGGCCACAGTGGACTTCTTGAGAGAAACCTCAGCCAGTAGCCAGTCTCCAGGGGCCGGATTCATCAACGACTTACAGCAGTTTAATAGAGAAAATTACAGCCGAAATCCCTTATCAAGCGATAAACCGCGTTATTTGAGTTTTCCGCTGTGAATTCTCTGTTAAAATTATGTAAGTCGTTGATGAATCCGATCCAGGTTGGTTAACCGCTCGCTTTACTGATCGGATTTGTACAAGTGTCAAAATTCTTTAAAAAAACTTCATACCCAGCGCTTTCATCGACAAAGACCATAGAACATTGCCGAGTGTCACTTGTGGTTAGTCAGTCCGAACACTTACCATATCCTTGTCATATACAGAGAACTTGTCGAGTGTTTGATTTCGAGTCGAACCGCTTATGCCGTCTGTGATTCATCGAAGCGTTCGAGAGATAAAAACGCGCGCTGACCCCGCCCATTCGACGATGTTTTCTGTGGGCAGCGGAATTCGGCACGCAGCGATTCCACAGATGCCGATGTCGCACACCTCAGAGATCAGCGTCCGTCTTCTCAGTGTACTCTGATTCAGCAGCCATCGCATTCTCCTTCAGCTAGCCATTTAGCGCTACCGAGCTCTGTTCCTGCTCGCTTCGATGTATAGATTGTATTCGCTGTGCTATATGCTTAATGACATCTGTCGCGAGAATGGGCTATTGTCACGTTCACGCCTATTGCCTTCAGATTGTATAGAGCTTTTTCAACACATGGGAACTATACAACTGGAAATGCACTGCATCTCTTTCCTTCTCATGTTTTGGGCCTTCTGCGTTGTCAAGGCTCATATTTCTTCTTCACAGGACCGGTCGGCGCATTCTTTTTTTTAAGTTTCTGTTTCTATTCATTTTTGTGATGTATCACGAAATCTTTTGATGTTCTCATTAATTTTCATGCGGTTCAGACTTTGGTAGCTAATCCAGGTACTGTACTTTTTGTTTGATTTCTCGTTGAAGAGTTTTTAAGGCTTAAATCTGTAGATGGCTTGACGAAAGCGTCATTGGTGTCACTTTTTATTCCGTTGTGTGACCCACTTCCTCCTTCTAAGGACTTGAACCTGGGAAGAGTATTGCAGCTGCTGGAGTGGAACTACAGTACAGCCAGCTGCTGCTAAGGGCCTGTTCATACTTCGCGACAAGAGCGACTGGAGCGACTGGGGCGACGGATGTAGTGTGGTGTACGTAAATATTTACGCATTTCACTCTACATCAGGGGTGTGCGTAAATGAAATCCGAAATTTCGTAAATCGTAAATCGTAATTACGAAAAAATCGTCGTAAATCGTAAATCGTAAGAAGTACCTGGCGCGTACTACTACCACTATATTTCTGAAGGTACATTCTGGTTACGGTAATTAAAGGTAATTCAGTACTTGTTTACAGCGATAATTTCAGCTTCAAATGAACAAATTTCTTACAGACTGCACGCCTCTAAAATCAATTCAACGCCTTCTAAAGGAAACTTGGCGCGTTACCTTTTAGCAAACTGTTGATTTAAAAAGCTTAGTTAAAAGAAAGAATATCCATGACGACCAAATAAATAGCGCAACCATAAAATTCCCAGCATTTTACCTTACACTTTGCTTGCTTGTGACCTATCGACTACGATGCGCCGAGGTCTTCACTATTCTGCATTTTGAAGAATACCATTTTCCCTTCAAAAGGATGCTTTACATTGTTAACCGGGCATTTTTCATTTTAAATCGAACATTTTTCAAGCAAGATAAAAATTTTCCTTTTATTCATAGTGTAGCTTTTCCTAGGGCAATGCTTAAGGCGGATGGTTGAACAATGTTTTTTTTTTAACTTTAGATACGTCTGACTTGTTTTGTTAACTGTCAATTTTATTTCTCAAGTTCAAAATGAAGTGTTCGCCACAGATTGAAAAGAGTCCGATGTAGAATGAAAAGCGTCCAGTTAACAATAAGCTGTTCGCTTGGTATAAACCATAAAACAGTTTTGCCGCAAGAGGATAGTATTGAAACGGTATGATTTTTTAGACACCCTAGATAGTTGAGTTATATTTTTTAAATAAATGAAACTATGCTGTGCAAAGTTATCAAGCAATTCAGAAGCTGCTCAGTTTCATTTCAATAAAAATTGAAGTTGAGCTGAGAAGCCAAGAAGTCCAGTTTTAGTTGAGGAGGCTACTAAGGGAAAATGGTTACAAGAAGGTAGGTAGCCATTAGTTGAGCTTTGGTCATTGTGTGTTCTACCGCTGCCACGCGTAACAATCACGCGCTGGCCGAATTCAGAAGCTCTGTTAGTCAAGGAAACATTGTAACACGCTTCGTAATCTGATGGAAGCTTCAGTGGTTCGTTATTTCCATTAGAGTCTAGTAGCTGCTCCTTACCCTTCATTCAGTTATGAATGATATTTCTTCATGGCTCTGTATCAATTCAGTTCGTTTGGGTTAGGAAAAAGCGTTTGTGGGCAAGGCGACTAGAAGGTAGCAAACACACAGTATGGATTAGCCAATAGTCGTTTTCTTCCCGTATAGGATGGATTTGCACGTCTTTCTATCAGCAAGAGCGAAACTATCTCCGACAGTTAGATGCGAAGTGCCCTCCTGCAACGGGAAAAGGGAGTTCTCCAATTATTCATTCTACTTACTTCTCCAGGGGCGCGTGTAGCGCAGTAGGAGGAGGCGCCGGCGGTCGCGTGCACCAGATACGAGGTTCCTGGTTTGGATTTTCCGCCCAGGCCAACCAAGCCTTCCATCCCTCCGGGGTCGGTGAATTGGTACCGGACGTGTCTGGGAAGGACAAAGCGCTGTCTTGTTCATCGGCTGGCCACCGCAAGTGATTGTATGGCCAAATACGCATTCATATCGCCTCCACGACATCCCGTAAATGTGCGCTGGCGCATCCAAAAAGGGATTGAGTAACGCCGTCCTTTATCCTTTATCCTTACTTATTTCTCCTGGAAGGCAAACCTGATACCGAGCAGCAGCCTTACGGCGTTCGAGAAATGGTTAAGCAGCGAGAGAGAAAGAGAAGTGGAAGTCGAGCCCCCCCCCCCCCCCTACACAAAGCTGGTCATCTGCTTCGGTACCACATCTGAACATTAAAGAACAAGATCTAACAGGAACTGGTAATGCGCTGTGAGAGGAAACTCTAAGATTGATTGCTTTGTTATAAAGCAAGTAGCGCCACAACCTGTAGACCCTACTATTTGCAGATTAAAGATCACATTTACGAAAATTTACGATTTACGACCCAAAATGTCGTAAATCGTAAATCGTAAAAAATTTGCCCAAAATCGCCGTAAATCGTAAAATCGTAAATCGTAAATCGTAATTACGCACACCCCTGCTCTACATTCATCGGACGTAGTGTTGAGTATGCAATTATTTACGTACACCACACTATGTCCGTCGCCCCAGTCGCTCTTGTCGCGAAGTATGAACAGGCCCTAATCCACACGGCGATTAGCAATGGAGCGCGGAAACTTTCGCCCCCCCCCCTGACATTTCTTCGCTTATCGAACATAGCCTGCCTGGTGAAGCATGCTACTGCAGTTGTTTCCACAATTCGAGTTCTTCTGTGGGAATTTGGTTAAGAAATGACTATTAATGACTATTAGTTTATTCGGTTAGGAGTGAACTTGCCGGTGAATTCCTGAGGCCCTATTCACCAACGACTTACATGGCTTTAACAGGGAATTCACAGCCGAAAACTCAGATAACGCAGCTTATCGCTCACCATATCGCTTGATAAGCCGCTCTATCAGGGATTTCGGGTATAATTTTCCCTGTTAAATTGCTGTAAGTCGTTGACGAATCTGGCCCGAGATCGCTTTCTGTGGGAAACAACGAACTTTTCTAGGAACGTTCATGAACGTTGTTGATGAATATGGGCACAGGAAAAGACCTCGCATGTCTTGTTTACTGTCATCAGATAGGCATGAGCATTGACAACGTTAACCCGAAAAACGCTTTGTTCGGGCGTTGCGTGCATGGCCAAAAAGGATTGGCGGCTCACGATAGTTGCTCATCGGCTCGTCCAGCCAGCACCGGGAAACACGCGGACACGCTGGAAGTGGAATCGTCACAAGAGACGAGGAGTGGCTCGCATTTAGGTAAACACGAAGCAGGAATGGAAAGGGCTTGTCGAAACGTTGAGTGTTCTCTTTTTATGAGTATCCGAAAGAAGAACGGTTTAAAGACGCTTTGTTTTCCGAAAAGACATTGACGAGGCAGTTGTAGCTTAAAGAGAGGGTCTTTCTTTGCTAGCTGAAGGGATCTCCGAAGTAGCTACTGTGTCTTAGTAGATACTTCGGAGGTCCCCTTCAGCTAGCGAACTAGTCTAAGAGATCAGTTTGACTACATCGGAGATTTACTTCTCCAGAGCTTGGTTTTCCCCTTTGAAAGGCCCGATTAACGCGAATTGTCTCACACGAAAACAGCGGACGGATTAAAGCAAACAACGCCCTGATACGTACGAATTTCAACGTTGGCACTGGTGCCATTAGAAGACACGTTCCATGCACTATACATTGGTTGCGACGCCCATTTGGATAATTTGGATCAGCTTTTTTTCAAACCCCGGATCAATTATTAATTCGGATAATGACAATTTTGGGAAGCACTGATCTTAAGGATGATTCAATTAAGGGTGATTATCACTAGAAGGGAATTCAATGTGATTCAGATAACTTTTTTTTGGAACGGGAATAGGATATCCGATTCGGATCGGATATTCGATTTCTGATCGAAACCGGTTACCTGAATCATCTGAAAACCCGGTCTTACGACATTTACCCTGTCCGAATCTTTTTAAATCTGGGATTTTCAAAATTGTCCTGATTGATTAATCTATTCGGGTTAAAAAACAGTGGATCCGAATTACAGGAATCGGCGTAGCATACATGTGGTACGCTGTCGCATAACATACGTCGGTCATAGTTCATACTTCGCCTCTGCGTCGTGGCTGATGATCAGTACAGCGATGCAGTGTTCTACCTTATAAGGCATCGAAAGGACTGCGCGTAGAATCGTTGCTTCTCGTAGCTGATCAGAACGTCTATCAGACGCACGTCAGTCAATCAGGGTACGCCTCTGAATGGCCTGGTTCCATTCGATGGTCAGAGTATCGAATCTGTACGTCTCTTACGCCGGGGCATACTTCCATCGCAGCGCTCAATTCATGGCCATTCTGCCGCGCGCGGTTGAATAGTCAGAGAAAACTTCGCCGCGGCCGCCGCAACAGTGGCGACCGGCATGCGTGATTGTTCCCGCCCTCATCGCGGGCATGACATACCTTTTCAAGCCGTGCGCGGTGTTTAGCGCTGGTCCCGGGCGGATCGCCGTCGCGCTCCCTTGCAGAGCGATGAGCGTTGCGACGAGCATTGGGAACTCCACATCCTTTCGCGTCACTTTGCAAAGCTCATCGCCGTGATTCCATCGCGCCGGCGGAAAGTATGCGCGAGGCCTTAAAGGCCCATTCGTTGTAACCTAATGAATTGGCTGCTTCTATGCTGTCCACATCCGCCACCAGAACTCGATTTTCATAGGTAGATCGTTTCTGTGCGCGCAGCCTACGCGCATTCATGAGTCTAGTAACCCAGTCCGGTTAACGGACCCAAGTATGGCGCAATAGGCAACCGTCGGTGCTTGAGTCGGCAATTACAAGCTCTCACTCACTAGTTTGTCGTCGTCGCCGCAGACAGCTGTAGTAAGCCGTTTGTATACATGGCGCGGCGTACGGGTGCAGGCTGTTTTGACCGTCGCGTGCCTTGTTTATTCTTTCGGAGTGAAAAATGGATGTTCAAGTCTTTTCTTTTCTGAGAACGAGGATCGCGCTCCGCGAGTACGAATCAGCAGCGGCAGGAAGATGAATTGTTTGAACTGTTGAGGATGTTTTTAAAACTATTTTTATTCTGAGCTGTTTACCTCAACTGTCCGCTGCCTGGCTGGCCGGCTGGTCGGCTGGTGTCATCTGTTGAGCACACTTTCAACGCTACCAGTTCTTCGCTCAGTCGTTCTCGACTGTACGAATCGTGCAGTCTAGTTGGTGGGGAGGAACTGGCTTAGCGTTTTCTATGTGAAATGGGTTGGTTAAAGACTCACGACCTCGGAACCTCTTATGTTTGCTCTTTTTTGTTGGGTTGACTAGAAAGTTCTGCGGCGCCTTGAACTTTTACCTCTTCAACTTGACTTTAGAGGACTTTGTGGGTCGGATTTTGTTTACTGACGTGTTATGATCTTTTCAAGGCGTTCTGCAGGAGAATAGAAAAGCCTTGTCAATCGGGACCACAGCAATAGTGTCTTCATTTGGTCAAAGTACCTGAAGTCTACTATGAATTCCTGCGAGGCCAGCAAGACAAGACTGTCAGTTCCAGCGTTGTTTTAAGAAAGGTAATCTTCACTATTCCACGACGTCTTGTTATACTTGTTATATCAGACCTCTTACGGCGGCCACATTACCTTGAAACGGTATTCTGAGCAGAGCTCTGTTGTGGCCTGGTCTATGTGAACTACAGTAGTCTGCAGGGGGGGGGGGGGGGGGTTCAAGTTCAAGCCGAATTGAATCATCTTACGTCCAAATTACCTTGGAAGATCGACGGTACTTGTTCGGTTGCAACGAAACCACAGTCGAGAACGGCAAAGTGTTAGGACTATTGAACGTCTGCTGAGCCGCTTCTCTTTCACACATGAGAAGAACATTCTGAAATGCTGTGTTACTGGCTACCTCACATGGCATTCGATGCCGATTCGGATTCGGATCCATCATTTTTCCAAGTCCCGAATAAATGAATCATTAAAATAATACCGTTTTTAAAAGCGAGGATTTTAGAGTGACCTACAAGGAAAGGTTCTCAACTCAAGATGAGCTTTTGCGATGCTCTTTGGACAGGATGTAGGGCCCTGTGAGCAGAGTCCAGAACCAGTCCAGGTAGTTTTTGCTGAACGCATTTTTAAAGACCTGAAAAGGAGGTCTGAAAGCATGCGTGCAACTATCATCAACCCCTACGACACCCCATCAGATGTGCCTCGGCGGCGCAGTTGGTAGGAGTGCCGCCTGACAGGAGCACAACGCAAGGGTTTTGAGTTCGAGTCAGCGACCTGCCGATATTTGTGCACGTATTAGTTAGTTGTTTTACGCTTTCTCCTGATCACAGGAGTCAATTTTAGACCATCAATGCTTACAACAAACCAAGGCTGTCTATTTGCGTCTTCATATATGCTAGTTTTTCAACAATGCCTATCTGCACCATATCATTTCTCTGGAACTAAAGGTCCTGTCTTGCTCTTCTCTTTTAGTCAACAGCTATGGTACAAAACTGTGAAACAAGCAAAACACAAGTGAGTGTCACCAGC
The DNA here is from genome assembly GCA_947359475.1 of Heligmosomoides polygyrus bakeri. Classification (NCBI taxonomy): domain Eukaryota; kingdom Metazoa; phylum Nematoda; class Chromadorea; order Rhabditida; family Heligmosomidae; genus Heligmosomoides; species Heligmosomoides polygyrus. The sequence continues at coordinate 11,198,509 of OX375866.1, forward strand.
AGCATCTACCAAAAGCAAGTGATGAAAAACTTCTCCCTGGCAAGGAATGACCACTTCTTCTTTGTTGAACGCGTAATCTGTGGCTGTAGAGAAGGGTCCTGGGTGAACATCAACGTATCCAGCTGTCACCCATGTGTATGACCAGACACGGGCGAAACACCGGAGCGTAGAACTGTCGGTGGGCCTGGCTTATAATCTGCAGTCAAAGGAAAGATCACGGGTGGTACCAGTTCGCATAATATTTTATGCTAGTTACCTACTTTCAATATACCATCTCGGCTGCATCTAACATATTTGTTGAAAAACTAGTACTTATGAAGGCGCAAATAGACAGCCTTGGTTTGTTGTAAGCATTGATGGTCTAAATTTGACTCCTGTGATCATGAGAAAGCGTATTAACAACAAACTAATATGTGCAAAACTTCGGCAGTACGCGGACTCGAACTCAAAACCCTGCCGGTGTGCTCCTGTCAGGCGGCACTCCTACTAACTGCGCCACCGAGGCACACTGTTGTGGTGTCGTAGAGGTTGATAATAGTTGCACGCACACTTTCAGACCTCCTTTTCAGGTATTTGAAAAAGCGTTCTGCAAAAATTAACTGTGGTTCTGGACTCCGCTCACAGGGCCCTACATCCTGCCAAAATAGCATTGCAAAAACTTACTTTGAGTTTTGAACCTTTCCTTTTAGATAAAGAGATTTTTTTACTAGACCGGATTTCGGATGCAAATTGTTGATTTGATCAAAAATTTGGGATCTACCCTAGTCCGGGGGGGGGGGCACATAATTAAAGAGTAGGTGACAAAATGGATTGAGACTTACCGAGGAGCTCCTAGGGAACGAGTTGGAACCTAAAAGAAACCAAAAACAAACAAACAAAATAGAAAATCGCCATGGTTTACAACCGTCGGCGGGCAAAGAGCGACGGAATGGAGGTATGCCGCGTGCTGACCGCCACCTGACATGTTTAACCAGGATCCAACATGGTGAGAAGGGCACACAACTTTCCCGGCTTTCAACCGCAACAAATATAATTTTCATCTTTTTCTTTGTGGGTTTTTTAGGGTCCTGTGTTGTTTTGTAGGAGTCGTTCGGTAAGTCTCAAGTGAATTCGTTACATATAATACTTTTTAGTTATGTGGTCCCCCTGGACTAGGATAGATCCAAAATCTGGCGTCCTGTCCGGATCGCAATCCGATATCTGGATCCAAGGAAGTTATCTGAATCATACGAAAATCCGATCGTATGTCCGGGCTTTTCGAAATTACTGTTATCCGCTTGGTCCATTTATCTGATGTTTGAAAAAGTGACGGATCCGATTTATCCAAATCGGATTCGGATCCAATTTGTACTGAATACGAAGCGAAGGCTAGATTCTGTATGTTTCAATCATACCTATAAAAGCTAGTAGTGACTACATAGAGAATCGCCTCCGTCATAGATGAAAAGTGTTTAACCCAAAGGAAAGTTCAGTACTAGTCGTTAAGGTGATCTACCTCGGAGAGGAGACGCAGCAGATCAACCAGGTCGCATCGAACAGGCGTGCTACCCAGAGGGGCGGGTACGGTTGGTGCCCCTGATTAGCAGTAATTGGCTGGCGTGTTGCCACATCCCCGAACAGGCCGCCTTAACGACTAGTACCTATGCAGACCCCACCGAAATACACCTGCACGAGATAGTGGAAGTTCATGACTGTGGACGAACAGTAAAATACAACGCTGACTAAACTCGTAAAAGTACCACTGGTGAGGTGTGCCTGAACTTGTATAACGAGTGGCTGCACGAGAGATTCCAGCTACTCTCATGCTTCTTGCGACGTCCGTTGAAGCGCGTAATTGCTTGAACTCTTCTTTGCTCTCTCTCCGGAGGCATTTCTTCCATAGTTTTCTCGTGAATTTGTAGAAAAAGTTATTTCTAACATTGCAGTGCTGTTAGTACTCCGGAACTCATCCGAATGTGCTTCTTTGCATATCCTTGGCATTTTCCACGATTCTCGTTCGAATTCACGATATCGCCATTTTTGACATCCCAACAACATCCAATTTCCGTTTTCAGATCAAGGAACGGGTATGAGTTGAAGATTCGTGTGTCGCGAAACTGATCCTCCCTCGTGTCCAAAGCCTCCGTACTCTGCGCTACTAGACTGCAACTTATCTAGCCGACCATTGGGTGTATTCTCGTTTAAGATGATGGTCTCAAATATTATGGTTATCAACGACTTAGCTGCTTCACGAATAGATGGAGCGCGGTACGTTGACCTCATTCTGTTGTTTTTATTTATTTTTCGTTTCTTTTTGTCTGTAAGTGTAGATGCACTCTAGAATGGATAGATTCTGACTTCTGAACCACAACACCCCGAATATCAATAGTATTGTACTGGCTAACTCTGTGTGGAGAGAACCAGTAGTAGTAATGCGGTTATATTTGGAAGCTTCGAGAGATTTAGCTTTCATAAACTTTCAGTTGCATTATAAGTATAGGTCCAATTTCGAGTAGAGGACTTTCGGCCATAAAGTTAGCCGTTTGTATAACCAGTGGGCAATGTTAGCCTCAACATTCACTGACCAAATGCCTACACGAATGCTTTGTAGTGTTGTCGTGTCGGTTGAGCATGTATGCAGACCTATTCCCTCAATGCAGTCGATCCGGATGATCATAAAATCTTTGACTCTATACTCCTTCCCTAGAGAAATTCGGTCAGTTAAACCTAAAAGGCACTGATTCCTAAGGCTAAGAAGGGGTACTAGGCTCCAGAATGGACGCGTATAGGACGATTACTTCGAACCCAACCAGCGCTCACCTTTGTTTATTTCAAGTTTCAAAGCGAAGCTTTGAAGGGTCAAATGGAAGTGAAGGAAGGCGATGTCAGTGCTATGCTCCAAGTTTTCATTCTTCTTTACAGAGTGTTCCAAAATTACGTTTTCCATATTCACCGTTATAAACACGAACGAAAAAGAGGCCGAGACATGAAGTTTTACCATACCTTAGCCAACATAATTACAAACGCAATTACATGATCAGATCCCAAAAGGACTTCCTGTGGCACTGACACAGGCCTTCAGACGACGTAGATGCCATCCAGCGTGGTACGCTCGTATTCCATTGACGTTCCTTTCCACGCCTTCAGAGGGCTTTTTTAGCGAGTCGACCGATCGATGTTTTTTAGAGCTGTCCTCGGTCTCCAAGTAGGATCAGATAGAGAAGTCCATAGGGTTGAGGTTGGGGCTATACGGAGGCCATTCTTCTGGACTGATAAAGTCGTAGGCTGGTCGCGGCACCACTTCTGCACGATCTTCCATTTGTGAGCAGGTGCCGAATTCTGCTACAAGATGAACGCCTTGTCCGTGAAGATTATGCCGCTCCTGGGGACCAAAGTCCAAAACATCTTCCGAGAAGGTTTTGGAGTCCATTTTCTCTCCCTTTTTGACGAAGAACAACGGCGACTGGTGACAGGTGTGTCAGCGTGACTGATTCCGGATGTCCGCAGCGTTCATGGATCCTTCCCGCTTAATTGGCTTCGGATCAGGGGTGTGCGTAATTACGATTTACGATTTACGATTTTACGATTTACGGTGATTTTTGGCAATTTTTTTACGATTTACGATTTACGACATTTTGGGTCGTAAATCGTAAATTTTCGTAAATGTGATCTTAGGTCAACGGATGACAAACCTCCACATAACGTGATACAATTCGGGTTATGACGATGTACTCACTTTTAAAGACTTAGCTCATTGCTATTTCCTAGTTACTTTTTTATGTTCTTCTGTGGCGCTGTGACAGAACAACGCAACTTTGTGGATAGCCCGCTCGAGTTAATTCCTGGCAATAGAACTGAGCTAGCCTTTTTTCTGTTCACGCTCTAGCACAACATCTCACATTCGAATGGCATGAGAGCATTTCGTTCTAGTCCACAGAAAAACATGAAAATTCTCCTTGCACTGGAATGAAGATGATCGCCTGCGGAACCATATTCTATGCTGCAACCACCACCTAGTGAACTTGTAGCTTTTTCACCACCTTTCACCACATAAGCGACCCTGTCCAATGCACATGAGTAGAAATCATGCAAAGTCATCAAGGAATATTGGACTTGATTGGAGGCTGTGGAATAATTGCTAAACTGTTGGAATGAGTAAAACAATCATGTTTCAATCTGATTGTCACTACACGTCATAGCGCGGATTCTGTTTACATATGAGGTGCGCCTTAAGCAAAACGTCTGACATTTTCATGATAAAAGTGAAAATGTTTGTCACTTTTTTCAGTGGGTTGATTGAGGCTGTTGCGTTCGCCCTATTCGATCCGTTCAGAATCCTAAAGTGCGCAAAAGGTACGATGGCGCTTGTTACTAAGGTAGTGGAGAGCAGGACTGGCGAATGCAAGCAGTCATTAATTTGTAATGCAATATTTGGGAGTTTTCGAAATCTAACAAGTGGAGGCAAACATGGGGCAAAGAAAATGCCGAACATAATTGGTTGATATCGTCGAACGAAGTTCTTTTATTCCAGAAGTTGTGGATGCCTTCAAAAATGATAAAGGACAAAGCATGCCCTTAACCAGTCCCTGTTTGAGATGCCCCATTCATTCTCTCTACCTCTTTGGGATATCGTAGAGGTCATTTAAGTGTGGGATTGTGCTATAGAATGAATTGCGGTGGCCAGCCGATGTAGAGATCAGTGTTTTATCCTTCCCAGGCAAATCAGGTACCAATCCACAACCCATCAGGCATGGAAGACTTGATTGCCCGTGGTAGGATCGTAATCAAAAACTATTGTGGAGCACGCGATTGTCATCCTCCTCCGAGTTCTCTACCATGGGTCCCCCTATATGTTTAAAATGCACCTTGTATGAATCAGTTAACCCACTTTCAATTCAAGCTGCACCTTGCTTTCCTGCTTTACGTCTAAAGATTGCCACACAAATATCTTCTTTTGTAATTATAAGTCAAAAATCCGACTATGATGAGTGTCCAAAAATGTGATCATGCTCTTTCAATCGTCGCACAGTACCTCCCCGTCTACTACAAAAATGCTGTTAGGTACAATTCAAAATGCGAGAAGGCTTAGAACTTTAAATGTTCCATACCATAGAAATGTGCCATGCGCTCACTCAGTAGGGGATGCTTCTTGGATTATTTGTGCAAATACTGTTTTCGTCGAGTTGGCCAGCGATCAAGTTTTTTTGGCTTTGGATGTAACGGTTTTTGTTGGTTTATTCGGAGCTGTTGCTTTGTTTCACAAAGTCATAGTTGTATATGCAAACCAGAGGCTATGATAAACATTTTTGAACGTCCAAGCAGTGTAAGCTTTTTATTTGGGCACCCTGCATAGGCACCTTTTAAGATAGCGTTTTTGAACAAGCAGTTTATTTTGGTTCTCCAAAAACTTGTCCAGCAGCGTTTTTGAACAAGCAGTTTATTTTGGTTCTCCAAAAACTTGTCCAGCTCGATTTGAAAGGTGCTAGTTGATTTTAATGGCTTCCATCTTAATTAGGAAAGCTCGAGCTGAAAATGTATTAATAAAACATATGTAGTTAGCTTCGATTAGCTTTAACATAATAAGAAAGCAAGGAAATCAGATGCATTAAAAGTCAGGCACCTTTTACGATTTACGGTTTACGATTTACGATTTACGACGATTTTTTCGTAATTACGATTTACGATTTACGAAATTGCGGATTTCATTTACGCACACCCCTGCTTCGGATACTCATTTGACAAGTACACTGTGGTTCTGGCGGTTCAGCGCTGCTTCGACAGCAAACATTTTGGAGATGTTGCTCACCGATGCTTCGTTGATGTGCACTGTGATTATTAGAACTCTCAGAGGATGAGAAGGTACGGTTCTGTAGCTGGTCAATATTGAAACTGGATGTTTAGCATTTGAGATCTGGGGCCTGGTTCATCAATGACTTACAGAGATTTAACGGGGAAATTGCAGCCGAAATTCCTGATAACGCCAACATGTCACCATATCATCTGATGATAAGCCACGTTAATTCGCGTTTTTTCAGGAATTTCGGCTGTAATTTCTCCGTCAAATCTCTGTAAGTCGTTGATGAATCCGGCCCCTGGGTGAACATACCTAACGCGCGAAACCAAGACAGTACATGCTTGACGTGTGGGTCAAGAGAAATGACAGATCAAACATGTGGGAACGTAATTTGGAACCCCTGTATTATCTATCGCTTTATATCTTAAACTAAGCAGGGAATGGTCTCACGTGTATGTCTAAACGACGAAGGTGAGCAATATTGCGGCAGTCTGCATACTTCAAATAATACAAAGCATGTTCCGTTTTTGCAAAGTCCTTGATCCTACCGAGTTAGGAGCATTGAAACTCAACTGGAGAAGCGTATCAAGCGTATCGTATCATATCGTTCTTGCACAAAGCAATAGCTTCTAAGCATCGAATATGCAGAAAAATGCAAAAATACTGCTTCAAAGGGGCGCGGTTAGGTGTTTTATTCCTTGCCCTTGCAGTATTTTCGCAGTTTTGATGCATATTCGATGTTTGGTAGGTATTGTTTTGTGTAACGGTACTATTCCGTAGTAAACTTTCAGGGCTTCTAAATCGGTAGGTTCAAGGACTTTGTAAGAATGTAACATACCTTTCTGCTATTTATTTGAAGGGTGGAGACTTGCAGTGCTATTCATTTTCGCCGTTCAGACATACGCCTGAGACCCTTCGCTGCTTAGTTCCAGATATAAAACGATTGCTGGGAAGGAAAATGAGAGGTTGGAATATAGCTCCGTCACCGCCTTCATCCGTTTTCCTACGACCGTTCAAATCTTCGCTTTGAATCCTGAAATAAATGAACATAATGGAGAGCGCAGATTCATCCAGTAGGGTTCGGAGCAACTGCTCTGTATCGTGGTCCTTCTGAAGCTCAGTTCTTCCAGTTGCCTACCATTTCTTTTGGCCTTAGAAACAGTGCCTTTCAGAATCTCGGCCGAAGTTTTGAAGGAAAGGAATGTACGACTATCCGTCTTATGATCACTCAGAGCGGCCACATGGAGGGGAGGGATTTTGGATAGGAAACGCTGCTATTAGGCATTCATTCTGGCACGTAACCACTGAGTGATGGGATGTATTAGCCAATAATCGATCTCTAAATCAGCTGTTTCCATGGTTAGAAGTTCATCTATTCAAAATTGGGTCTATACTTTATGACATACACCTGTTGACGCAGCTTTTGCGACCAGAAATTTCTTTTCTAAAACAAACAAAAATAATCCAAACAGAATGCTGAGTACTTCAATTGGCTATCCACTATGTCCCTTCGCTGTTGCTAATGAGGTTAGGGTTTTTTTTCTTCGCTGAGAAGCCAAAACTATCAATTCCGTGGTGTGTCTTCGCCTACTCACTGTGTTGTATTCCTTCACCTTCTCTTACAGATGCTCCGCCAAAGTGCTTGACGGTATGTGCTCGAAGATGGCGTCGTCTAGCACGTCCGTCGCCTCCATACAGACGGACGCTGCGGCCAGCTCCGAAGACTCGAGCGACAGTTGTCCGGTAACACCCCATTCCAAGGTGGTTATTGCGGATCCGAAATCCATCCGAGACGGCGATAGTACACCATTGTTCGTTACAGCTGCCGCCTCACCCGTTTTCCACCGTGTTCGGGCGATTCTACTCGGTTGACGATTTCGACGTGCTGGAGATGCTCGGCGAAGGGTTCTTCAGCAAGGTGTCCAAGGTATGTCGATGTCATTGTTGATCGTATGACAACCGCGCCTGAACTCGCGTCGCTATTCTTGGCGTCGTTTCTCATCCGAAAATTGGTGGCGGCGCCGTTTCGGCGCGGGTTTCTTCGAGCGCGTGTTTGTTGTGCGCGCAGATGCTGACGCTGCTGTCCAACCTTGACTTAGAATACCGGCTCGTTGCCGGAGTCAGAATGACGTCGTCTGTGATCAATGAGTTTGCGGCGAAGTGGAGGGAGGTGTTTTTGGTCTAATTCCGTACAGTTGGAGGTTTCAAAGTTTCTTGGTGACGTGAACGAGGGATAGGAAAACAACAGAAACGAAGCTAACCAGTTATGCAAGGGTATGGGCAGTTAGCAATAGCGGTTGGTTCTTGAAGTTCGGCTCATATCGAAGCCACACGGGGCCTATGTTAGATAAACACCAGCTTATACAGGGTGTCTCAAAAAATGTATACACTATTTGAAAGGTGATAACTTTGCTCACAGTAAAGGTACTGAAGAAATTAAGGGCTTATAAGAAAGCTTAAGAAAATAGACATTTTAAAACGTATGAGCGGCATGGAATGCGCCATGCACTCGCCTGAAACCTTATATTTTACACTCGATTGATTGTGTTTCTCTTGAATACTTGTTATAACTCGTCCACAAAGTGACAGTATCGATTGTTTTGTGCTTTTTAAAGTTTACAACTTAAAAACACAATACGTCTTGCAAAAGTGGAGGGTATCCTTTAAAAAATGCAAGTCCTGCTTGAAAGGTTCTAACATTGCTGCTAGTAAACTTTTGAAGGTGTTTGAGAATCATATAAAAGCACATGGTAACGGGATTCCTGTGGCGTGTAAATAGTCGAGATTGCGCCAGGCCCCCGCCTGAACCCTGCATTTCCGACTCGATTGATTGTGCATGGGCTGAATACTGTTACAGTGTTGCTACTATTTGGCCACATTGACCTGTGCTGTACTTCTTTTAACGTCTTCCGTCGCCCTGTAGCTGTAATTATGCCGATTAACCTCTTCATTCAGCTTGAATGTGTCTTCATCACTCCCCATATGCACGTGATTGTCTAGTTCTAAACGTTAAAATAAGCACAGCACAGGTTAATCTGGCCAAGTGATAACAAGATTGTAGCAAGCATTAATCCATGCGCAATCAATCGAGTCGGAAAAACAACGTGGATCTCCCTTTTTAAGCTTTGAGGTCTAAGAGGAGGTCAGTAATATCGATCGTAATGTATTGAAGCTCTCCAGGCATTAATTTGACGCGGACAAACGCACGGAGAGACTGACCGATCAGCTACGTTGTGTATAGTGTGGTCGTTTATCATCAGCAGCCAACCTAAGGGTCTGTTCATGCTTCGAGCGACTAGAGCGACTTAATTATAATTAATTGCGTACTCCACACTACGTCCGTCGCCCCAGTCGCTCCAGTCGCTCTTGTCTCTCGAAGTATGAACAAGCCCCAACAGACGGGTTGGATGCGTTCTGAGGCTTCGCTCCAGAAGCAGTCACCATAGATATTGATCATTTTATAGGAGCGAAAGATGGAGGAAAGGCATCAGTGTGACCCAACAAGGTGGCATTGCATTACTCTGTTTATAGTTCTCCTGAATGTCCTGAATAGATTCCCGAAGTTCTGCTTGTGACCCACGTTGAGGAAGTAGTCGCTAACACCCGGCGTTAGTGTTTGCCGTTTGGATTCGAATTTCGTCGTGGTGCTCTCTGCGCCGAAGACCAAGTGCGGTCATTCATAGCGTAGCGTGACCGTACACAGACGAGGAATTCTTCAGCCACTCTTCGAAGTTGCCTTTTTGGTGATTCAAAGCTCAAGTGAGCTTTGGCTATTAATGTGAGGGGAGCGAAGAAGGCCTCCATAAGTCATCTATACTATTAGATTCTAATAGAAATAGCAATAAACCTTGGTCTACATGTCCTTATTTAGAAGTATTGCCAGGTTTTCTGACCTTCCAGCCCTTCTGGGGCCCCGATTTTGGCCAACTAATTTTCACCTCCAAACTTCTACATCGAAAAACGACTGAGTCAGAATAGTCTGTCAGTCCACAGAGCGGCACAGCCGGCCAATGTTCCCTTACGAGCATTCCCTACACGGTATGCAAACAATGTGCGCCGCTAACACGGCGGTGATGTCTTACTCATTGCTCAGATATCTCTCGCATTCACCGACCGATGTCGTGGCGCGGTGGTCGGGGCGGTTTTTTTTTGCGGGGCAACATGCCTCCTTACTGTGACGACTGAAGTGGAATCAGGTCATTTTCACGGCGATCAAAACCGACGCGACCTGTAGAAATACAAATGTGTTTGGTTTGGGTCAGGGAAGTGTTTACGGGGCTCGGCAAGGATTGTCAACGTCGATTTCCTTTGAGGAAGTGGGGTGGAAAAGGGTTTTGTGGTATTTTTGGTGTGCTGGGAATTGGGCTTCTCGGTTGAAACTCATCGAACTGGACTCTGGAATTGCAGGTGTAGGCTGTAAATGGTGAAACATAGGCGTAGGTCTACACCTTTGAGAAGTTTTTGAGACCACGTTTTCTACTTCCCCGTCGTATCACCTGTATTACCTGTCGTCCCGTTGATCATCGACTTGCTCGAGCGGGCGCCAGCAGCGTCTCCATTCGTCCCTACCGCGTGCCAGAGTGCTCCAATGGATTCGTTTTGTAAATATAGTAAATCCAGTTCGTATTTTTATTTTATTTATTTATGTGCTTATTAATTACGCCACAGTCGTGCCATAGTCAGAACCATCAAACAGGAACAAAGTTAAAACAGAAACACGAAATGGCATCTGGCTAATTCAGGCACAAAATCACACATTATTGGGATAAGGATCAGAATGGCGACAAAACTGAAAATAAGGATAAAGGATAAAGGAAGGCATTACTCAATCTCTTTTGGGGTGCGCCACGCATTCTACTTCTACAGGATGTCGTGGAGGCGGTTTGAATGCGCATCTGGCCACACAATGACTTGCGGTGGCCAGCCGATGGACAAGTCAGCGCTTTTTCCTTCCCAGACAAGTCTGGTACCTATTCACCGACCCCGGAAGGGTGGAAGGCTTGGTTGGCCTGGGCGGGAAATCCGAACCAGGAACTTGGTATCACGTGCACGCCACAGCCGGCACCTCCTTCCTCTGCGCTACACGCTCCCAAACTGAAAATAAAGCGTAAAAAAGGGGAAGAGGACAGAACGCTAAGACAGCACAGAGTACGAGATCTTCAACGAAAGTGAGAATACTCCTAATCACTAAAAACTGACTGCTATATATTGGATCCCATAGAAAATCTTCGAATAATTGGATGACTCGGATGACGTTAACTTCGCGGAACGGATTTGGGATGACTCGGATAACGCCGATTTTGCAGACTCCGCATTTTTGGATGATTCGGATTGGGATATCCGAAAACGATTCATTCGATACAATGGATCCGATCGAAAATCTTCGGATAATTGGATGATTCTTATGACGTAAACTTCGCGGAACCCGGATTTAGATGATTCGGATCGGGATATCCCAAAATGATTCATTCGGATCCAATGTATACTAGTTACCGTCTTTGAAGGCAGTAACGGGTGCTAGACCAGACGTTGCTTCGGGAGAGAGGCCGCCAAACATTTGTAACAGGCATTGCGAATTGCAATAACTAAAAAAACTCAGTGCAAGATTCAAGTTAGAGAAAACTATACGGAATTAAGCAGTCTAGCTTGTAACCGATATGAGCTCTAAGAGTGCCCTGTCAGCGGGTAGCTTCGTAAGAATAGAAAGAAGAAAACTCCAGAGAGGACCTTGGAATGAACTGCCGAAGGGGGAATAAATATTGTAATAATTTGTGTGCATGCTTGATCCAATACAATACGAGTATGAGCAGTTTGTATTGGTTGATTGTGCACATATCGTCCAACCTGAAACACATATAATACCGCTCCTGTCTTTTGGTTTTTGAGCGGAATAAACGCAAAAAACGCCATTTTCCCACAACTCCCTTGAAAGTGGCCTATTCAAAAAATAAATGCCACCATCCGAATCCGATGCGTGTGGTCTATCCAACGATGGTGGTATCATCCAGTGGTTCTATAAAGATATAGTTTTGATGATCCATGGAACCTGACGGCGGCGACCCTCCTATCGCTCAAAGTGGTTGTCTAGGTTTTACAGGTCTCAATTCTATATTTTTGTCGAAAACCACTGTATGATACCTACATCATTGGATAAATCGCCCACACCTGATGCGGATGTTTACTTTTTTGAAGAGGCCTTTTTGAAGAGAGTTGTGAAAAAAGGGCAGTCATTTACGCCTACTGCGTGATAGAAGGATAAAGGACGGCGTTAGTCGATTCCCTTTGGGATTCGCCGCGTATTCTACTTCTGTGGGTTATCGGGGAGGCAATTTGATGCCCATTCGGCCCATAGAATGATTTGCAGTGGTCAGCCGTTGAAAAGTCTGTTTCATCCTTATACATACATACATACAAACGGAACAACTCTTTAAGTGCAAGTCTTGCAAGGGAGCACCCTCATATTTCTCCTTGGAGTTCTGGCGATTTGTCCAAAAACTTTTATGATGAAAACCTTAACAGTAGAAAGAGGTCTTAGCCTGCTCTGACTTTGGTAGAGCTATCAGGGACCGGTTTTATCAACGACTTGCAGCAATTTAACAGAGAAAATACAGCTGATAAGCCGCGCTATCAGGGATTTCGGCTGTATTTTCTCCGTTAAATTACTGTAGGTCGTTGATGAATCCGGACCCAGATCTGGAAGAGATACATTGTGAACACCTCTCTAGACTTGCACACTCTTTTACATATGGGGCCAGATTCATCAACCGCTTACCGCACTTTAATGGTGAAAATACCGCCAAAAATATGGCATTCATCAGCATCAGGTTTGGCGGTATTTCCACCGTTAAAGGGCGGCAAGCGGTTGATGAATCTGGCCCATGGTGGTTCTACCGAAGTCCTTGGTGAGGGGTATTTCGAAGACGTTCTAATGTATGGGGACATGTGACGCTGTCGGTGCGCATCCACAAGCCATGTATAGCCATGGCTTTTGCGATGTCACGTAGATTTAGATGCATGACGCGTACAGGAAGAATTCTACTCTGTGAATTTCTGACCGTATTCTCTATTCCTATTCGCGGGTAACTAGCGTATGGAGGTTTGCTGAATAGTCGGCCTGCGTATTCCATCCAAAAGTCGGTCGTTGCAATCATTGGGGCTCCTTGAAGACAGCTGGTTCTAAACTGTGTTGTTCGACCCATCGCTTTCAATAGGTGGCATTGTTAGTGCTCTGTATGGGAAAGAAGAGCCATACGGTGAAGCGTTTCCGAATTTCACAGAAAGACGTGAGTCATCGTAGCCGCATCCATTAGCAATACGCCTTTTTGAAGACTTCATTATCACAGGGATTCAGCGACGGACGTTCATTGCGAAATAGGGGCCATAGCTGCTTTCGAAAGTCTCATTGGAGTCTAGTTGAAGGGACTTCCAATATTTTTGAAGCCCCTACTTCCTAGCTAATTGATCATTTTCTGAAACGTGGCAATGAGCTAGTGGTCCAATAAAACCCATCGCTTCAGAGCGGCACGTCTGAATGGGGTGGTCCACACCTGAATAACCTCGCGTGAGATAATGTAGGCAAGCAGAATGAGAACAAGTCAGACAGAATTGAACAGAACTACCAATCAAAGAAAAACAGCGACGTCCTGGAGAATGTATGGGCGATCTCTTCTTTTAATTAACTAAAACTAATTCATGCCTTCCCACCATTTAGAATCAGATTTGAACCATTTTTCCTTGAAATATAAAATTTTTATAATATTTCGAAGTGTGGTTCTCTTTCTAGAGGAGGTAAATTTAAATCTTCACAAAAGTTATGCTATATGTGTCGCAGGATCTCAGAGAGCTGTTGATTCAAGATTGGTGTATTTCTTTATTCGGCTCACGTTTCGACGCAACCGCCTTCTTCAGAGCCTGGAAGAAGCAAAAGGAGGTGGGGAAATTATAAGCCAAAGATCGTTTCAAGTGCTCCAGAAGCAAGTGATAGAATGAGACAGAAGGGGAGAAAGGCAACCCGACTGACCTTATGGAGTGAATCGAGAGGCTGCGAAGTCTCCCTCGTATGGAGAAGACGTTCGTGAATGAGACTCTCTCTTCGGATCACGTCCTCGGCTACCTTCTGGTTGGCTTTCTCCTGGGTGAAGCCTACAGATGTCGGAAATGGAGCCAGCTCCTGGATAACGGCTACCCGCTCCTCTTTCCTATTGATCGCGGGGTTCTTGAATACAATCCACAGCGCCTCTAGGGTCTTCCGCGCTGCGATGGTGGATTCGCGTGCACTTTAATCTTCTTGGGGATTATCTGATTTAACCTGGAAGACGCTCTTTTTGCCTTAGTAGATATTTATACCAAACTTGAAAGGAAAGGTGTATATTTCTCTAGTTTCTCTGGCATCTTTTACAGATTTTTTAAACTAGAAATCGGAGTTATTCGAGACGATCAATCTTGGTAGCCTTCAAGTGTTTTTGGAAAAAAAATCTCTTAAGACATGATTCAACTCATTTTCTTTAAACCTTAATTGGCTAGTATCGAGGATGTAAGCTGTTACAACGATGTTTTGTTGCGATCAAAACTCTAGCGCCAGGCGGCACTCGAACCCGCACCTCCTGCTGTCTGAGCGGGAATGCTCTACGCCATTACACCACTTGAGTGGTGATTGGTCCACGAGGTGTGTATAATGCGTCCGCTCAGCGCTGGTGGTGTAATGGCGTAGAGCATTCCCGCCCGGTCAGCTGAAGGTGCGTGTTCGAGTCCGCCTATCTAGAACTAGGGCTTTGATCGCAACAGAACATCGTTTAGGGCAATTTCCAACCTCTCCCGTCCTGAAACCTCGGCATGCAAAGTTATGTTTTGCAGTATGTTGTGGCTTTCGAGGTTTTTGAGCCGGCTTAGACCCTTGTGGAGAATAGCGCAAGCTTAAACCTATGCTCCACTTTTAGGCCTCTAAAGACGACGTGAAATCGAAACGTCAGGCTGCAGTAATATAAGGTCCACCAAAACATCGAGAGGCACGAAATAATGACAAATATCTCTTAGGACACGTTCCAGCTGGCGTAGAGATCGGGAAGAGTGCTTCCGTGGAAGCAGGTGGTGTGGAACTAGACAGGCAACTGCCTAGCGTACTTGCTTAATGAATGGGTTGTAGTGTTCTGTGTAGCCAAGTAATTAGTTTTACGGAAGCGGGGTTGGAGCTGAAGTAAAAATAATGGCGCCAGCCAGCTCCATTAATCTTTCTCACAGCTATTCGTATGGGCAAAATATTGACATTTGCGAACAGATTCCTGACTCATAAGACTGCTTGGCACTGACGTCACCTATCCACTGGGCTGTTTCAGGTTCGATTGCGGTCGACAGGCGAACAAATGGTGCTGAAGGTAGCGAAGAGCACCGGCTCGCCCGACCACCGTCGTACTGTCCATGCGGATGCCGCTCGAGAAGCAGCGATGCTTCATCGTTTGTCTCACGAGAACGTTGTTGCGCTACGCGGTGTTTGTATTCAGGTATCCGATGATGGTGAGTGTGTTCGCACTTCTATTCTACTAATCGACACTACTCTTCCGTTGTCCTAAGCTCCATGTTCTTCAGGTTGTTGGGATATGCATCTGTTAGTGGATTACTGTGACGGAGGAAGCTTGTCGCGACTGATTCTGGATCAGTCAACGTCGTTCCCGTGGTGTCAAAGGGTACGATACGCGCTTGACATCGCTCTAGCGATGCGATACATCCATTCTCATAGAATAATACATCGTGACCTTACGAGTATGGTGAGTTATTAGTGGCAGAAGCACTTGCCCGTTCGAGAATGAAAGTGTTCCGATTTAGAATGTCCTTCTGCAATCTTCTCATGGAAGCTCCGTCTGGGGAAGGGCTGTGGTGGCCGATTTCGGTCTGTCCTGTCGCTTTCCGAGACGTGGCGAGAAGCTACCTCAAGTTGGAACTACGTACTTTATGAGTCCTGAATGCCTGAAGGAGGAGTACTATGATGAGAAGGTGCGCGAATTGGTTCATTACTTGGGAATTGTTTTTAGGAAGCGTAAAGCTCGGCAGCCCTACGGAATGTGCCAGGCATTCTACCCCACGGTTGTCGTGTAGACAATTTTAGTATGGCCTTGATTTATACGATTTGTGGTGGGTAGAGGGTAATAAGTGGATTGGCCGTTATCAGACAGGTTTGATAGCAATTTATCGACTCTGAAAGGATGGAAAGCTTTGTTTTCTTGGGCGGAACCCGTACTACGTACTATAATTCCACTTGGATAGTACACAAGAACCATTGCTGCTCATCCAAATGCGCTACATGCGTCCTGGGCCCTGATTCATGAACGACTTACCGGCGAGTAAGTGCAAAACCTACCGTCACTCCCTACTTACGCGCGGTTCATGAACGCGCGGCGGGGAGAACCGGAGGGAAGTTTTGAGGTAAATGCTACCTCGCCGGCTCGTCGGAGAACATTTACCTCCATAGCAAGGGTTTTGCTCCGCTGCTAATTTCTGACCCAATGCAATCTTTCCCTTGCATTGGCTGTCATGAATCAGGAACAGTGGTAAGTTCCCGGAAAGTGGCGGGTAAGTGGCCGTTGAGGTAAATCGAGGTAGGATTTACCTCTGGCCGCGTTCATGAATCTGGGCCGTGGTAGACGAAGAGAACGAGAATTTCTTCTCACTACTTTGCTCCTTCGCAACGGCTTAAAATGTTCTTCGGTAAGGGTTTTCGTCAGTAATAAAGATGTAGACCGCCCTTACAAGGGAAGCCCATGAACTTCCCCCAAAGATTCTCAACGAGACTTATATGGTCTTGTAGGGCATCGGACGAGGATCACAGAACTGTGCTTCGTTTTTGCTACGGGCCACTGGGTGGTCCGGAAATGGCAAAAATAGTGTCACTTCAGAGCGGGTTGATAAGGCATAAGTGACATGTCAGGAGAAATGGCCCTGTCAGGAACTATTTAAGCTGCTGACCACGAATCTGTCGTTCTTTTTCTAAATCACCACTTTGCTTGTACTACTTTTCATCAAAGTTGCAGTCGAAGGTTGGAAAATATGTCTGACAACATTGGAGAAGGAAGCGATCCCACTAACTTGCGCAGCTTGAGTCACCCATATCTACCGTAACCTACCGTAATCGACCGAAATTTTAAAAATGGATGTCATATCCGTGATTAGCATCCCAAATAACCCCCGTGGGCGATGTTTGGGCAAAACTTTTTCTTTCGTCCTCTCCTCGACCTTTGGAGTTGTGAAAGGCGGCAGAGCCGGTTATTCTGCGTATACTGCTTTAGCTTGTACATATCCATCGTAACCTTTTGCCATCCATCGTTTCACCGAAAACGATTGTTAGATTTGTGATCTGCATCCCAGATAACCCTGTAGATGAATTTGGGGCGAAAAATCTTTTTCGATCTCCAGAGTTGAGGGAGTGAGTGCAAGTGCTCCTATCTGCAGTGCCCCCGACCCATCTCCCGTAAGTGTGTAAGAGAATGGTGAGGAAGAAACACACAGCAAGGCGACTAAGCACACTAGTTGGATAAAATGTGCAGTACTTGGGAACAATTAGCTGAAGTAGTGAAAGTTGGGAGAAGAACAAAAAGCAGCCTATGAGGAAATCCGAAGAGCAGTGAGCTTGTTTTGATGATGGGTCAAATCAATACTTGTCGATTTTGTTCACGAATGAGGTGGTAGTGAGAAACACTTCGAAAAGTAATTGAGAACATGCCAAAGAGGTCATATGGGGATAGCATCAAACGGAACCTTCCTCAGCGAGACAAGCATCGTTTAATGGATGCGCGATATCGCTCCACGCAACAAAACCAGCTTCTTCCACACCTGACACAGGTTGAAAGCGGGGTTACGACACGGAGAAGGTACCCTACCGGAGCCAAAATGTAATCTTCATTTGCAAAAACGCTAACAGTCTACCTAGGAACCAGAAACCCCACCTCCGGAATCGAACCCTCCACCCCCTCCCGCAAGTCCGCCACGCTACCCACTCGGCCATCCATTCGCTGTCGCAAGCGGTGGCGATTGAATCACTTGAATGTACACTGCAGCTTCGTCTAGGAAACGGAGAAAGTACTATAATCAAACTATAATTTGGGCTCCAAACCTTTTGTAATTACGATCAGAGCACGACAGGGCCATTCCAGGTGTCACTTTTGCCTTATCTGCCTGCCCTGAAGCGGTACTATTTGTTTGCCATTTTCGTACCACCCAGTGGCCCGTAGCAAAAACGAAGCACAGTTCTGTGATCCCCGTCCGACGCTCTACAAGACCATATAGGTCTCGTTGAGAACATTTGGGGAAGTTCATGGGCCTCCCTTGTCAGAGCGAGGACCGTTACAACGTGACAACCAGGCGAAGCGTCTAACCTTTCCCCCACCCATTTTATGCTTTTAAGCGCAATTCTCTAATGAGTACATACATCAAGAAACGATAGTAGTGACAAGATCTAGTGCAGCTACATATCAAGCCAGCTTCTTCCACACCTGACACAGGTTGAAAGCAGGGTTACGACACGGAGAAGGTACCCTACCGGAGCCAAAATGTAATCTTCATTTGCAAAAACGCTAACAGTCTACCTAGGAACCAGAAACCCCACCTCCGGAATCGAACCCTCCACCCCCTCCCGCAAGTCCGCCACGCTACTCACTCGGCCATCCATTCGCTGCCGCAAGCGGCGGCGATTGAATCACTTGAATGTACACTGCAGCTTCGTCTAGGAAACGTAAGAAGTTACTATAATCAAACTATAATTTGGGCTCCAAACCTTTTGTAAGTTACGTTCAGAGCATGACAGGGCCATTACAGGTGTCACGTTTGCCTTATCAGCCCGCCCTTAAGCGGTACCATTTTTTGCCATTTTCGGACCACCCAGTGGCCCCTAGCAAAAACGAAGCACAGTTCTGTGATCCTCGTCCGATGCTCTACAAGACCACATAGGTCACGTTGAGAATCTTTGAGGGAAGTTCATGGGCCTCCCTTGTTAGGCTTATGTTCGCCCTGTGCTGGTGACCAGTAGGAGCGAATGGAACCTCACTACGCGGATATCGCTTTCTGCGACCAGATTCATCAACCGCTTACCGCCGTCTAACGGTGAAAATACCTCCAAACTTGATGCTGATGAATATCACATCGGGGGTTTCGCGGTATTTTCACCGTTAGAGGACGGTAAACGGTTGATGAATCTGCCGCCGGTCATTCTACGGTTCATAATGAGCCGCAAACGGTAGGAAGTCACTTGCTGCGGCTAGACTTATTTCGGTTGTTCATTACAGCATTTCTTGTTAAATTCTAGAGTGCTTCTAGAGCTTTTCCTGCTAAGCACGAATTGTGCGCTTCACCTCATAGTTGTTCACGTATACTTTTTTGTTTATTTGGACTCAAGTGTGTACTGCAACATCCCCAGCAACGCTCAGTATGTATTCATGAACTCACGCGAACGAATTATTCATTTAAAAAACTCTGAAGGATGTACCATCAAGTGAAATCATGTGAGAAAGTTTACTCTTCCTAGTTTGCTCTCCCCTTTCTGGGTACCGTCTGGCTACACTGGTATTGTGGAGCCTCCCTGGTGTTCTCTGTCAGGCAATGTGTCGAAGAATTGACGCTGTCTCAGTGGACAGAAGTCATTTTGTAGGATTTAGAAAAACTCTTGAGCAGCCCTAAGCACGATCGTAGAGCCGAAAATCGGTGTTTCGATCGAGAATCCAAAGCAAAAGGACTCTCTATGGTGGCTTTCCAGTTTCTTAGTCTGACCTTCGCCTATACTCGCCGTTCTACTGAAGAAAATTATTGGTTTCTGGGTGTCATTCTAAATCTTACGTGCTATCCGTTATGAGTTTCCATTCCAGTCGGACGTGTTCTCCTTTGGAGTGATCGTTTGTCAGCTGATTGCCAGAATCGAAGCCGATCCTGATAGCGGACTTCATCGTACGAGTAATTTCGGCCTGGACTATGTGCGATTCACGCCTTGTTGTCCACTTGACACTCCTATCTCGTTTCTCAAGCTGGCGTTCCATTCATGTGTGGTGGGTTTCTTCACTATTTTCAACATTTTCATTTTATTTTAGTGCTCGGTTTGTAAGTGATTTATTTTGTATTCGCCTTAACTGTGCAAAGCATGCGGGGAGTATCCTTATCGTGCTCTATTGGTAGGAGTTGTAGGACTTGAGGATTTCTATCCCCTTCAGGCGTTGACGTTTATGTACTGGAAATTTTTTTGGGTGAACTCCTTCATAAGTCATATGAGTGGTGCTTAGTTACGAACGAAATTTTTGCTCCAGGCGGGAATTGAGCCTGCACCTACTATTTCCGGGCACGATGGTACACCAACGGCCCTGTTTGACCGCAGGTAACATTCTGATATCAGCGACCAGCTCATCGTCACGAAGTGTGAGTGCTGGTAAACCATGAGAACATTGTGGATGTAGCGTGCGGTCACTAACAGTGCTGGTGTCGGAAGGCTACCATCCTGCCCGGACAGTAGAAATGCTGGTTCGAATCCCTCCTGATGCAAGGGTTTGCTCGAAACTAAAGATCCATCTAACAGCCGCTCTAGGCTTCAACAAGCACGTAAAACATGTTCACCTTCGTAGTTCTGATACAGCTCGTCCTTTAAGTACTTTCTAAACGCACGTTGTTTCTATTATTGCTTGCTTTTTTTTTTGCTAGCATTGTATTATCGGCCAGCCCTTCAGCTAAATCACGGAAATGTTCAAAAAACGACGACAGATTTGAGCGTTAGTTGAGCATTTGAGTTGTTAATGCTCACGATATGTGCATTTAGAATGTTTTATTAGGAGGTTGAGCTTCTCAAACGAATGGGAGGTCAGTAGCACTTTGAGATATAGGGTTCTGTTTTGGTTTTTCTTCGACTATTAGAGCTGCCTTTGTTTCCAATCAGAAGGTTCGGTGATGTTAATGGAGTTCGATGGATGCAAATGTGAATTAGATGCGGACTTGAAGTCTGGAATGCATCTTCCAATGAGATTGGTCGAAAGAAATCTCCGGTGCTTTAGATGGATCCCCTGGAGAGGCCGTCGTTCGAGATGCTCGTGGTGCTGTTGGAAAAAGTACTCAAAGTCGTGCCTGCCCTGCCTCCCAATTCAGAAGGTTTGTTTTTCTTGTTTAGTCTCCAAGGGACTTCGATTTTGTTCCTCTAAAATAGCAACTTTTACAAAGCAATGTGGGCTATAAATGATTCCGTTTTCAACCAGAAGAAACGTCCTGCGTTTTCATTTCACATTCATTTCATATTCAGATTCATCGAATCTTAGTCCTAGTTTATACTTGCGACGCTGCGCGGCGCGGCACGATGGTCGGGATGGGTATCGACCGGGCGGCGCAAAAAATCGATATCTATGGCGATCGTGGTGCCGCGTCGCGTGGCGGCGCAAGTATAAACTAGGGCTTAGGCATATGTGGTAGGGTTAAGAATCGTACCATCATGCGGGCTTTCCCTTTCATTTTCAATTTTTATAGCAAAAGCGAATTTTTATTTTTTTTTTCGTTTTTCTTCATTTCCCTTTCTTTTTTACAGCATTTCTGATTTAACACTGACATGCAGTCGAAGTTTTTTTCGCAAACAGAATTCGAATTCTTATCCTTTAACATTCTCGGGTGGATATGGGCTTAACCAGGGACGAACTTACACCCGGAGTTTTCATTATGACATACCCTGTCTCGAACTTTCCAGAGCGCTGAATCCAAAGGTTTAACCGAAGCTTACTGCGAATCAGTGTAAACACAGGTAGAGGGATAAGAGAAAGTTCACATATTCCGATGAAACTGCTGAATCAAAAGCTGCCCTTGCTAATGTGATCGTGGACAAGTGGTTCGCATGGTGAAGGGTTCTATTCACGAGCTGTACCACGTTCTTGCATTTTTAGTTTGAGATTTCTTTACCTTTGAGCAACTCCCGGGCCTATTGCTCTCCAATATCCAGAAAGATGGTACAGCTCGGTAATAGAACTCTTGACCATGCGAACATGAGTCTGCACTACTGATCACTTGTACTTGCCTGCATCTGAAGGGGTAGCCTTGATTCCGCAACTCTGTGTGACTCTCCGAACTTTCACTTGACCTGACCTTACCTGTGTTTATACTGAATCGCAGCAAATTTCGTTTAATTATTTGGATTCTGCACCTTGGAAACTACGAGAAAGATATGCTATAATGAAAAGTTTGGGTGCATGTTCGCGACCTTCTCGTATAAGCTCCATATAGGAGGACGAAGGTTTTGTTCCCGTCTCATCATGTCCTAAAGCTATCTGAAGCCGTTGCTGAGGTTAACGAAAAACGTAAAATAGCCATGTATTCGTTGATAACTGACTATATCAAGGCAGCGTTTTCGTACTGTCTACCAAAAATAGTCTAGTCCTCTCCCGCTGAGGCCATTGTGCTCCTTTAAAAGGTTTCGAAAAGTCTCAGTTAACAATTCGAAGATTTTCAGTTCGAGGAGAAAGCAGGTTGTCTCGATCTCGGTCAGATGCGGCTTTGAAGAAGCCGGCCGCGGCCGTCATGGCTGCTAGGAAGATGTCGAGCAACTTCTTGAAGACAGTACGTCCGATTATAGAAGGTAAGTCTTACACTGCTTTCTTTCATATGTCCCAAAATAGGGATACATTATTTATATAGACATGACATTCTTAATCTCATGGTTGACCTGGGGTTGGAGTTTATTTTAAGAGACAAGTAAACGAAATTTGTCTAGCATCTTTGTTGAGATAGCGTCGTGCACGTCTCTCCCGTTTTGCAATGTTTACATGGTTGTTAATGTAAATGCCATTCACATGGAGTTAAGGGAGGATTCCATGAATATTCGCTTCTAGCGTTACTGAAGCTTTAGAGATCTCTAACTTCGATTTCTTCCCTTACAAAAGTTTTGGCTGAAAAGTTTTGGCTGGTGCTTTCAAACGGCTCAAAAGCGGGCAGAAAATAATTATTTTTCATAATTATTTTTCTTTTTCTATTGAATTAGAAAAGCTGACTTTTTTGGCTTTTTGGCTTTTCCTGACTAGAACAGCAGTCGCGTCCTTGTAGCAGTGAAGCTATAATGAATTGCACTGCCACAAAACAACCACCCGCGTATCTCCTATTCGTTTAACCTGCAATCAGTGATCGGGTCAGACTTTGGATTCATCAAAGCTAAAAGCACAAGCTAGGCAACCCTATCCTGAAAATATATAGGGCGTGTGGCATATACGCCATCAAACATGTAGACGTCGCGAAACGAGACAAGTACGCGGCCCTGCCTCAGTATCTAAATATCTATTGATTCTGTTTTACTTGCTGTGCAGGATAAGCTTTGAAACTACTGTAGACAAAATAGTAAGCGTTTTCTGGCATTTTCAACAGTGAAGTCCAAGTTCTCTCATCTTGAAACTTCGGTATTCTCTCGTGTTATATTTCGGTGTGTTCTTCTGCCTACGGGATTTTAGCCATTTACCATTTATTTCATGTGAAATCACATGCATAAACTAAACTCAAGTGAACACAACAAAATCCCATTCTTCCTTATAAGATGTTTAGAGCAATAACAGGTTATTCCTTTTCCTTTGGATTTCAAGGGAGTCGATGTTAAGCATTTTGTTCCTTTCTGAACATTAAGGGATGTCATTGTAGTTGAGACCCTGCGTTCTAATGAACAGTTTCCTCGTGAAACTGTTCTGCACCTTTTCGAGCCTTTCAATCATAGGCTTCTTATGAGGGCTATAAACACAAGTGCCATACTCGAGAATGGATCTAACGTAGATTTTGTAGGCTTCTAAGAGAATATATGGATCTTTTGATCGTAAAGTTTTAAAAAGGAGATAGAGCCTGCTTTCAGCCTTTGCAGCCACCCGACAACAGTGCTCGTCAAAGGAAAGTCTACGATCAAAAAGAAAGCCTAGATCCTTAACTTTATCCACATCCTCGAGCGTAATGCCATCGATTTAGTTATAGTTATACATAGGATTTGTGGACCCTAAATGGAGCACTTTGGTCCTAGCAACAGATATCGGAAGACCACAGTCTTTCGACCATTGATATATATCATCGACACATGCGTGAAGATCAACGCTTCTCGTAGTATTTGCATGGTCAACTTCAGCAAAAATTTTGATATCATCCGCAAATAGTCTGCAGTAAACGCCATATTTGCTAGTTAAATCCGGGATCTCAAAAACATAAATATTAAAAAGTGTAGGAGACAAAACTCCTCCTTGCGGGACTCCGCTAGGGGCAGATTTTATAGAAGAAAGCGAGTTGTTCACTCGCACCTGAAAAGTACGACTAAAAAGAAAAGCTTGAATCCAGTCAATGATCTTAGGGTGAATACCAACAAGTCTGAGCTTATAAAGTAACCTAGAATGGACCACTTTATCAAACGCTTTCTCGAAATCAAGATAAATCACATCCAAATTTCCCTTATCATCCAAGATCTTAGTCCATATATTGAGCGTATCTATCATTTGTGTAACAGTAGACTTATTCTTTCTAAAACCATGCTGATAATTTGATAGAATGTGATACTTATCTAAGTGTTCAATGATGGAATTATTAATAATCGATGATTGACGATTCTTTTAATAAAACAGAATGGAATATTGTCCGAGGTGATAGCACCTGAACTCGACCACTTACTAATGAGACTGTTGATAGTATGACGATCAAAAGAAGGGGAATTTACCATTGAGGGGACTGCTGGAAAAGAATTGCCAATAAAGTCAGCACTGCAACTACAGACAAGAGTCTCCTTTACGAAAACTTGCTCAAAAAAGTCAGCTAACCTATTTACCTTATCACAATCATTGACAATTACTTCACCACTAGAGTTCATTAGAGTAGGAACTCCTTACGGTTGAGCCTAGAGCTGACAAGTTTAAAAAATGCCCTTTTGTTCTTGCTCCCAATTACCTTAGACTCTATTGAAGAATTGAATTTGTTAAGTCTACGATCAAAAATGAGAGATTTTTTCTTGTAAATATCCCACAACAGAGTGGAATTGCATGACATAGCTTCATTGAATGCCTTACACTTTGTCTCATATAACTTGTTCAAATAATGAGGCAGCCTGTTCTTGATCAACGGTACCCTTATTGTTGGAATAAAAAGAGAGATAACGTGGTTTAGGATAAAGATGAAGGTTTCATACGTCGCATCCACCGTTGTGGAACAACTGAAAGACCCTATCCAATCAATGCTATCTAAATAATTACCGATAGTCTCATAGTTCGCCTCTTCGAAGTTTCTGACAACTACATATTGTGGATCCATATGAGAAATGTTCACATTGAATATGATGGTTGAGTGGTCACTTGCTCCAATTGGCGAAGTCCTATGAATACCACTAACACTGCAAAGGTCATTGCAGAGAAGCAAGTCCAAACAGCTATCTCCTCTAGTATTCTTATCAACTAATTGAGCATAGCCGTGTCTCTCAACCAACTCACAAAACTCTTTGGATCCCGAGCAATAATGTCTATGTCTATGTTTCGCCTGCGAGGATGTTGGGGAAATCCATGGGATATTCGGAAAATTGAAGTCACCTAATAAAATACACGATAAATTACAAGAAGACAGGTCACTAATGCATTTAAATAGTTGATGTCGCATTGGTGCACCACATTTAGGCCAGCGATATACTAGGATTACTCTGCATTTAGTAAGAAGGAAGTCTGAATCACAAGATACAATTTCGTAAGAATCCTTAACGCTTTCCTTTAGGACGAGAACTGGTTTAAGGTCATGTTTGGCTAGCAAGGCAACACCGCCCCTTCTGCCAATGATACGATCACATCTAATAATGTCGTATGGTAAAACGGCATCACCAACTAAAGACCGAAGTGACATACCTGGTTTCATCCACGTCCCTGTAAGCGCAATTACTCCGGGATCGAGCTGGGTGATGCAGAATGCTAAGGACTGACTATTCTTATAGCATGACCTAATATTACTCAAAAGGCATCTGACTCCACTAGCTGAATACCGCGGAAACGTTACTGGTTTCCCTGAGTATTATTAAGAGGTGGAATTTCTATTCTTGGCGTGACGTTTCGACCTTGTCGTCGCCTTCAGAGGCCCAAAAGCGGCTCGAGGCGTTAGATTGGTGTTGTACCTGGGCAAGCACTCCACCCGAGTTAGTATTTTTGACCTGCGGTTAAGAACACACTGCAAAACCTCTGAATTATCAAGCAACTCACGAAAATTCGAGGGTTTCGTAGTGTGTTCTTAACTGTAGGTCAAAAATACTAACGCAGGTGGAGTGCTTGGCCGGGTACAACACCAGTCTAACACCTCGAGTTGCTTTACCATCTCTGAAGACGACGACAAGGTCGAAACGTCAGGCCAATAATAAGAATTCCACCTAAGATCTCGTTGGCAGAAGAACACATTGAAATATAATAAGCTGTTCTCAAAAGCTGTCATTTAAGGTGAATTAACCGAGGAAAGCTCTCTGTTGGCCATGGAGAGACTGGCACGCGACGTAGCACGAGATGAGCCGGTGTTGGATCACACGAACCCATTCCTGGACCACGAACGATTCCGCAAAGAGAGGAAGATCCTTCCGAGGAAAGAGAATCGCCGTCGAAGCGAGACGAAGCCGGAGCGTGGTATCTTCGATGGCACTTGTCTGGGAGGAAAGCAAAATCGGTATTCTGGCAATAGGTAGGCGAAGGCTTTTTTCCAGCCTATTGGGGCCAATAGTGGATATGGACCTTCCAGTGCTCATCTGGGAACGATCCGTCGCCGATGCACGTCTCTTCCGCCAGAAGTCGACTCTCCTTACCTCATGTCGAGGGATCTGACCGATGAGAAGTCAGAGTTTTGCCCAGGAGGAGTGCCGCTGATCTACCGTGATTTCGACATGGTAAGCCTTCCTAGAGCTTTCTGAACCTCCAGAACAGCTGACATGCGTGGCCTCTTCAGAAATTTCTCAAGCAAATGAAGCGGTTTCCGTCTCGTCGTCACACGCTGATTCCTGAATGCAATGGAGTACGGTCCAGCCTTGACCTACAATCCCTTCGGTCACATCCCAACTCTTCGGTAAGTCTCGATTGAATATAGAAGCCTTATAGACTTTATGGTTATCTTCGCCCTTTTAGAGCTATTATCCCTCTACGACAGCCACGCCAATGTCGACCGATACGGAGAGTCGTGTTGTGAACATCGACTCGTCTCCAGAGGTAGGTGCTAGTTCGGCTAGGAGACGATTTTCGTTGTCAACATTTCATTAGTATCACATAAAATGTTCAGCACTCGTCTCTTAGCGAATCAATCCTGTCGACACAACAGCTCATCGCCATTTATCCGCATATGCTTTCCGAATGCTCACCGAACACAGGTAAATGATGCTTATTTGCACAATTTACTTTACATTTTTAAAATGAGATATGTAGCGCAGTAGGGGGATTGATGGTAAGGGTGTAGCATGCCCTACGAATGGATTCAAGTTTCGCGTTCCGCCCATGGCAATCATCTTCGTCTTTCCGGTCGGTGAACTGGTTGGCGAATAGCCCTAGGAAAGGCATAACATGGAGTTGTCCATCGGCTGGCTACCAAATAGATCTCTGTCTAGGCTCAGTGTGCTCTGACAAGGAGAGCCTCTGGAGTAGCGGTGAGCTTTTGCGATGCAATTTTTACAGGATGTAGGGTTCCGTGTGGGGAGTCCAAAACCATAGTTACTTCTTTCGGAATGCTCTTCTGTGGTCGAAAAAAAAACACATGTGGACGCGTGAGCGCGAAGTTCATGGCGCCCTGCTGCCACCCAGCCTGGTGTGGTCGGTTGGCGTAGTAGTAGCGGGGTCGCCTCTCGGATGCACCGGGCAGGTTTGATGGGTTGGTCCTCGGCGTCGCCAGTGTTTTTGCACATATCGGATCGTTATTATTACGGGCTTGCGTGATCACATGAGTCAATTTGTACACGATTAATTTATTTATTTGTTTATTACAAGGCAGGAATAGCAATCACATGCGGTAAGATTCTAACAATAACATATAACAAACAAAAAATAAGCCTAACGAAACCTTAGCGCAATTAAACGTTTAAAAGAGGATAGAGGCATATTAACAATGTTCTCGTTCTCCGAAAGCAAGGTGTTGAGCTCTCTGATGCTCCTGTGAATGAGGAAACTTGACCTTACTTTTGGCCTTGGAAGTGGCAGGTAGAGTCGGAGATGCCCTCTTCTGTTAGTTGTCAAAGGGGTGCCAAAAAATCCAATTGGGTCAATGGAAAGCCTTCCTGTCATGACTTTGAACAACATAACTAAATCTGCTCGCTTTCGTCTAGTCTCAAGGCTAGACAGCCCGAGCATTTTGGCCCTGTCAGACCCACTCGAAATATTGTCGTAATTTAGACCACGACACTTTAGAAAAAGCTTACGGGTGAAGTTATTCTGAGCACTTTCAAGGAGTTTTATGTCCTTCTTTTGACAGGGACTGAAAACAGACACCACATTCTACAATGGGCCTTACGTAAGATTTGTAGGCTCTCACAAAAGAAGGTTGATCTTTGGTTATCAATACCTTAAACAAGTTATAAATTCGGTAGTTAGCCTTCTTTACAAGTGCTTTATAATGATGCTCAAAGTTTAGGTTACTCGAGAAATGGAACCCTAAATCTCGAGCACTTGTAAGTTGCTCCAAAATTTTATTTTATTTATTTATTTGAATACGTGTGTTTAAGACGCACGTTCGAGAGAAACCACAAAAAATAGAACACATCAAAAAGGAAACCACAACACGACAACAAAACAGCACAAATGCACCCTTCAGTAGACAAGTAATTTACGTTTGGCCATACGCTTGAACGTTCGAAGCGAGCATGAGGAGGCTGGAACACCAATCCTTAACGCGCAATAGGCTGAAGCAGCTCTTATCGTAAAGGATGTAGCCCTAAGATTAGATCTAGGCTTGACGTACGACAGCTTACATAGACCGCCGCGGGTTCTTGACGGCAAGACTGAATAGGATTTCGAGACACTGCACCTTAAACGACCTGTCAGCAACTTGAATATGACGCAAACATCCCTCAACTTCCGACGTGATTCTAGAGTGTGCAGACCCAAATAGCTATTCCTTATATTGGCTCTTGGAATCCTGGAGTGCAAAAAGCCACCCATCCTGATTAATGTCCATCTAGTAAATTAAATTGACCCGTTGAGTGTGTATGTTGGACGGTGACTTTGAGATTTAGATTGAATCACAAGACAATGCGATTTTTCAGCCGAAAGGCGTAGTTCCCAGGTGCTTGCCCAATTTTCTACGAAATTTATAGCCGCTTGGACATCACAGGAGCTTTCTTGATTGTCGACTTCTCTATAGATCTTTATATCATCCGCGTACAATTTACAAGAAACTCCAAACCTTTGAACTGAATCAGGAATCTCATACGTATACAAAAGAAAAAGTAAAGGCGATAGTACTCCACCCTGTGGAACACCACTGGGGCAGAATGAACCGATGAATACTCTCCTAATCTGACTTGATAGGTTCTGTCCGTAAGAAAACTCTTTATCCAGTCTACAATCATAGGATGTATACCTACCCTTCCCATCTTGTACAATAATTTTTCTGTAGGAACCTTGTCGGAGGCTTTTGAAAAGTCAAAAAATACAATGTCTGTGCGTTTTCTACGGTCCATAGATTTAGTCCACTCGTTTAGAGCAGAAAGAACAGCTGTTTCCATCGAGCGTTGTTTCAGGAAACTAAACTGATCCTTAGAGATGATGTTATGCTCTTCAATATGATCCAGCATGTGTTTCTTTACAATCTTTTCAAAAGCTCTAACGAATACAGAGGTTATACTGACGGGCCGGTAATTACCCGGTTGATTGAATGGTGGCTTTTTGCGAATTGGCGTAATAAAGGCATGTTTCCACCTTGTAGGAACCTCAGCTCTCATATAGCTCGAATTGAAAATTAGTTCTAATGGATGAGCAATACAATCCGCCAATGCTTTTAGTATTTAAACCTAGCCTTTTTGGGCTTCAATTTGAGTTACCTCTCAATGGATTGTATTTGCACTGTATAATATCAGCAACGATACCGTCAATGCACACAAACATATGAACTGGGGATGCACACAAACACATAAACTTCACGGGATGAGTATGAATTTGGTTTATTATAAGCCAGACCTACCGGCAGTTCTGCGCTTCGGTATTCCGCCCATGTCTGGCATACGCCTGGCTGGCGGCTTGATATGTTGATGATCAACCGGGTCCCTTCTCTACGCCTACCGATTATGCCTTCAACGAAGAAGTAGTGATGCCTTGTCAGGGAGAGGAAGATTGTTCGTTCCGAGCGTTTGTAAGATGCTGCTGGTGTGATAAGCGATTATGTTTGAAATGTTTCATAGTTCTCTATCATAATTGTTGATTATCATTGTCAGCAATAAACACAGTTACTTCATGTGATCAAGAAAAAAATTTTATGTTAGCGATCCAATAGAATGATACAGTACAAATACAATCCATTGAGAGGTAACTCAAATTAAACCCCAAAAAGGCTAGGTATAAATACTAAAAGCATTAATCGTGTACAAATTGACTCATGTGATCACGCAAGTCCTTAATAATAACGATCCGATGTGTGCAAAAACACTGGCGACGCCGAGGACCGAACCATCAAACCTGCCCGGTGCATCCGAGAGGCGACCCCGCTACTACTACGCCAACCGACCGCACCGGGCTGGGTGGCAGCAGGGCGCCATGGTCTTCGCGCTCACGCGTCCACACGTGTTTTTTTTTTCGACCACAGAAGAGCATTCCGAAAGAAGTAACTATGGTTTTGGACTCCCCACACGGAACCCTACATGCTGTAAGAATTGCATCGCTAAAGCTCACCGCCACTCTGGAGGCTCTCCTTGTGAGATTATCTCCACGGTGTGGCACATCTCCCAAAAGGGTTGATGCAACAAGATGTGGACGCCCTTTACGTGTAGATTGATCGACAAAACAGTGGTAGTAGATGCGTGCGGATACAATTGACAGGTCGAGTATGAAGTCGTTATGACCTTACACTATACGTTCCAGTTAACCGCCTTAACAACAACCAGTGTGACGTGAGCGATTACGAGTCTAGGAAGCAATTCGTGAAAGGTGCGACCGCAGTGATAGTGGATACGGTCGTTCGAGGTCCGTCGACGACACTTTCGGGTACGATGTGTGTGGCTCAGTGTGAGACGGCTCGTGCTCACGGCAAGCATCACAAGTGCGTTATTCTGTAGCGTGTTCGTCGGTCACTTGCTCTCTATTCTTTGTGACATTTTCTTCTTGTGCGTATTTGCGTTGTGTGTGCAGCTGGCTGTGATCTTCGGACATATACCTATGTGCGTGTATTGTTCCTATTGCTCATAATAGTCTTTTCTCCCTCGTGCTCTGTACCTTCGTGTAATTTAATCCGCGATCACCTCGGTTCTGTGGCCGGTTTGATCCGTGCAGACACCTGGTTACGGTATAAGTCGTCAATTGTGTTGTGTTTGGTGTGATGACGCGACACAATGGTAAACCTCTATGTTGGTGGGAAATTTAGCTATGAATCGATATGGGAACTTACCATTACGGCCTGTTCATACTTCGCGACGGGAGCGACAGGGCAAAGAATATGTATCAATTAGTGTCGAGATATCGCCTGAAAAAACCCATTGCTCCGTCACGGAGTATGAACAGGCCCTTACATCGCGTTAGCCCTAGTTTATACTTGAACAGCTGCGCGGCGCGGCACGATGGTCGGAATAGATATCGACCGGGCGACGCGAAAAATCGATATCTATGGCGATCGCGGTGCCGTGTCGCGTGGCGGCGCAAGTATAAACTGGGGCTTAGACCACGATTTTGGTCCATGTCCGCGAAGGGAGCGATAGAAGTGGCAGTCGTCCGCATAAAACATACATATCGATTATTGCCAGCTCGACAAAAATCGATATGTATGTTTCATACAGGAGAATAGTCACTCCTGTCGCTCTTTTCCCGGACTGTGAACAGGCCCGAGGTCTGAACGTCCCATAAATGCGCCACCCATGAGCGCCATCCAGCAACGCGTGACGCGATGTAACGGTAAGCTCTCATATACGCGCGACGTGATGAATCGATATTGGAGCTTATCACTACATCGCCTGGCGCGTCGCGTGCCACTTGAAGGCTCTCTAAGGCAGGGTTTATACTTACGACGACGAGCGACGCGACGGCATGTAAAGTGGCCAGATTGATTGATCGCGTCGCTCAATCAATATGGCCACTATACGTAGCGTCGCGTCGCTCGGCGTTGAAGTATAAACGGGGCCTAGGCAGGGTTTATGCTTCAATCTCTTCGCGGTGCGACAGTGTAAGGACCTATATTGATCGGGCTCGCGGCCTAATCGATATTGATAACTTTCGCGCTTTCATACTGCGATGCGACTGAAGTATAAACTACGGCTAACGGTTGTATTCTCAATTAAACCCTGGAGCTCTCCCAGCCCAGCCTAAGGGCCGTTTATACTTCGACGCGGTCGATCAATTTGGACACTATACATGCCATCAGATCGCTCGGCGTCGGAAGTATAAACGGCGTCTAAGACAGGGATGATGATGGGGGGGGGACACACTTTCGTGGTTTCGTGTCGGAGGCGAGTTGCTCGGTGGCCAATCTGTTGAACGAGATTACACCGAACGTGACACAATTGACGACTGATCCAATGGCCGTGTACCTGAACGAATTAGGCCGCGCCGCTCGTTCATACTTCATGCTGGCGAGGTATAAATGCTCCTAGGACTTCATCATGATATAATCGAAGAAGACAGCGACGCTATCAGTCGTCTCAGATTCCATAAACCGCGAGAAGCTTTACGACGTAAGCTGATGAGTGTCGCTTGCGTGTCCTACTTGTCACTTGGATATCTGCTGGGTCTCAGTGTGTTCTTTTTTCTGTTTTTGTTGATTTGTTGTCTTTTCATCATCGTCATCATCATTGTTTTTCTTTGTTCATACGACATACGACTGTGTACTATGTAGTATTCGCACCTAAGTATGTATGTAAAGTGAGCGACTAGGGTAGGTGCGCCGAAACCACCGTTGTGTCTATGTGTGTACAGTGCCGCTTCGTTCGTTCGTTCCTTCGTTTCCACTTCCACCACCGGTCAAGTGAGAGGAGTTTTAACGAGAAGAAGAAGAAGAAGCATAGACATATGTCGAGGCTTAAGCATGTTTTACTATATTTATGTATAAAGATTTGAACAACAACAACAACGACGACGACAACAACAACAATAGCTGTGGCGACCGCTATAATTGTGCTATGAACGGCGGCTGAACCCACTGGGCAGTGTCAGACACGTGACGAATGAGCTCAATGAGATGTGAAAGACCCGAATAGGTGAGCGATGGCTCGAATGAAATCGACGGCAGGAGTGGGTTAATGCCCTGGGAGATCTGAAAAGGCTGTATGTTGACATAATTCTCGGATCTATAAAAGTACATGCTCAGTATAAGGGTTTTTAACTACATAATGGGTACTAATTTGCGTGGTGAAAAGAAAATCTTATGGTTGAGCTCCCCAAATGTCCCCAATTTGATCTGTCAGAGCATGCACCAGTAGCGTCTGCGTTTACCCCGTCGCGTGCCAGAGTGCTCCAGTTGGGGCGAATATCCCTTGAGAATCGACGACTGGCAAAGGCACTACCTTCGCTTCGCTCATATCACATTGTGCTCATAAGACCGAGCATCAGCCAGGCGGAGCGAATGCTGGCCGACTTCGATCGTGTATATGGGGACGTTGGACTGCAGCTAAATCTTACGAAGACGATGTTCATGAAGAACGGACAAGATTCTGATGCCCCATTCTCGCTCAACGGAACGAACATCTCCGAATGCTCCAGCTACATTTATCTGGGTCGGAAGTCAATATGGCCAACGACCTAGCGCCAGAGCTGAGCAGGAGGAAACGAGCGGCTTGGGGAGCTTTCAAGAGCGTCGAACAAGTCGCGAAGAAGAAGGACGTCCGACTCCGTGCTCACCTATTCGAATCCACCGTTCTTCCTGCCCTGACATACGCCTCAGAGACTGGGCCCCCGCGCAGCGAGGAATCGAGAGGACCATGCTCGGAGTAACACGACTCACTCAAGTAAGAGAAGCCCCCGGAGTTCCGATCTTCGCCGACGTTCGAATATCAGTACTCCGAGCGCTGTTGCATGGGCCATGTTGTCGAAAATTAACTGGACCGGCCACGTTATGCGCTTCGCAGACACCCGTTGGACGAGAGCCGTCACCGACTGCATTTCGCGGGATGTCCAGGGAACACCAGGGGCCAGAATCATCAACCGCTAACAGCCGCGCTCTAACGGTGAGAATACTGCCGAATAGCGATGCTGATGAATACTATATCAGGGAGTGTGGCGGTATTTTCACCGTTAGAGGGCGGTAAGCGGTTGATGAATCTAGCCCCAGGACGCACACCAACGCGTTGGTCGGACTTCTTCGTGAAAGTCCTGAAAGCACGCTATGACGCTCTTCGTGTCCCTTGAGCGAGGAGGATCCATTGGAGCACTTTGGCACGCGACAGGGACAAATGGTGACGGTGCTAGCACCCGCTCAAGCAACTCCATGATCCGCGAGACGACAGGTGAAGCAGGGAGAACCTGATCCAGAAACTGGCTACAAGAAGGTTCCAATACCGCTCGAGCTTCATGGTTTTCTATGCTAAGGGTCCATATTGCAAGTAGAGGTCTTGGTCGCAACAACAAATACAGGGTCATGCCTTATGAGACGCCTAAATCCCCATCAAACTCACCAATAGGTGAACAACGCCTTTCGATCGATGGTTGATGGCGAGGCTTACACTATCAGGACTGCTCACACAAGAAAATGGAAGATCGACCTCTGTGCAGTCGTAGTGCACGTACTGAAAATTCATGGATGAAATGTCACCTATCGGCAAGGGGTCATAGAAATTCACCCACTTTGTACTGCTCCCCGCTGTTGTACAATGCAAGGAACTTTTGAAGTTCTTCCCTGAATTTGGCCGTAGTCTCTGGATTCCTCTCCGAATACAGTCCACGAGTTGGAAACGGAAGCGGAAAGTCTCGAGTGCCTTCATACTCCTCAGTGGTGTCCTAGAAAGCATATGACATCGAGACATTCACTAAGGCGAATCGAAGGACAACAGTGCCTACCTTCTCACCGCTACACGCCGGGTTTAGACCCTGCTTGATCGTCTCCAGCAGGCCCAGTGTCGGGTAGGTCTCTGCGAACTCGCTGAGGACACGGCTGATTACGGGTGCAAACGCCGGATTCAACGGCTGTAAAACAACGGGCAATGGCCATTCTTCTGGAAACGAACGCCTCAGGTCGTTCTCACCTCTATCTGTACTGTAGGAATAGCATCACCTAGCAAAGACCTCATCACCCACTCGAAGTCGGCCGCGATTGAATCCAGAAAGTATCCGCCTTCGAGAATCATGGCCAGCGGAATCCCCCACGTAGAGAGTTGCGCGGTTAAGGTCGCATATCCAGCGGGTGTCAGCCGCATCTCTCCCTCTGGATCGCCTAAAAACCGACGACGTAGATCTACAGAGAATTCTGGAGACAATTGGGACTGAAGAGCAAACCTAAGGCTGCGTCGAAACCGCAGGATACGAGGATGAGATCTGGCTTGAAGTCGTTGATGATGGGATGAACGATTAGTTGGAAGATGGCCAGATAGTCCGAATCACACATGCCAACGTCGTTGAGGGGTACATTGATGGTGTTCTTGACTAAAGTACTGGATAGGATAGAGCATGAAGGTGTGCCGCTGCCAACTCCTGGAGTGCGCCATGCATCGGACATCATCTTTAAGCGACTTTTGAAGCCATAGTAGGCGTATGCAAAGTCGCAATGGACACATTTTTGACAAACACAAAGGAGTTTTTCTTTCAAGAAGAACCACACCATTTTCACGTCAAACTGGACACTTTTCACGTCGAATTGGACACTTTTAAAATCAAATTGGACTTTGAAAAAATTGGCACTGGAAAAATTTGAAACTATTGCACTTCTAAGCTAGCGTACGACTTTTGAAATAAAAGTGAACTCTTCTAAATTGAAATCAACTTCCTCTACATTGAATTAGAGATTTCTCTGAAAAGGTCAGAATAATTTCCTCTTCAATTTTAGTCTAACTACTAAAATACTACTATCCTTAACTATAGTATAACCAAAATTTTAGTATATCTTTCCTTAAAGTTTTAATTCATCTTCCCAACACGTTGTTTGAAATTTTATTAAAAGATTATTTTCTGAGGAAAAATAATGGTTTAAAACTTATTTTAGAAAGCAGGAAGGTGGCCGTTTTCTAGTGCCGAAAAAGAGATTGCGCCATGCCCTCTTCCAGGACGTCGCGATTTTCATTCAATTGATAGCAGAATTCTGTTTGCATGGAGTTTGACACCTGTTAACGATACTATAAAGCAACTGTAAAGAACATATGTATCCTCACTTTGATGGTTCATGCAAGTGGCATTTACACTATCAATCAAACAAAAATCGCCACGGGCTTTCCGAGTGCATGGCGTAATCTTGCATTTTAGTGCACCATATCCTTGATTGTTTGTTGTGTTTTAGGACAAATTTTAAATTTTTCTCTAAAAATAAAATTTTATAGAATTGCTACAGTTACTGGGGCAGATAAACTAATAATTTCAAAAAAGTTATATCAATTTTTTCCGAACAAAAAATTATTTTAACCATCTTATTGAGTTTGCAGTTTAACGTGCCTGAAGTTCATTCTGATTTGGAAGAGTTCCTTCGGTTTTCAAACGTCTTAAAGCTAGCTTGGAAGAGTGTCCGATTTGATTCGAATAGCGTCCAACTCGATATGAGGCATATTCGATTCTACTCGACAGTGGTTGTGGACGAGACCTGCGTTGATTGCGTGCGACCCGCAATCGCTATTGATCTAAGAGCGCCGGTCGCAGAAAGAGGTCTATTGACTACGATTTCGACACTTATTTCGTTTGGTTGCTTGGTGTAAAAGATGCGGACCCGCTCTACTCGTAATGTTAAGGAGGCAGTCGTGACGGAGTCGACCGATATCACTATCGATACTGGAATACAATCGAGTGAACTCGTGTCGGCAATGGATGAAGTCGCTCGTTCCTCTGCGGTCCCTCGTTGTGTCAAGAGGGCTCTGGACTTGCTGTCGCGTCAACTCAGCCTTCTATTGGAAGAGAAAGACAAGCGGATCAGTGAGCTTGAAGTGGAAAATCAGAGTTTGAGGCAAAAGATTGATGCTCTTGAGTCTAGAAAGGATTCTGAGGACTCTTCTACAGGGTTGAATAATACTTCATTTGATGAGTCGAAATTGCTGTCGGATGGAGACTTTGAACGTCGCAGGTCTATCATTGTTAGCCATGTCTCTGAAGTCAAGTACGCTAGTATACGTGATCGCGTTTGTCATGATTATAATGTAGTCTGTCAGGTTTTACAGTTCTTAGGTGTGGAGTGCTATCCATTAGCAGTATACAGGTTAGGCAGGCCTACGTCAGGTAGGGATAGACTCCTCAAGGTTGTACTTCCTAGCTCTAGGTTTCAGCAGATTGTTTTAAATCGTGTTAAACGCATGCGGTTTTTTGTTATAAAAGGCATTTTTATTAGGCCCTCCCTGACCGCGGAAGAGAGGAGGAGGCAACGTGAGTTGAGAACTCACTCGTCATCACAGGGGCAATCCCCAGCAACTGGGGAGGGTCCGAACGTGTTGAGTTCTCAGCTCACGAGCGAGGTGCACCCCAGTGTCACCTCGCCGCCTCCTTCGGACTAGCGGACTTGTCATGCTTTCATGAGAAAAATTGCTCTGCTACGAAAAATGCACCTCGTGTCAGGACGACTTTGACGTGTTTTTACGCCAATGTTCGCTCGCTGGTTAAAAACTCTTTACATATCGATCTGATATTATCTAGGTTTTTTGATATCTACGTTTTCACGGAAACGTGGCTGAAAAAATGTCACACTATTCCGTTGTTGTTGAGCGGTATTAGTGCTGATTATCAGGTAATACGTAGAGATAGGTCGAAAAAGGCAGGTGGGGGAGTAGCAATCTTACTGAAGAAGGCCTTAGGTTTCCTTGAAATTTTCTCTGAGTCTGCTCCTAATTCTTATGAAATATTGTCGGTGGATGTGATCCTCGAGGGCCATAAAATTCGAATAGTTGCGGTCTATCGTACTCCTTCGTGTTCCACCTTCCATAGCCACCAGTTGTCAAAGGCCGTGAGTGATCTCTTAGTATGTAATTATCCGTCAATCGTCTTAGGTGATTTTAACTACCCGGACATTGACTGGATAAATCTGGAAAAGCCTTTGCCCTCAAGTAGTGGTGATTTTGTAGATATGGTGAGATCTCACAACCTTGAGCAGCTAGTAAAAGAGCCCACCAGACGAGGACACATTCTTGACATTTTGCTTACAAATTACAGTAGCCTCGTGGAAAATGTTTCTGTTGAACCCCCGATTGGTATGAGTGACCACAATAGCTTTTCTTTTTCAATTTGCTGCACGTATGTTGAACATAGCTACACATACTACCGGCACTTTGGCAGGTGCGATTATGGAAAAATTTGTGAGTATTTAGCTTCTGTGGCATGGAGACAATTTCTTGACTCAGTACCTACGATTGACGAAAAGTATGAACTTTTTCTCTCCATAATTGGAGATGCTGTAGAGAAATTCGTGCCTTGGTGTCGAACTAAGCCAATGTATGCCTACTTGCCCGCATACCTTCAAAATATGATGGATCATAGGGCTTGTCTCTTTCGGTTGGCTACAATGACACAGGCAGAACACGACTGGAAAAAGTTCCATGAATTTTCCGAGAAATTTCATAAGCGATTACAGAAATATAATAGTCATATTGAAAAAAAAATTATAGAGACGGGGAATAAGGAAAAGTTCTATAAGTTTTTGCGCAAAAAGCTTAGAGACACGAGTGTTATAGGTAGTTTGAAATCGGGAGATTCTTTAGTGGTCACAGATGAGGCTAAAGCTGACATATTAGCTGATAAGTTCTGTGAAGTTTTTATTGACGATAATGGGATCTGTCCAGACTATAGCCCTGTGATTCATCAGTCGATGTCAGCTTTTCCTTGGTTTGATTCTGTAAATTTGTTCAGGATTATTCAAAGCTGGCCGAACTCCTCTTCTCTCACTCCTGACTTATTGCCTACTACCTTTGTAAAGAAAATTGCTCCCGCTGTGGTGCAACCACTTTCATACTTATATAATCAATCCCTTATGTGGGGTGAGGTTCCAAGAAAGTGGAAGCACTCGTTTGTGACACCACTGTTGAAGAGGAAGCCGGCTAGTGATGCAGGAAACTATAGACCTGTGAGCATCACATCATTTTTCTGTCGAATTTTTGAAAAAGTTCTGAAGGACCATATCATGTGTCATCTACGACGAAATAGTGCTATCCCGCGAAGTCAACATGGCTTCATGCCTGGCCGTTCAGTGGAATCAAATATGTTGGAAAGCCTTAATGATTGGACTGAGATCATGGATAATAAAAAAGCTTGTGATGTGATGTACTTTGATTTTTCAAAGGCATTTGATAGAGTAAGTCATGCTAAATTGGTGTATAAGGTGGCAAAACTCGGCGTACATCCTGTCATTTGTAGGTGGCTTAAGAGCTTTCTTGAAGGAAGAACTTTTCAAGTGAAAATTGGGGAAAGTTTTTCATCCAGCCGAGTAGTTAGAAGTGGAGTGCCGCAGGGTGGGGTGCTGTCACCCCTTCTTTTTATAATCTATACATCGGATATCCCGGCATTGTTGGATGGCAATGGGGTGGTAGTCAAACAATTTGCTGACGATTTAAAGTTGTATAAGGAGGTAGTTACAGAGCAAGATCGTGCAGCCCTGCAGTTCGGATCGGATTTGCTATACAACTGGTCCCTGCAGTGGCAATTGCCACTAGCACCGGAGAAAACTGTGTGCATGAGGTTAGGAAAGTCAGACGTTCCATGTGAATATACAGTAGGTGAACACTGTATATCTAAGGTTACAAGTGTAAGAGATTTGGGGTTCCACTATAATGATAAATTGGACTTTGCTGAGCATTGCGGCCTAATTAGTAGGAGTGCGTTAGGCAAAACATATCAAATTTTCAAGGCTTTGAGCACGAGAAACAAGGATGTGCTGTTAAAAGCATATAAGACCTATGTTAGGCCAATAGTTGAAAGTGCGACAACAGTGTTTGCTCCGCATAAGAAGAAGTACATTGTGCAAATTGAGAAGGTGCAAAATAACTTCACTAGGAAACTTCTGCTTCGTACAGGTAGTTTTTTATATTCTAGAGTACCTAGAGCACAAATACGAAATAAGTATCTTCGTTTGAATACACTGCAGTCTCGACGTAGGCTCAGGGATGTGTGTGTCGTGTTCAAAATGCTCGCAGGGATCATAGACATTGACAATTCAAAATTTTTTTCATTCATCCCCTCAAAAACTAGAGGCAGTTCGGAGAAAATTTCATGCGAAAAACCTAGGACGAATCTTAGATTGAACTACTTTACGTGCAGAGCGTTGTCCTGTTATCTTACACTCAAGCATGACGTTCCGCTTACCGCTAGCTCTTTCCGGTTATTTAAACGTTTTGCTGAAATCAAATTTCTTAAGCACTAGAATATTGTGTTGCTGTTCTTTATCTACGGTCGTTTTTGTTTTTGTTTTTTCTGTTGAACGTATGTCTTAAACGTACGTAATAAACTATAACTATAACTATATATTTTAAAAAA
Organism: Heligmosomoides polygyrus bakeri; assembly: GCA_947359475.1. Taxonomy (NCBI): domain Eukaryota; kingdom Metazoa; phylum Nematoda; class Chromadorea; order Rhabditida; family Heligmosomidae; genus Heligmosomoides; species Heligmosomoides polygyrus. The sequence continues at coordinate 11,238,997 of OX375866.1, forward strand.
GCTCACCTACACAGGACCTTAAGAAAAAATCACTGTACTTTTAGGAGCACAAAATATTGTCCCCTTGGATAAAATATGTTTTTAGGTCTATCATCTAGTGCTTTGATGTAAAAAAAAAATCCGTTTACCGTATGGGGAGGTTGCGCCGTGCACTCGTTCAGTAACAGCAACGTTTACCTCATTGATAGTGTAAATGCTGTTTATCTGAAGTTATGTAGCAGAGAATGATGGCGTGTTCTTCTGTTGTGACTGCTCTTGCTGTTCCAGGATTTCTGCGCAAACAAAACAAAAACGTATTAAACGCGATATTTGTATGATGTTTCTGTTCTACTGTCACATGTACTGTTTGGGTGTAACAAACAAACAAACAAACAAACGTAAACAGCATTACGGGCGCGTGTAGTGCAGTCGGAGGAAGTGCCGGCTGTCGCGTGCACCCGATACAGGGTTCCTGGTTCAGATTTGTCGCGCTGGCCAACGAAGCCTTATATCCCTCGGTGAATTGGTAGCAGGCTCGTCTGGGAAGGATAGATCACTGTCTTGTTCATTGGCTGGCCACCTCAAGTCAATGCATGTCCAAATTGACATTCAAATCCCTCCACGACATCCCGTAGAGGTATAATGCGTGGCGCATAACAAAGGGGAATGAGTAGCATCGTCCTTTATCCTTTAAACATCATTACACTATCAATTCAGCAGGCACCGCGAGGACGACTGCGCGGCGCAATCTCTTCGTATCAAATGAAATTGCCCATCAAGCGACGTCTCACTCACATTTTGTTTTGACGCCGCTCTGTGGCAGATTTGGCCAGAAGTGTCCTTTTTGAAAGCGATGGATCGAGACGAGAAGGATGCGCTCGTCGTCACTGATGCACTCTTGTGTACCCTGGCCGGCGTGAACGTCCCAGTCCACAATCAGCACTCGTGAATGCCCGCGGTTCAGAGCCTGTATAGGAGTAGGATTCCGATAAATAGGGGAGCCATTGCAGGTCAAATCTTACAACACGAAACCAACATGCTTGGCAGCGAGGGCAACGTTGTTGAATATGCAGAAGCCGCATCCTTGGTCAGGAAACGCATGATGGCCAGGAGGACGAACGGCCGCGAAGCCGGGATGCCTGGAAGAAAGAGTGTACGGTGCGAAATGAGAGCAAGGTTTTTTGGACTGTTTTCAATAGTTCCGGAACCTAAAAAGATAGGGGGATCTATCCTAGTCCGGGGGGCCATATAACTAAAAAGTATTAGACGTAACAAATTCATTTAAGATTTACCGAGCGGCTCCAACAGAACAACATGGGACCCTAAACAAGAAAAAGTCACAAAGAAAAAAAAAACGAAAAATTACATTTGTTGCGGTTGTGAGCCGGCAAAGTTGTGTGCTCACCTCACCATGTCAGAACCTGGTGATAACATGTCAGCCGGCGGTCAGCACGCGGCATGCCTCCATTCCGTCGCTGTTTGCCCACCGAGACGGTTGTAAGGCCGGGGGCATACTTCCATCGCCGCGATGCCATCGCGGCGCTCAGTTCATGGCCATTCCGCCGCACGCGGCCGAATAGTCAAAGACGACTTCGACGCGGCCGCCGCAACAGTGGCGGTCGGCATGCGCGATGGCTTCCCGCGCCCATCGCGGGCATGGCATACTTTTTCGCGCCGCGCGCGGTGTTTAGCGTTGGTCCTGGACGAATCGCCGTCGCGCTTCCTTGCAGAGCGATGAGCGATGCGACGAGCGCTGAGAAATTCAAATTCTTTCGCGTCGCTCTGCAAAACTCATCGCCGCGATTCCATCGCGGCGATGGGAAGTATGCACGAGGCCTAAGGCCGGGGGCATACTTCCATCGCCGCGATGCCATCGCGGCGCTCAGTTCATGACCATTCCGCCGCACGCGGTCGAATATTCAAAGGAAACCTCGCCGCGGCCGCCGCAACAGTAAAGGCCCTCCCAGACTTCTGCGGCGTTGCCGCTGCCCTATCCTTCATCATAAGGCAGGGACGCAGAGCTCGCCGCCAGCGGCGTCCCTGCCCTATCCTTAACCATAGCGGCGAGCGGCGTTGCCGCAGAACTTTGTGGGGGCCTTAACGGTCGGCATGCGCGATGGCTTCCCGCGCCCATCGCGGGCATGGCATACTTTTTCGCGCCGCGCGCGGTGTTTAGCGTTTGGTCCTGGACGGATCGCCGTCGCGCCCCATTGCAGAGCGATGGGCGATGCGTCGAGCACAGAGAAATTCAAATTCCTTCGCGTCGCTCTGCAAAACTCATCGCCGCGATTCCATCGCGGCGACGGGAAGTATGCACGGGGCCTAAACCGCGGCGATTTTTTATTGTTTGTTTGTTCGTTCGTTTTTGGTTTCTTTTAGGTTCCAACTCGTTCTTAAGTGCCGCTCGGTAAGTCTCAATTCAAGATTTTTTTCAAGATGAGGCGGTCCTAGTCCTCAATGTGGCCAACATGGGAACGTGGGAACGCGCCCGCCAACCACAACCTCCAAACATAGGCCAGCCATTCCGCGCACCTCGGTGCACGCCCCCTGAGTTTCGCGCCCACTCAACGAGACGTGATTGGTCCATGTGGCCCCCTTACCTATGTAGGCCATATTAGTGACTAGTATTTATAAGCTGGACGCGTGGTAGCGCAGTCGGAGTGGCGCCGGCTATCGCGCGCACACCATTCCAGGTTCCTGTTTTAGATTATCCGCCCAAGCCAACCAAGCCTTCCCTCCCTCCGCGGCCTTTGAATTTCTACCAAACTTGAAAATCTTCTACCAAACAAACCAAACTCTTTCATTACACAAAGGTTCGTCTGAAGGCAGTGGCGAAACGAACCTTTTAATGTTTTATAATTTGTGACATATCATTCTCTTAATTTATAAAAAAAAATAAAAAATAATAAAAAAAATAAAAAATCTATTATTTTTAAACCTTTCTTTACTTCTTTGAATTTTACATTTCGTTATGTTTTATATTGTCTAGGATAGATAAATCTCTGGCTTGCCTATCGGCTGGCCACCGGAAGCCACTGTATAGGCCAAATACACATTCGATTTGCCACCATGACCTTCTGTAGAAGTAGAATGCGTGGCGCATCACAAAAAAATTGTTTTGGCTATTGCCACCCCTTGTCCTTATGAGAAGCAAATTGCTGAAAAGTCGCCCAACAAATATACACCACAAAAGTCTCCACCAACCCTGTGTGGCTGACTGCGTCAACGAGCTGAAAAACGCAACCAGCGGCCAGCATCGACGCGTGAAAGGTCTGCGCGTTCACGTAGATGTCTTCGAACTTTGACGAGAATTTTTCCTGCTCCACCTGAAAACATTCAAGTTGGTGAGCGCTGAGACTTGAGTTCTCGAATGAAAGCAGCCTAACCTACCTTGTCCATATTTGCTGTGGATTTGACCGCGGAGATGTAGCGGGCAGTGTGAACCATTTCGATTTCGCTCTCATTAGCCAGTCGTGGCCTGAGATGCTCCACTCTCGAGGACAGGCCAGACTTCTAGAAATCGACAAGTGTTAGGCCCCGTTTATACTATACTTGGGCCTTTGAAAGTTTCTATCGAATGAGGGAATGAACGAATAAATTCGGCGTGGGAAAATTCCAAGCGAATGATCGAACGCATTTATTTGCTCATCAATGTTTTCTTCGATTGATCGAAAAGCGAATAAGCCCCATTTTATTATTACTAGAATATTCGAATAGCCGAATAATTTTTTTGAACCAGGTTCTACTTGAGGATTCTGCTTGAGTTTATTTGATATTTGAATAACATTATTCTATTTTCGAATCATGTCTAATTAAGCGATTTTTGAATAATATTCGAGTATGTCTTCCTTTCGATATTCAAATTCGAACAAATATTCGACTTTATAAAAAACCATCGATACTCGAATTCGTACGAATATTCGAAATCTAAAAATACCGGATATTCGTGACATGTATAGCGGCCAAATCGATCGATCGTGTCGATCAGCGTCGTAGTAAAAACGAAGTCACAGTGGCGATCGATCGATTTGGCCACTATACAGGGTGCGCCATAAATATGGTCACTTTTTCGCGCGTCATTTTTTGTATTTGTTTGCGAACGTTTTTATGTTTCCATTGTTTCTTCGGATTCTACCTATCATCTTAACCGTATATAGTGTTTTTTGCATCTCCACACTGCTTCTATCAGAAACGGTAAAGTCTTGTTGTCAATGAGACGCAATCTTGGATTCGAGAAGTGCAGGACTTTCTGTTCCCAACATCGCTCGTCTGCTGAAGCTGCAAAGATGACAGTCTATCGCTGTGTGGAACGTAACTCTCTCTCTCGATGATCGTTCCCGACCTGGCTGCCCGGTATCCGTAGCTACGAGCAGTCTTTGAAAAATCGTGAAAGAACAATTCAAGTGGAATCCAGGCCACGGCATGAGAAAGATGGCATCCGAGCTCAACGTATCGGCTACGACGATACAGCGAGTTGCTGAGAATGAACTTGGACTATACCCCTACAAGTTCTGTCAACTGCACGGACAAACGCCTGCACAGATGGAAGGAAGAAGAAAAAATGTTCAAGACTCCTCGAGCGGCACGACCACTGCACGACGCTCTTCACTGATAAGAAACTTTTCTCAATTGAGCAGCATTTTGACCGCCGAAACTCACGGTTATTAGCTAAAAGTGGTGAGGGTGCAGACACCGTTAACAGAAACTCTCATGCAGCTTCCCTGATGGTTTGGGCCGGAGTTTGCGCCACAGGACGGAAACGATTGGTTTTCGTTGAAAAAGGAGCCAAGGTCAACACCAATGTCTACGTGAACAACATTGTGATGAAGGAGTTGCTTCCCTAGGCTCAAGAACATTCTGGAAATACAACATGGACCTTTCAACAGAACGGCGCACCCGCTCATAAGTCCAAGAAGACTCAGGAGTGGTGCGCAAGGAATCTTCCCAACTTCATCCCTGTTTCTGAATGGCCGACAAACTCGTAAGATTTGAGTGTTATGGATTACTGCGTTCGTTCATTCTAGAGGGTGAAGCCTGCACTAAAAGGCGCACTACGATTCGAGGATTGAAATCTTCACGGGAAAAAGCATGGAACGAAATTCCGCAAGCAACCTTGCGTGCCGCCATTGAGTCCTACCCTAAGCGTCTGAAGATTGTCATTCGTGCAAAGGAAGATCATATTAGATGATATCCATTTTGCGTGTTAACTAGATTGTTAGTAAATTGTTGAGGAGGTTTCGCTATTCCCTGGCAAATTCCCCGTGAGTAATTCGCTTTTTATTGAGTGACTCTATTTATGGCGCACCCTGTACATGTCATCGGGTCGCTCAGCATCGGAGGTAGAAACGGGACCTTAACCAATCTTCGCCGAAATTTTGAACCATTGATCGCGTGTAACGGACCAGTGTCCGCACCGAGATTGCATACACAGAGCAATTGTTGCGCTCCTTTTGGGTCTGTTCATACTTCGAGACAAAAGCGATTGCTCGGCCCGCGAATATGGGTTTTTGCTGTGCGGTCGCTCGCGAAAAATCGATACGCACGATTTGACTGACTATGTATAGGCCTTCCCAGCTCAGAATAGAAATATTTTTTGTCGCAGCAGAACAAATAAAAAGATTAAGGGCGGCGTTAATCGATCCCTTCTGAGATACGTCATTCCTTCTATTTATACATAATGTCGTGGAGGCAATTCGAAAGCGTATTTGGCTTTACAATACGTGTGTTGGCCAGCCAATGGACGGTTCAGTGTTTTATCCTTCTTCTCAGCCACGCGGGAAGTCCTTGATAGCGCGGCTTATCAAGCGATATGGTGAAACATTTCGCCGTGCTATCAGGCATTTCGACTGCATTTTCTCTGTTAAATTGCTGTAAGTCGTTGAAGAACTCGGCCCCTGGTCGGCTCGGCATCCTACGCATCAATCAGTGTTAAGGATGAATGCGAAAACGAACGCATTGATAAGAGCCCCTACAGCTTCGAGTAAACTGAAATCTCAATGCAAGAGCTTCACTCACTTCCAGCTTGTTCAGTATCGCCTCCAGTCTCTCGGGGACTTCTATGTGGTAGCTGTCCCATGGACAGTAATGCTCCAACATGGCCCGATCCGAGATGAAGTAAACCATCGGTTCTGTTGTGTAGGGTCTAGAACGAATCTGTAAGCACATCTGGATAGATTCATAATATGATCAGCCTTTGAACTTCGTTGCTGGCTTCCCAGTCGATGGGTGCAAGCCTACGGCTACGTGGCATACGACAGCAAACCCCGCAGGGCGGCCCAAAAAGTTGCCAAGAACAGTAAACAAAGAATTAGCACTGATCTAAGGGCCTCTTCATACTTCGTAACGGAAGCAATAGGTCGGCCAGGCAAATCATACGTATCGATTTTTGTCGAGAGATCGCCCAGCAAAAATCGATATTTATGATTTTCCTCGCCGACCTATCGCTCCTGTTACGAAGTATGAAGAGGCCCTAACGCTCAGTAACCAAGGTATTCTGATTTAACCAAGCAACGAAAGATCACGAAAAAAACACCACAAACCAAGCCTTGTAGCGGTCTCCGGCCACATTTCTTTGGTAGCGATGGCAAAAACGCTAATCTCCGATACAGCCCACGTTTGAGTAGGGCTAAAGGAAACAGGATTGCGTCAATTATACGAGGGCAACGCACTATAGTTGTGCTCGAATGGTCTATTCTAATAGATATTCAAGTGATTTTTTACTAGAATTTGAGCACTAGCATTCGAATATTTAGGAAAAATCGCGTTTTTTCTTGAATGTATTCGAGTTCGAATGTTCAAAAAATCACCGTTCGGGAATCCGGTCGACGTCGAATATCCAGAAAAGCTGCAGTTTTCGGATATGTTAAAATTCGATTGTTCGAAAACATTTCGAGGGCAAAACTATGCAACACACTGAACTAAATGCAAGAGGATAGTGAGACGCAATTCTCTAACCGGGACGATCACCTCGTCTCAAGACCCATTCCTGAACTTTAGTGCCGCCTATTCCTTTTGCTGGAGCTGGCATCAATGTTGATTTGAAATTTGGAGGTTTCAGTAGAATTTAGAGGTGTCGATGTTGTTGTTTTTTTCGTAGGGGCCGGCTAAGTCAGGGGGGAGGGAATTGGTGTGAAGACGAGGTGACCACCATAGATATAGAATTGAGTCTCGCCGTCTTCTTGTGACGCCTTCGAATAATTGGCATAATCCTAGCTTCGGAAGGGATCAATCCGACCGAGAGGGGCAGTTGTTCCTCCCCCCCCCCCCCCCCCCCCTTTGCCCAACCAGCAATGTCCGTCGAAGTTCTCACCACAAGACGGCGAATTTAGGGAAGAGGAGGGATCTGTACTGGATAGTTATCTGTCCTCGAGTATTACATCAAGAAATGTTGTAATCCCTTTCCTTCCCCTCGGAGCTGTTAATCCAGCAGACGATGCCGCGTCGTCGGTTCCTCTGCACGATACGCAAGTGCGTCCCATCGCGAAAGCCTGACCCAATCCATTGCACGGGGAGGGTGTTTTTAGGGAATGATCATACAAGCGACAAGAGCGACAAAAGCGGCAAGAGCGACAAGAACGACTAGAGCGACTGGGGCGACGGATGTAGTGTGGTGTACGTAAATAATTACGCATTTCACACTACATTCGTCGCGGACGGAGAGTGGAGTACGCAATTATTTACGTACACCACACTATGTCCGTCGCCCCAGTCGGTCTTGTAGCTCTTGTCGCGAAGTATGAACAGGCCTTTAGGACCTGTTCATACTTCGCGACAAAAGAGGGCAATAGGGCGAACGATACGTATCAATGAGTGCCGAATCGCTTCCTGGGAAAAATCAATAGGTGTGCTTTGCATTGTCGCTCCCGTCGCGGATTATCTCAGACAAATTTGCGTTCGACCATTCGGTCTTCTTTCGTGCTCGGTTACAAGCCCTTTCATGGACGGTTTTAAACCCTTTCATGGTCGGTTACTAACCAACGGGTTTCAAACCGGTTGGTTCACGGTTTAAAACGCAAATTGTCCTGAGACTCTATTATATGTGGTGGGATGAGCAGGCCATTACACGTGCCATCTCGGCGAAGCCCAGGTGGTCGAGGTGGACACGCCAAGTGGGCGAGGGCTAAAACACACGTCCCTTTATAAGGCAGCCCCCTTCATTGGGATTGCGCCGATAGGAAATTAGTCAATGGGTTCTGGAGCGAATTCAGAGAAGCGAATTATGGCGGTTTCAAGCCAGGAAAAATTCGCAATGTCTCACATATTCAGGCTGACACCCACCAAATGGGAGAGCTTCGGTAGACTCCGACGCATGTAGATTAATCTGAACACAAGGAATTGAAGCAATATCTACTGTCCAAGTCTTGAAGGAACGAATCGGCTGTGGACAGTCTGCCCACAATAATCACAGAATTCACACGAAATATTCTCAATGTATTCATTCTTTGTACAGTATACAATATCTATGACACGTGGGATTATTATAAGGATATCAACTGGTAGTCATACACCTCCAGGGCATAAGAGAAGATCATCCTTACAGAGAGAGTGGTGAAAGTAGACGAAAATGCGTCACTAGGACAGGAGGCCACGTGGTGTCCTCAGAACACTGACCGCATAGGCGCCGGTCACTCATTATCTCTCGATTGCTGCCAATGGCTAGTACATGCTGAGGAATCGATACGAATAGACACTGTAATTCATCGATCCGGAGAGTGGAGGAGGAGGCGTCAGGGTGACATCAAGACCTCTACGAGGTTAGGCTAAGAGTGCCAGTGCTAAATACGGTGCTACGGGGCTAAATATGCAGAACGGCGCCGTCGAATGACGCACACAGACAGTGCAAGATGAAAGGTGCGAATGAACAGTGAAAGGAATGAACGACATAGAACTGTTTACACAAGGTAGTAATACTGTATTCAATTGAAATGAGATGAGAAATCCGTGTGTGGAAACGTGCTTCAAGCACAAACGGGATCCTATTAAATGCTCAAAAATGCGAAGAAAAAGATTACATGCAATATTTCGACTGTATAAAGTAGCAACCTCAGTCCTAGGACCACCTCTTCCTGTTCATCGTGTACAAAACACCAAGTTTACAGGCAACAATAAAGCACGGAACGCGTACAGTGCACTCGAAGGAGGGACTGAATTTCAAATGCACCTCGAATCGACTCAAAGTTCACGCTCCACTCGAGCTTTTCATCCACTCGAGGTTGGAGCATTGTCAACAGTCACACTGGCTGTAGGCTAGCCACTGCAATTCATTGTATAGGCAAAATGCGCCCTCAAATTACCCCCAGGACATCACTAGGCAAAGGCAGAATGCGTGGCGCATACCAAAGCAGGGCTGATTTACGTCGATTAATTACTTTCATGGCAGAGTCTGGTACCAACGCTTTAGCTGATGCCTGGGCCTGTTCATAGTCCGCGACGCCAGCAATCAGAGCGACTGAGTTGCCGACTATGAATATTCCCTTATATTAGGCCTATGGTATACTCCCACGGGAGTGTTCGCGGCACGTCCGCGGACGGTCGTCGTTGACCTGAGGCGGCCAGCGTCGCATTGGAGCACCTGACGCCTGACTCCGTGGGAAGTGTACCAGTCCCCTCATCGTTCGTCGGCGGCGAGATGAGGACGTGGGGTGTGGCGGGGCGCGACGATTGGCCAGGTGAAGGGCCCCGGCACGATTCGCGCCCGTCCGCAGACACTCCCACGGGAGTGTACCATAGGCCTCAGGCTGACTTCAGATGGAAAAGTGCTCTAAAACCGTAGATACAGGGACAGTGCAACACTCCCATCCAGTGCCGGTTGTATAGGAGAGCTGTACAGCAGTGGACAAACTAATCCATCCTCAAGAGGGTAGTTTGTGGTTTCGTTGTCGCGCGGCGCGGCAGCATGGGAGTTGTCAAATCGATTAGGCTGCGCGCTCGATCGATATCGGTTTTATTACACTGTCATCATACCGCGCAGCGATTGAACCATAAGCCCTCTTTAAGTTGAGCTTTCAGGTGTAAGGACGAGTTGTCCGCCAATTGTAGGAGTTTTGCGCAGCAATCGTTGCGGGACCACAGGAAGGATGGTCCACTTCGGTGGTCGCGGGCTACTCACCCCTGCGAGCGCGGCGCGAGCGTGGTAGGGCAGACTGCAGACCGACGATCAGATATGTTCTGATTGTGACATCGGGGCAGAGCACAAAAGAGCACAGAACTAGACAAGGAAGGAACTCCGCGGTGTGGCGAGTACCCCAGACGGGAAGCAATACGAAGCTCGCGCGCTTTGGCAGACGTCGCCCGGGAGCGAGATGCCCAGGCGACGTCTGCCAAAGCGAGTTTTAGTCAATGTTAAGTCATCGATGTTGATGCGATAATCGTTTTTCGTTTTTCTTAAATTCTTTGTTTTTTTTGTAGTCTGTTTTCTCCGCATTTTAGTGCGCTTCTGAATTCTCAATCGTCTTCATGCTTCTCCAAAGTTTTCTTCGGATTTGTTGGGTATTTTATGCGAAAATATGAAATAAAAGAATGAAACAACTCATTCAACGAACCCAAAAAATGTTGGGAAGAATGCTAGAACCCCGAAAAACAGTAGAATAAACGTTGGAAAGACACGAAAATCCCCCGCGAAACACCTCTGTAGGTAATAAACACGAAGGAAACGCCCCAGAAACCTCAAAAATTCGAAGAAATGACCACGGCGGGACAGGTGGCAAGGCAAAGTTAGCGAGGGTGATGGGCAGAGTCGAATTCCTATCCTACCCAGCACACCAACGGACCGGAAATTTTTAAGTATCAATGGCTTCGTAAGGCAGCCTTTAACTATCGATGAAGCTTAGAGGAGGGGGACTGGGGGTGCGCGAGTTAGGGGCGGGGGAAGTTCGCATGCCCCCGGCGAGGGGAGTGGACCCGGAGAGATGGAAGACTTGGTTAGCCTGGGCGAGAAGCCAGAACCAAGAACCTGGAATCGGGTCACCCAACAGCCGGCACCTCCAATTCAGCTACCACGCGCCTTCCTTCACACCATAGCTTGTGCAATTGGTGAGACCAATTCTACTCCAGGGGCCAGATTCGTCAACCGCTTACAGGCCGTTAACGGTGAAAAGTGCAACCAAATCCCCTGATATGAGATTCATCAGCATCAGGTTTGGCAGTACTTTTCACCGTTACCGACCGGTAAGGGAAGTTGGCTCCACACTGAAAGCAAGCAGCGTCCTGGAACAGGGAACCTACACCTCTACCCAATTTGGGCATCAAGAAGTGTATTATTATCCTTCCTAGACAAACCAGATCGACCCAACGGGTGACCCAGAGCGAATTGCTTGTTCCCTGAACTACGCCTGCTCAGAGATTAGCAAGAAATGTACGACAAAAGGGTATAATGGAAGAAACTTCTGAGCGTATCGGCCAAACTAACTTCCTTTGCTATTCATCTGAAATGGCGCAAAGTATGTGATTCGTCCATGAATGTTAAAAGAAAATGGAGTTCGGTTGGTAGGTTTGAGCGAATCGGAACTCAGTGCGGAAGAGAACGACTGGAACAGATGCTATCGTGGGAAAACATCCTGCAGCAATTGTTTACTCATCAGCGATGTAAACATAGCACCCGAAAACGTCGATAAATCAGTTTCCAGCAAGCAAATGTGAACCAGAGGCTGCCTTGATGTTGACGCTCACGACATTCACAGGTGTTCTTAATTACGTCTGTTGTCCAAGTAGCGAATAGATTGAATATTGGAAAAAATATACCAAAAACGCCGAGCCGTCATCGACATAGCACCTTCACGGCAGTTTTCAAGAGCTAGTCCAAAAACATATTAATTTGTGCGAAAAGGGAAGAAAACCTCGAGACTCTGTGCTTACTCATCGTGCTTCGTCAAACGCGGCGAGGACGTTTCCGACGTCGCTTCGCTTTGGACCAATGCGTATCTCCCTCGTCACGATAGGAATCTCGGTCCCACCAAGATCAGGAACCGATCCTGGATCTATCCTAGGGGGCGAGGGGGGGGGGACACATGACTAAAAATTACGCAATCAATTGACTTGGGATTTACGGAGCGGCTTCTAGAGAACAGAATAGGACCCAAAAAGCAAACAAAGAAACACACAAACAACAAAAACAAACAAATACCCGCGGTAGTAAAGACGTCCCGGTGGGCAAAGCGTATTCAAACACAGCTGACCGCCGCCTGATATGTTATAACCAGGACTCGTCATGGTCAGGGGCGAACATACCTTTACAGCTCTGGTAATTTTTCTTCTTGTTGTATTTTTGTGAATTTTGTCAGCTTGGGCCCCATTTTGTCCTCTAGAACCCGCTCCATGAATCCCAACTCAACTGGTTGCGTAATTTTTATGTGCCCCCCCCCCCCCTTCGACTAGGATACCATAGATCCCAGATCCTGGTAGGAGGATCACACCGCTTCCACTATAATATGTTGCCGGTCCTCCCGCGCGGGATACGCCTCACCGAATTCCGCTCGGGAAAAGTTTGCCATTCAGCGTGGGATGTTGCTGTAGCAGGGAAAGCGCAGACTCGTTCTACTTGTCACAACGGCGACTGGGCGCGTTTCTGGGCGTTCGGGTTTAGAAGACGTGCCATCGATATCGCATAATGGCGTGCGGATTCAGAAGACGTGTCACCGACGTCTGCCAGTAGAGTGGGAGGACCACTAATGGTAAGGGGAGAGAGGAAAAACAGTAAGGGAGACCTCTAGGAGTAGATCAAGACAGCGACCAGGGAGGAGGGAACAGATTGGGGTAACCAGCAAAAAGGCACCAGTAAGGGCGTCAATAGGTATAACAAGGAAGTGGGCCAGGAGATGGGATCCGGAAGGTGGGAGACAATAAGAGGGATCAGAACGCTGACCAATAAGATTGAACAGCAAGGACGGATCAGCAAGAGAATCTAGCAAGAAGGGGACAAGGAGTCCGGGTTCGGATGACGTGTCATCGATGTCGCGCAACGAGCGTATGGATTCAGAACAGGTGTCACCGACTTCGCTGAATGAGAGTCTGACTTCAGAATACGTGTTACCGAGGTCATGCAAGGAACATCTCGATTCAGAAAACATGTCACCGATGCCGTGAAGCGAGGTTTGAATTCGAAAGAAGTGTCGCCGAGACGTTGCGTAGCGAGAGCCTGGTTTTGGAGGACATATTAACTATTTCATGTAACAAGTGCTATTGAGCATGAGAACAGAACAGAACAGAACGATTGTGGAGCAACCTTAACGGCAGAAGTCCTGATAAGCACAAACCAATGACGCTACCGGACGGTCAGGAGAGAGTGCCTACGATAAAAGCACGTAGCAGAACCTAGACATTAGCGGATTAAGTTTTGCAAAAATAGCTCTTCGTAGGTTAGTGATCCTGTAAGGTCCCACGAACCCCGCAAGTGTGAGACAGCATTTGTACTACAAATTTCAAGTGTCCCTTACGTGTTTAGGGTTAGGGCTACTCTTCTGGAGAATGCCATCATTAGGCTCAAGAAGACAGCAATGCAGGATAGTTATTGGGAAGAGGTCCTGCAGCGGCTACAGATTGGATCCAAATTATTCCTTTTGGTTATCCGGCCGATATATTGGATCCGAATCATTCGGGGGACGACTGTTCTACCCCTCGTCCTCCTAGCTCGCCCCAACCCCTGGTTTTGCGCGAGAGTCCAGTGGCTGCCTTACGAGCGAGCGGTGACCCAAACATTTGCAACGCCTCTGTTTAAATGGCGGGGGAAGAACGCCATTCCGCCGAATCATTCAAATATCCGGGCTCGCAAAACAGTCGTAATCCAAATTCAAACTGCGCGATTCTTTTGTGGCAGTGAGTTTTGCACAGCGACGCTGTCGCTTATCGCTCTACAAACAAGCGCGACGCAAATCCGCTCAGGACCCACGGTAACCGACGCGCGCCGTGCGAAAAGTATGACATGCCCGCGATGGACTTAGAAAGACATCGCGCATGCCTACCGCCATTGTTGCGGCGGCCATGGTGCACTTGGCTTTTCCATGGCGTGTGTAGGAATGTGATTCGCTAAGACCAGTCCGACGCTGGAAATACACACCCGGTCTTGGATAAAGTTTCATTGGGATGCGCCATGCATTCTACCTCTACGGGATGTTGTGGAGGCGATTTAAATGCGTATTTGGCCATACAATGACTTGCGGCGGCCAGTCCATAGACAACTCGGCGCTTTAACCTTCACAGACAAGTCTGGTACTAACTCACCGACCCGAAAGGATGGAAGGCTTGGTTGGCTTAGGCAGAAAATCCGAACCCAGAACCTCGACATAGTGGCACGCCACAATTGACGTCGTCTTCTACTGTGCTTCTAGGCGTCTTTCGCAGGCAAAATAACCTATAGCCAGCATAGCCAGGCGAGAGGTCGAGAGCCTCAGAATGATACACTTCACACATGTGAGAAAAGGCATTAAAGATCGGAGACCCTGTCACATGAGCCATCTCGTCGACAAGTAACTGACTGGTCACTTAACATGTTTCACTGTCATTCGCTGGATGAAACCAGTAATCGTGTCCAGGGACCGGATTCATCAAAGTTACTGCAGTAACTTTAACGGAGAATTGTAAGCGAAAAGCTCAAGCGAGATGGTGAGCACTAAGCCGCGTCATCTGAGATTTTCGCTTACAATTCTCCGTTAAAGTTACTGCAGTAAGTTTGATGAATCCGGGGCCTCAGGTGTCTGTCAAAAGAACAAATCCGCACATCAATACGTTGGCCGGTCTTCCTCTGGACGAAATTCAAGGATAAAGAACGGCGTTACTCAATCCTTTTTGGGATGCGCCAACAGGCGCTATGCAAGGAAGAGGGGGCAGCACACCAGTATTCAAACACAAGTACGAGGTGAAGCGGCATTCCCCACGTGTAGAACGAGTTTTTACCCATTTGGTTGGCCCGTGAGCTGCCCCCTCCCCCTCCTATCATTGCGCCGCCACACATTCTACTTCTGGGGGATGTCGTGAAGGCGGTTTGAATGTGTATTTGGCCACACCATGGCTTGTGGTGACCAGCCGATAAACAAGTCAGCGCTTTTCCCTTCCCAGACAAGTCTGGTACCAACTCACCAACCCAGTAGGAATGGAGGGTTTGGTTGGTCTAGGCGGGAAATCCGAACCAGGAACCTGATACAGGATGCACGCAACAGTCGGCACTTCTTCCGACTGCCCTACACGCGCCCCTGCACGAGAACATGACGCTCTTATCCTCGAGCTTTAGGACCCATTGGGCCATTAAGGCACATGAAGTGAACAAGCAAAGACACTGCTATTATTTGGTCGAACAATGCAGCGCTCAGACGGACAGCATTTGTAAGACGACAAGTGGAGTTTCTCTTCAAAAGAACTCTGTTGTTGACAAAAAAGGACTAAACCGCCAATCAGCCATGATTTGGAGATCAGGGGCGAAATTCATCAACGTTACAGCGGCAACATTTAGCATCGGATTCACAATACAACGATCTTAGAGAGCTACCGAGCTCAGTACGTCGCATCTTTTGCAGAGAATTTCACAGAGATTTCACCATAGCGATTGCTGTTAAGTCGTGTTATCTACGTTGTCGGCTGTAATTTCTCTGTTAATTTCTCCGCTGTAAGTCGTTGACGAATCCGGCCCCAGGTCAGCACTGCTAAAGGTTAAATGGGTGTTCCGACATGATAGTGAAGAATGGGGAATAGTGCATGAGAGCATCACAGTTCTTGCACGTAGGTAATGCCCACAATAGGGGATACAGTAAGGGGTTCGGTAATCGATTTCTTAAAAAAAGACAAAAATCTTAACGACGCAGATAAGAACTCTGTTGCTTAGATAACTAAGAACTGCATAAACGTACTGCAAAGCTCCGAATCAGTGAGTAGAATATGCAGGGTACCTACGTAGCGCATAGGTCCAGTCCACCTTTACCTTCCATGTGAATGGCGCAGAAATACGTAATGGCTAAAGGACGACGTTAACCAATCCGCTTCGGGACGCGCCACGCATTCTACATCTAAAGGATGCCGTAGAGGCGATTCGAATGCGTATTTGGCCATACAATGACTTGCAGTGGCCAGCCGATTGACAACATAATGCTCTACCCTTCCCAGACCAGTTTGGTGTCAGTCCGTTGACGCCGGAGGCAAGGAAGGCTTGGTTGGAGCTGAGCGGGAAATCCGAACAAAGAACATGGAGTCGGATGCACACGACAGTCGGGACCTCCTCGACTGTGCTCCACGCGACCATATTTGGCGTTTTTGTACATAGCGAATAGGAATGGTTCTCCAAAACTAAGCACAGCTTGAGACAAGGACTGCGGTCGCCACTATGAGTAACATTAGTATATGATTTGGTCTCATTATTAGAGCATCTTAACATCCGACACGACAAAAAAAAATTAGGCTCAGCCTAAACTCCGGCTTAGTAAATGCACTATGCAAATGGGAGAGAATTCCTCTCCTAGAGAAATACTGAGAGCTCTGGTGAAAACTCGGAGGCGACTCATTGTATCTGAACAGCGGTCGCTGATACCGAGCTAAACTCTCCTGATTCGCCGCGTCGTACTCGCTCATCAGCACAGTGAGGGCAGTACCACCGTCCTTTCGGAGTTGACGATATATTCACGCATGGGTAATGGAACCATTGGTACGGGCACTGAAAATAAGCACTTGATGTAGCCGTGGCATACTCTTCCCTTACATATCTGGTGTCTCAAAAACACTCTGCCGTCGTAAATTCTCATCCTTTAAGTCACAGCGCAGTTTTGTTTCTTTTAAGGAGCAAGAAGACGAAAATCTTCCGATATGTTAACCGCAGAGATTACGCCACGCAGACCTGCAGTTGCAGCGATTTTCACTTAATTGCTAGCGCAATGGCCATTCTTCTGCAGTTCTTTAAGAGGGGATTTTGCGCATAACTCTGATCTATCTTCATTTCTGGGCATGAATTTGATCAAATAAAACGAACAGCAGAACGTTATTTCACACCTGATATTTTTGGCGAACCAAAATATGGCTAGCCGCGTTTTTCTCATCCAAGAAGGAAAATAATCCACTCTATTCATCCAAGAAGTCTAATAAAATAATAATCTAATTGAAGGAATCTTCAGTCTCCTCTGAAATTGCGAATGGGGAGCCATAAATTAGCATGTTGATGACCGTGTGACACGATCGCGTGTGACCACATGACAGATGCCGTGTCGCAGGCTTGCAGTGTATTTTTCTAGTTGGATTCTAATTTTTCGAAGGTACTTTTTCGTGTATGTGTAACTTATCTCTAGATGCTGTTGTAAAAGGCGTGGTTCACGAAAACAATTTAGGTTTCTGATTTATTGAGCTTCTTGACAAAGAGTGTTGGTTTCAACTATCAAACAAAACTCGACGTTGCAAAAAACGATTGGCCCCACGCGTCAGACACGCGAAAATCACCAAAACTCTGGTTCTGTGGTTGGACTTTTTTGTTTGGTGTCATATGTCGTTTGGAAGAGGATGCCTTGCTCAGTAAGAATTTGTGTCGCGTTTATTGGCTCACGCTGATTTCTGTCGAATATCAACAACTGAAGAAGGAGAAGGAGTTGTTGGTGAAGACGATTTTTCTCTTTTTGGCATTTTGTTGATATTCAAAAGAAATCAATAAACGCCAAACATATTCTTATAGAGCAAGACATTCTCTTTCGAATGACATATAGCACCAAATCAAAAAGTCCATCCACAGAGCAGGAGCTGTCGGCAAAAATAACCATCCTCCTTCGGACGTCTCAATTTGATGACCTAAAGATCAATAAAGGACAAACGAGCAAATAGCACTAACACATATTCTTGTAGTACAGAACATTACCTTTAAAATTCCATAAAAAAACTACGCAAAAAATCACAAACCTAAGCGGAGAGAACAAGTGCGCAATTGGCTACTTTTTCACTTTTTTACTTTTCACTTCAACGACCTAAAAATTGACAAAATTCATGATGAAGAAAGAAATGCAATACATGCTCTGATACAGCGAATCATTCTCTTTCGAAAGCTATGCAGCATTATGCAGGAGACTGCCGGCGAAATCTGCAGTGAATCGTTGAAAAAACGGCGAAGACTTATGGGACAACCTAATACATTTCGACCATTTATCTGGCTATCTTGTAACTCTGATCACAGAATCAATAACCACTCTTTGGTCTAAAGGATGGCGATTGATGACGAGTGTACAGAGGATTGATATCCCACTCAAAAAACTCAATTATAGTGGAGCACAATATTTGGTTGAATTGTTTTAGTTAAGGTCGACTTAAACTAATAAAATTGATAATTGATACCTAACAGGAACTTGAAGGCTATTTCAGTCGGAAAGTTTCCTCCTTGAAAAAAAAATAATATACACACCCAGTTTTTTGAACGCCTCAAAGGACCAGTGGTGACACAAAGATCTACAAGTATCTTCATAAGAAGAAGGATATCCAGTAAATTGATAAAGTACAAACAGCTATACTAGAAAGATAATCACCAGATATAACGGATTTGTTCACCCCAGGTTCCTAAAGCTTCTATTCGGAACAGATTTTTAAATCTTCACTCTTTGTCCTCTAGAAGAGGTCTAGCGGATGTTTGCTGGGTCTGCAAACTTCGCTCTGTCAAAATAAGAATGAAACTCACGAAGTTTCACAAGCTGCAGCCTTCTAAAACAAGAGAAAGCCCACTGGAAATCTGGGGCCAGATTCATCAACGACTTACATAACTTTAACGGAGAATTGTATGCTTATCAAGCGGTTTGGTGAGCGATAAGCCGCGTTATCTGAGCTTTGAGTAAGCGAAAACGCGGCTTATCGCTCACCATATCGCTTGATAAGCTTACAATTCTCCGTTAAATATACTTTAAATTTATGGAGAAATAATATCAAACCTAAATGGTTTGTTTCGCCACCTCCCTTCAGACAAACCGTTTTTATTATAACACCTCCTCGGTGGCTCATCAGTGAAGAAGGAGGTGTTATAATTTTATTATTATATTTTATGTTTTTAGATTTAAAGTTAAATTAAAGTTACGTAAATCGCAGATGAATCCGGCCCCTGGTATCCGAAGTCTAGAAGCGGCACTAGAGCACATTCCTTCACGGTAAGGGATGATTCCACACATCTAGCGTTAAAAAGTATTATAAATCCAACTCTAGACAATTATCAATCGTTTAAGAGACTTGCTGGGAGATCCGTTCTCGAATACTGATGAGATTTTCCTGTTTGTTTTTGTCCCTACTACTTGTTATTGCACCTTTCCCTTCCTTAATTGAACAATTGTACCAGTTCTACACTGCTTAGATTTCAGCCGCTATCTACTTGTTCAATTGGGTGGCGATACCACGTTTGCTGTTTTATCTCACGTCCATCTTAATGATCTTAATAATCTACTACTTAATACTATTACTAAGTAATCTGATGAAATCAAAGTTCTTCCCTAATAGAAAACACAAGAAAGGATATGAAGGAAACAAAGGAAAGTAAAATAAAAAGAGAGAGAGAGGAGATAAAAATAGAGGAGAGAGGAGAAGATTATAGAAAAAACATGAGAAAGGTTCGTTTCGTCACTTTCTTCAGACGAACCTTTGTTTTGTGCTCCTCCCGTGGCTCTTCAGTGAAGAAGAGGAGCAGTAAATGAAGTAAAAGTAAATCAAACACAAGCAGAAAAAAAAATCATGCAAAACCCCTTCTGAAGAAGCACGAGACAACAGCATTTGCGCTACCAATCAAGTGAAGATGCGATACACCGCAGATATACATGGCGTAATCCCTGCAGCTTATACACAGAAAGATCTTCGCTTTCTTGTTACTTAAGAGACAAGGCTGCAGAGAGAGATAACGTTAAAAAAGCTACCAACTGTATTGTAGCTAGACGGGAAGGACTTTTGGACACTAGAAGAGTGTATACCCTCCTTGAGACACCTTGTACATAAACCACAACCTACCGCCTTATTATCGCAGGCTACCATATCACCATAGCTCTTCTCATTGCAGAAGCACCACTTTCGCTTCGAATCGTCGCCCTCATCGTCGTCCTCTTCAGATGCTGGAACTATCAAACGAAGAGCTAACGCTTCTCTTCCACCACGAGTTTTGCTCTTCAACGTACCTTCTTCATCTTCCGTACTGATATCTGCAGTATGAACGGAATCGATGCTTCGATGATAGTGGTGTCGCTGACGTTGTACGGCCTCTTTGAACATTTCCTGCACACGTGACGTCAACCTGAATGAGAACACCTTTAGAAGCAGGGATTGGAAGACTTATTTCTCTACTACGACGATGACTCCAAACCTCGTGCTGAGCAGGGATGAGCGGATTATGAAATTTTGAAAACCGGATAACGGGAAATGGCCGGATAACGAACAAACAACAAAAACTAAAACTCGTTTTAAATTGCACTAATTTCAACAACAGATCAGGGCATGAAGCACTGTTAATTTATAAGCCATTTCCAGACATTTTAGTACTGTTTTTTAAACGTTTTGCAGTCGCCGCATTAACGACGCTCTATGGGGTTTTCTGCCCATCCATAGGAAGACAAACGCACAGCAACATACCCGCCTTTCACCTGTTTCCAAGGGGTCGATTGGATTGTCGTATTTATCAGCCTTACTCTGCGCTTAACTTTTTTCAATTAGAGCAGTTGAAAAATAGAGTAGTCCTTGGAAGAGCAATTTTCCGATGTCTCTGGAAAGAAGAAAAAGGCAGGAGACATCCAGTGAAACAAACTTCACATAACGATCTTGTCCCACACATGCTATGAACCGTTATTGTTGTTGCTGCTCGATAGCATCCCAAGATCCAAGGTACTTCAATGTGGAATATCTGGGATGGATAAAATACCAACTTTTGGGTAGTAACTGCAAGCAATTGTGTACGACAAACACACACTCAAAGAGTTATGACATCCAGACCTTCTGGATCTCCCGACCCAGCCCCAAAACGGAGGTGTTCCCTATGTTGCAGATAAGTTTCACAAAAAACTTACAAATTAAAACAAATCTACATGTCTTCAGCACCCACGATGATAAGCATGTTAAGTAGTTTATTGCTCCCCTAAAATTTTTAATGGAGAAGTCGCTTACTCTATGTATTTGGATTAATCCTATTTCTTTTGCTAGTATTCATTGCTGTACTGGAGTATTTTTTTGATAATTCACGACAGCATATGGCTAAAAAGGTACCATTACCGCCTGCAATCAAATCGAACATACTGCAATCGTGCAACCACAAATGATACGATGGAAAGATCAGTCTTAAAAAATTCTTCCCAGGATGCGGCTCTCCACTTTTGACGATTGCTAGTAGCAGTTTCTTGGTCAGCACATGAGACTTGAGATGAAAGAACAATGCTGTGCTAAGTAGGCCTCATATAAGTATGGTGTAGGCTTAGCGGGCTTTCTGTATGGCCGAAAGTTAGATATCTTTAAAACTATGTAGCCAGTTTCCAAGTGAGGAAACCTCAATTAACCCTTCTAGATTTGAATACTTCTGTTGTTTCTGACGACCATTCTTACGATCGTGAAGGATCCTGTACATAGTCTACCCATCACCACGTCCAAAGCTAAGATTCAGCTAATTTTTTGTTCGTTATCCGGCCCAAAATCGCCGGATAACGAACAACAACATAACGGATAACCGATAACAGTTAATCCGCTCATCCCTGGTGCTCAGTTCAATAGATTGAATGAATCCGTGTCGTGAATCAATGATAGGCTTCAGACTTGCACCCAGGCACTACTTTCTCCGAAGGATCTATCACTAAAGAAATGGACGAGAAGGAGGATCATACTTTCGCGGTCTTCCGTGTCGGCTCTCCGGGCCTACAAATGTCGGCATTGTGGATGGAGTTGTAGTCGGAGTCATTTGCGTAGTGGAACACGAACTCTGAAAGAAGCGATTTCTTTGGTTTTTATTTTTTTAAAGGGCTGAAACCAAAAAGTTGTTTCACTCAAATCTGCTATTAATTATTGTGTAGCCAAACATAGAAGACTGTTTGCACGAATCACAATTTCTCCATGACTATGTGTCCCTTCCATATTCTCATCGTGCCACCATTGGGCATCTTGGGCAACAAGGACTGACCCCGGCGGAGATTTTAGGAGGACTCAACAACAACGAGAGCATCGTAGGAAAACTAATGAGACAGTACAGGCAGAGAGAACGCCATTAGCCCTTTGATGACATTGTCGATCAATCTCGTCCAACACTTAGGACCTGTTCCTACTTCGCGACAAGAGCGACTGGAGCGACTGGGGCGACGGATGTAGTGTGGTGTAATAATTACGCATTTCATACTACATTCGTCGCGGGAGTACGCAATTATTTACGCACATCACACTATGTCCGTCGCCCCAGTCGCTCTTGTCGCTTTTGTCGCCCTGTCGCGAAGTATGAACAGGCCCTTATCTGCTGAATTGCCTAGCATCGGGCAATGCTAGTCGAAAGCGGAACAAATTTTCCTGGAACAATTCTTCCTTTCCCGATTGATGCGATAGCTCGAAGCGCGATGTCGATGTTTATTGGTGACTACGTTTCGGGCATAAGCCCTTCCTTCTTCAGGTCTGAACACAATCGGCAAAAAATACGGACCCTAGTATCTACGACGGATTTAAAGGGGGAGGGGTCAAGGTCTTCTTGGACGTTTGTTGGCCGGGACTGAAGCGCAGTGTGCTCGAACTCTTTATACATGGTCAAGTCGTGACCGCTCATTTGTATGGCAAAATGGTCTTCAGCGGTCTGCATGTACAAGGTGGCTGAAAAGTTCGGGCAATTTTCAAAGTATTTCAGCAGTACGAAAAAATACATTAACGAAACAGATTTACAAACAGAAATAAAAGCTGTCATAACGACGTTTTGTTGCGATCAAAACTTCTAGCGCCAGGCGGAACTCGAACCCGCACCTCCCTCTGACCGGGCGGGAATGCTCTTCGCCTTTACACCACCGGCGCCGTTTGTCGAACGCAACTTCCACACCTCGTGGGACCGAATCAGCACTCACCCGTATATCGGGATGAGCCGGCCGCTGATTTCAGCATGGAACCCGTTAAGCTGATGGTCTCGATAGAAGCGATTCAAAGCAGTTTCTTTAAGCCTTAAGTGGCTGGTATCGAGGTTTTACAAAAAAAAAACCCACCTTAATTAGATCAATAGTAACAGAAAACATCAGAAAAATTCACAACACGTGCTCAAAATTGGTCCCTTTGGCTTCAATACATTTTCGTAGTCACTTTGGGAAGTCGCTGACGATGGTCGCACACTGATCCGCCGAGAAGATCTTCACGGTCCAGCTGGTTCACAACCGTCAGAATCGGCGGCAACTGCTCAAGAAGGGTCAGAGGAAGACGACGGCCGCAAGGACCATCGGCCGCAATCATTTTCCAGCCTCGGTGATGGTGTGGGTGAGATATGCGCTACCGGAAAAGCGCCACTGATCTTTATGGAGCACAACATCAGAATCAATGCCGCAAGCTACAAGCTATATGTCCTCCGCGATGTACTGGAGCCGTGGGCGACGTGCCATTTTGGCGAAACCGGATCTTCTCTTCAGTAGGACTGGACACCTTCACATTCCGCCAAATCCTCGATTGCCACTCGCGAGGAGCTCTTCCCTGGCATTTGGAGCAGGGACATCTGGCCAACGAACTCGCCTGATCTCCATCTGACGGAACGGATTATTTGGTGTGGTCAATCATGGAGCAGAAGATCTCTACTACAAGATACGCAACTGTGGAGCTGCTGAAAGCGGCGTCGATGCGATCGTAGGACGAGATCACAGCGGATTAGTGTGCGACCATCGTCAGCGATTTCCCAAAGCAACTGCGAAAATGTATTGAAGCCAAAGCAGGCAATTAGGAGCACGTGTTGTGAATTTTTCTGCTGTGTTCTTCTGTTATTGGTCTAATGAAGTTGCTGTCGTTTTTGTTTGTAAATCTGTTTTGTTCAGGCAGTTTTTTCGTACTGCTGAAATACATGGAAAAATTGCCCGAACTTTTCAGCCACCCTGTACGTGCTTCGTAGCATTACTGTATTCAAACCTGAAAAAAGGGCTTCTGCTCGAAACGTAGTCACCGATAAACATTGAATTCTAGCTCCGAACAATTACATCAATCGAACAGACAAAATGATGTTCAGAGAACCATCTATTTAAAAAAAAACTTCCCTTTCCAATTGTATGTTGACTAATTAATAGGCGATGCAGTTTCGGGGTTTAGTGTTAACTACAAAGATGCTTCCGAATAGGATTTCATCAGCCGTGTGGACCGATGAGAAAATTTTTACCGCAAAGGTCGCACACAAAAGTCGAAATCATCTGCAACCTCTGTCTCGGATCGAAAAGAAAACACTTTACGAAACACAGGCTCGAAGTTTTTGAGATTGAGTGACCTCCAAGGCCATGACGATGTATTTTTGCCAAGAAAAAATGTCAAAAAGACAGCATTGAATTCTATAAAAATATCGTTTTAAAGGATAATATGATTAATAGGCCCATATTATCATATTCTCCTTTAAAATGATATTAAAAATATGAAAAATGATATGAAAAATATGAAAAATGAATCATATTATCCTTTAAAATGATATTAAAAAAATCATTTTAAAGGATAATATGATAATACGGGCCGAAAAATATTAAGCGTGACGAATATGAATGCGACTGGGCGGCAGCACCATCTGTGAGCAGAACTGCCCGGATTTTGAGGCAAGGACATTTTGCCCTCAAACTCGACGGACTTAGACCCTCAAGTTATATACAGCAAAGGATTATGCCAGCCTCCTACCAGTGCTGCTACAGTTTGAAAATACCCATTCAAAATGAATGCCAGAAAATACTGAAGCCTGGAGCCCCTGCGAATGAAGATCAGTTGATCAATATCTTGTTCGAGTGATTCTCTAGTAGTTTACTAATGAAGTTACTCTCAAAACAATTATTATCGTCCTCTTGTCATGACAAAAGACCCAGTGGACATATTAGGTTGTCCCACACGAAATGTTGCATACATTGTGGCCTTCTTTTCACAGTCATTCGCATCGGTTGTGAGCTCACTTATAGTTAGTTTCTCGCGGCGTTTCATCTTCTACATTTCCTATTTTTCCCAATTCACTCCTTCATCGGTTTCTAAAATTATAGCCTTCAGACTACAATGCACCAGAAAATGATTGTGCGCGTGTGCCTGTTCTACGACTTCAAATATGAAGAAATCCTCTGCGGAATCGCATCGTTCGTTGGTAGCTGCATTCGGCGAAGATGTCGTTTTCAAAAGAAAATGCGAGCGATGGTTTCAACGTTTTGCGACGAAAGTTTTGAAGACGAAAAGCACGAAAGACAAGCACCTATCCTTTCAAGGAATGCAGTTGAAGCTGGTCCGACAAGATCGGCTCGGAAGCTTGCAGTAGGGCTTGTCTGCTCCAAATTTAAATCCATTTCGAGGACACGTCCTCTACCAACTTGCTGCATGCTCATGCGAGGTCTGATGCCGCAAAAGTCGTTCAGTAGAAAATCGAGAACGTTTTGCCCCGTCCGCTGTACAGCCCTTACATTGCCATCTGACTACCACATATTCCGTTCGATGCAGCACGCCTTGGCTGGGAAGAAGTTCGCCGATTACGACGAAATCCGGATTTGGGAAACCAACTTTCTCGATTCGCGGCCAGCTCATTTCTTTAAAGACGGGATCCAATCTTTGCGTGCACGTTGGGGAAGGTTGTTGATAATTGTGGAGAATATATTACCGAATTAAGTTTGGTTTTAGTTCCTTTGTATGAATTCAACTTTTCAGTCTGAAGCGACATTCCATGTGGGACACCCTAACAGTTTCTAGACACCTTTTAGGCAATGCATGACATCTTTTGTACAGTTTTTAATGAGCCAGTCACAACTAACCTGCTCCTATTTTGGTTGGGATTCACCTTCTCAAAATCTTTGGTGAGCTATGGAACAAGATAAACTTCGTCTCCAAAAATAAGCGAGGAGCCAGCAGAGGAGAACTTACCGAAGGCGTCAGCGCTGTTGAAGGAGGAATGTCGTCCAGTGCAGGAATACTCGACAGGGGAGTCCAGCCTGAAAAAAGTTTAAATCAGTGATTAGAACTCCTGAGAACAAAGAGGCTCCTACTTTTCTCGCTCACAGCCGGCGACACAGCATTTGTGCTCATTATAGAAGGCACTGACAGCGACGTTTTCAAAGCCACCGGAGTACCTCGACGCTGAAGTATAGACCGTACAATCTCCATTAGGACTGCGAGTCGGCACAAACAAACCTTCACGACATTGTACTCATCGGCCGAATTCTTCTTGCTTCTCACAGGACCTGCACCCGATACCATTGGGGATTCCAACTGAAAGCAGATGAGGTGTTGATTCGAGAAACACAACGGGTTCAACTGAAATGGGAATGTGAACATCACCTCATCCTCGCCAAGGGTGAGCTCATTACGAATGTAGTTGCTTAACGAATTTCCTTCGCTGGATACCCTGCAAAACAAAGCTGCTAGAAAGCACGTCATGCGTCGAATACGTAGAATTCGAAATCTTTACGTACTTAGACATCTTCGCTTGAGGCTCGCCAGAGTTATCAACTGAACCATTAGTCATTTTCCTCTTCCGCTCCTTTCGCAGGGCGATCAGTGATTCACAATAGTTGGCAAATCCTGAAGCAAATTCATTTGTAGCTTACACATAACTGTTCAATCGAACTTTATAAGACACAATCTCGTTTCCTTCTAGTTCTTGATTGGACTTAATTAACACTCTTACAGTAGTAAGGGTCTGTTCATACTTCGCAACAGCAGCGACAAGAGCGACGAGAGCGCAGCGCGCGAAAGTATGAACAGGCAACAGCACCGACAGCGCTCGAGCATGAACACTTCGGCGGCGTACGCTCGGTTTTAATCGATTTGCAGGTTTTGCACGGGCGATGAGAGCGACAAGGGCGTAGCGAGCGCGGCGCGTGTGGAGCTGGCAAGTACGAACAGCCGACAAGAGCGACAAGGGCAATTGGAGCGACAGCGCTCGAGCATGAACACTTCGGCGGCGCACGCTCGGTTTTAATCGATTTGCATGTTTTGCACGGGCGACGAGAGCGACAAGGGCGCAGCGAGCGCGGCGCGTGTGGAGCTGGCAAGTACGAACAGCCGACAAGAACAACCAGAGCGACAGTGTCGGCGCTCGAGTATGAACACTCTTCGATGGTGCGCGCTCGCTTTTAATCGATATGCATGTTTTGCACGACCGACGAGTCGCTCTTGTCGTAAAGTATGAACAGGCGCTAAAGAACACACTTTTACAATGGAATTCGTGAAGGATAAAGATCGGGCTATTCAATATCTGTTTGGGAGTCGACACACATTCCACACCCGTGAAATATCGTGAAGTATTTTGAATGCCTATAGAGGCGACGTGGTAACGCAGTCGAAGGGGACGCTGGCAGAGTCGCCTGCACTCCGTATCTTGCTTCGGGTTCCGCCCAGGTCAACCAAGCCTTCCATCCCTCCGCGGTCGGTGAATTGACACCAGACTTGTCTGGGAAGGATAACGCGTTGGTTTGTTCATCCGCTGACTACCGCAAATCATCGTATGGCCAAATCATCATTTTCAGTAGCGTTTGTCCCGCTTGGTGGCGGTGTCCGCTCTTCTGGTGTGGTGACGCCATTTCTCCCGATCAAATGCTTGATCGGGATGCACACCAGCTATCTTCAAGTCCAAGTGCAACGTGTCTAGCCAACGTTGCTTCGGGCGTCCTCTGGGCCGTTTTCCAGGGACTTCAAGATTCAAGCCAATCTTACGGACAGTGTCGTCGTTAGCGCGAAGGACGTGGCCATACCATCGTAGACGAGCTTCGCGCAACTTGTCGGCTATCGGGACGACACCGAACCTCTGTCGTATGGTGTCATTGCGAACGCGGTCCAATCGCGTTACTCCGGCCGTCCACCTTAACATCTTCGTCTCCATTACACTGAGGCGGCTTTCAATTTCCTTCGTCACGGGCCAGCACTCAGCACCGTACGTCGCTATTGGGCGGACGACTGTTCTATAAACTTTCGACTTGAGGTACTCGGGTATTGTCTTATCGCAGAGAACCCCAGTCAACGACCGCCATTTGGACCAGGCTGCACTTACGCGCGCATTCACCTCCAACTTTAGGCTACCATCGGGCGTAACTGTTGATCCGAGATACTTGAAAGATGTGACTCGTGAGAGCTCAGTACCATTGATCTCGATAGATCCGAGCTCATTCGCATCCGTCGTCAGGTACTCCGTCTTTTTGACGTTTAGCTTGAGTCCGAACAATGCCAAGCGATCGCACCATTCCTGTGCCTGTCGCTCGAGTTCGGCTTTGTCTTCACATGCAAGCATGACGTCATCGTATGGCCAAATACGCATTCAAATCTCCACCATGAGTTCCTGTGGAAGTAGAATGCGTGGCGCATCCCAAAATAGATTGAGTGACGCCATCCTTTATCCTTTTTTAAAATATGGCACATATTAAAAAATGAAATAGTTAAAAAAATAGATGTGTAGTGAAATAAATAAATAAATAGGGTAGATCAAAATAGCCGATCAATTGCGGGATCCAACAGTTCTCAGGCAGGACTTATTCGGGAGAGGAAGTCATGCAAGAATTTCGTAGAATATAAAGCTTACTAGTTTCTATCACTTCTGTTATTCCGGGGTTATCAGCCTCCAGCTCGTATTTGAAGTGCGTCTTCTCTTTGTCCAAGTACTGCATGTACGTTTCTAGCACTTCCTGCATCCTCTCCGCTAACGAGACCTTCATCTCTCCCAAAAGCCGCAGTCGATTGTATTCCTGAAAACGGACGTTTTGAAGAGAACTATAAACACCCAGGTTAAGCTACTAGAAGTGGTACCTTCTGCAATTCCTGGTAACGCATCTGCTTCTGCTCTTCAGTCAGTTGACCACCACAGTCGAAAAACTCAATCAGAGCTTGCCGGTTCTGCGCAAGGCCGGCTGAAATGAGACAGTAGGAAATCATGTTCTCAGAGCGGACAAGGACGTATACCCTTTGCGGCTGCGCTCCAAGTCTTGTATGGAAAGCCAGAGTCTGTTCAATGTTCTTGTTTTACGCAGGTTCCTAGGATATGGCGTCAAACGAGCACTTTAATAGTACTTGCAACAACAACAAAAAGGCAAATTCCAAATTTCGCTACTGGACGTCGATTAACTCTGGGTAGTAGCGCAATCACTACTCGCCAGCAAATGTGACCTATAAGAACTATAGAGTAAAAAAAGGGATGTCCGTGAGATTTTCCGTTTTCTCGCTCTTTAATTTAAGCTGTAAAAATTCCTGTAGCTGAAAAAATATATGGTTAAACCGATGTCCACATTCGATAGAGCCAACGTCAAGATACTGCTCGAATAGACATTAATTACTGGATAATGCTCCGTTCAAACCTGACCCGACAACAAGACAATTGCCAGAGCAATGCAAACTACGCATCGTGCACTGGAGAAATGTCTTCTGAGGACGAGCCTTCGTCAGCAATGGCAAGAAGGCCTACGAAGCTCGGAGCTACGGGAGAAGTCGCAATTAGCAGACCCGCTGCAGTACATGAAGAAGTCCGAATATCGCTGGGCAGGACACCTGCTTCGACGAAAGCACGACAGATAGAGCCTCCGCGTCACAGAATGGCTCTCAAGAGACCATAAGAGATCACTGGGACGACCGCCAACGAGATGGGCAGACTCACTCTCAAGATCTTTCAGAGAGCGGAGTCTGCCTCCTGCCAGAGATGAGCGGTCTGGAAGAGTTGTGGTCCCCGCTGAGAAGAGCTCCAGCCGACGAAGGGACCATCAAAGTATTAAAGTAAAGTAAAGTAAAGTAGTGCTCCGTTCCATTTAAAATCGGCTACGATATGAACAATTACTTCATGCTGGAGCTTGCCCTGAACTCCAAGAACCAGTGGTAACAGCAACGTAACACAGTTGTTTTCTGAAGACCGGAGGAAGAATCATGCTATTGCTCAGAGCTCCGCAGGAAGAATTAGTTCATGTCCATGTGGTTGCACAGTATACAGACCTAGACTTTTGATACACTCTGTAGACTGCTGAGTGGAATTAAGGCGCAATGAGGGAAGGGGGGGGGGCAGTCCATCAGTACTCAAAAAGTACGACGTGTCGTGGCACTTCCCACGTGTAGAACGAGTTTTTACCCGTTTAGTTGGCCCGTGACGTACTGCTGAACCTAGGCCCCTTTCGTTGCAACTTGCATACACGTACGTACGCGTCAGTTTGTGTACAATGTGGGAAATTCCCGGTCACCATTTCCGACTGCTGCGCTCAAGACGGTGGAAGCCCATAGGCTGCCCCCCCCCCCCTGTCCGCTCATTGCGCCGGAATAAAACTGATTCCCTGCGGAGCTATAAGTAACACATGAGACTAGAAGGCATGATTCTCCTTTCCTACGGTAAAAAACGATGTGCGCAGCCAATTTACAAAATATAAGAGCTGTTTGTTTTCTGAAATATTGAGCTGTTATGAACGGTTCTTTGAGTTCAGGGCAAGCGGCAGCATAAAGTAATTGGACATATCGCAACAGGTGATAAAAGAAAGCGCACTATTCCCTTCTAATATAAGAATGTGCACAAACTGGCAGCCTATGACTTCAGGACTCTTGATAGAATTCAGGAGACAGGACGATATGGCACAGAAGATGCAAATTTGCCATTAACTGACACTTTAAGGTTGCGTGTTTCCAACTAGGGCCCATGTTATACTTCGGCGAAGGGTCGGCGAAGTATAACATAGGCCCAGGACATACAGGGTACGGCATTTGAATCCGGGCAAGGTAAACTTTCTATTTTCAAACAGATTTGTTTACACAAAATAAAATGAAATAAAAAATTCTTTTACACACAAACAGAGGGATATCTCAAAGGTAAAGTTACTCAATATATTTTTTCGTCAGTCGCAATGGCCACCTCCATCTTTGGCCTGAAGCGCTCGCACGCTCTATTTGAGAAGACCGTTGTCCATATTTGTGAACGCTGTTTCAAAGCGATGCGAAGAGAAGTGACAATAGGGTGCCTCTTCAGGGGGTTCAAATCCTGACTATTTGAGGACAGAACTTCATAGACCAAAACATGTCCAAGTTATGGGACAGCCAGTTTTGAACTAAATGGCTCATGTGAGCCGTCCTGCTGGAAGACAAATGGCCCTTTGAGGTTGCAGTCACCATCTATGATTTCACTACAGTCTACAAAACTCGCTCACTGACTCCAATTTTCTCAATGATTGCCCTGGTCCTCCAAATCAGCGCATGAGGTTTTTAGCTTTTCCACGCCCGCCACAGTTCTTGACCGCGTTCTCGCGAATGTATTTCCCTCGCCGGGTTTGCGGAAGCTTCTTGAGACACCTCAGAAGCATTTCGCCTAGCCACACCATCGTAAACGGTTGATCTCGGAAAGCCGAACAATCGAATTATTTCAGCTGGCGGGCGCCCAGCGCAAATATTACTTTCGATAATCGGTGCTCTTCGATTGTACTCCGCACTTTTATGCGAAATGAGGTTATTCTAAGGTTATGACTGTTTACTAAAGGCCTCTGGCTTTCGAGGACGCAAATCGCGAATTGCGGTATCGCGGAGAATTTGAAATTTAAAGTTGTGCGGATTTAGGCGCCATGATCTGGGGCCGGATTCATATCGATCTACAGGGATGTAACGGAGAAATGACAGCCGAAATTGCTGAAAAAACGCGAATTAACGCGGCTTATCGACAGGCGATATGGCAAAATGCTGGCGTTACCAGGAATTTCGGCTGTAATTTCTCCGTTAAATCCCTGTAAGTCGCTGATGAAACCGGCCCCTGTACTCAACCTGATTGACAAACTGCACGTGTTGTCCAATATCCTTTTTGAAGTAAGTGTTAGTATATAGTGCTCTGACCTTCAACTTGTATGTCTATCTGGCGCATTTCTGTACACCGCTCTCGTAGCTCTGCAGGAAGCTCATCAAGCACTGAAAAATAAAGATTGATTCTAGTCAACGTTCAGACCCACAACAACAACAACATCAACAAGCAAACTGATTCACATACTTTCTAGAAAATCATCCAGGAACAGCATCGCGACGCAGCTTGGCCCTTTGGGGCTTTCCTCGATGAAGCCTAATGAAAGGTAATAAGGTTGAAACGCACAAAACATTCAACAGCAACAGAAAATTGGCCATGGCAGAGGTAAACTAGAGGTAAACTGACGGAAATACCAGTGATAATAATCCACAACCAGTGAGACAGTTTCCAAAATATTTATTAGAAACCACACCGATGCTAACTTTGCAACTGTACTAATATATCTCTACATTCTTCCTCATTCGGCTAAATCGAAGGAATAGTTTGTAATCGGGTATTTTCTGGGGTCATCGAAGGGAAAAGCTCGGTAGAAATCGTACGGATATTGCTTCGGCATCTGAAAAAAATCGCAATCGGTGCAACATTTTTCAACGAAGGGACCAGCCAGCAATGTCGAAGCCACTTTTCAGTAGTGTTTTGTCACAACAAGGCAGCGAATTCATCGTAAATTAAACTCACTGCAGGATTCTTCCAGCGTAAAGCATTTGGATCGTCACGGCAGAAGTACCACGATAGTAAAATCATAGGGACGAGAACCCTCAGGCAGATTATGATCGAACCCCAGCTGAAACAGACGAACGTTGAGCGATGTGCAGTAAAATCTCGTTTTAGCTGGCAGCAAACGCGCTATTTGGCAGTATAAAGGACAAGAAAAGCCGGCATTATTGAGCACTTTAACGGAATGCGCCATGCATTCTACATAATTCCACTTCGAGGCAATATGAGTGCAAACTTATTCAGACGATTCGACATTATAATCTATTAATAATCACAAAGTTCTTCAAGAAGGATCAGACACTGTAGTGGCTTTCAAAATAGTTACTAGACATCCCACTAGAAAAAGAACTATTGTCATACTTATTGGAGTCACCATCTTAAAAATTGATTCTTCCATCTAACCGGTTATAAACGACAAAATTCAAACCTTATACGTGACTTAAGAGTCGTGAATTCTGACCGACTAACTTTTGATGAACATATCGAAAAAACCCTGCTGTAGCTTCCAAGTAAAACCGTATATTACGAGCCTTTCAAACTCGCAACATGGCAACGTACGTCATACTTTCTTCTACATACATATGTAAGACAGATTTTAGAGAACTGTACAGCTGTATGGTCTCCATTTAAGCAAAGTGATAGCAGTCAGGGGCGCGTGTAGTGCAGTCGGAGGAGCTGCCGGCTGTCGCGTGCAGCCGATACCAGGTTCCTGGTTCGGATTTCCCGCCCAGGCCAACCAAGCCTTCCATCCCTCGGAGATCAGTGAATTGGTACCAGACTTGTCTAGAAGGATAAAGCGCTGACTTGTTCATCGGCTGGCCACCGGAAGTCATTGTATGACCAAATACGCATTCAAACGGCTTCACGATATCCCATAGAAGTGGAATGCGTGGCGCATCCCAAAAGGGATTGAAAAACGCCGTCCTTTCTCCTTACCCTTATAGTATCAGTCTAATAGAAAGTATGCAAAAAATACAAAGCAGATGTTCATCAGAAACGATATATTCGAAGCTTCCTACTCTGAAAGGTTCGCCGGATTCGGTACTACCTCGTTGTCACTAAGACGAATTATCCATGATCAAAAACCATGTTTTTAAAATTGTTAATGGTCACTCGGATATTGATCAAAATGAATTCTTCACCTTTTCCTTATTCAATGGGATGACCAGAGCACACAGTCTTAGAAGTCAACCCAAAAGCCGCATTCAAAAATGTATCGAAAATCCTTCTTTGCTTGCGTTATTAAAACTTAGAAAGAACTTTCAGCATTAAATCTAAATCCCTCACAAAATTCTACAAGACAGAAAACTTTCTTAAACACAGAACACAATTATGAGGTCAACTACAAAATAGATTTAAGCAGAGTGAACGACACCTTTTTTAAACATATAATAGCTTTTTCAGTAAATGAACTACGGATCCGCTCTTAAAAAAGCACTTATCACTAAAACCCTCTCGACAAGATTCCGACAATTAGTCGACTCCGGAGGGGTGGAAAGTTCGGCTGGCCTCGGAGGGCCCCGAACCAGGAGCCTCGATTCGAGATGCGACCACTCAGACGTTAAGAAATCTTGTGAAAAGCCTGTACAGGCAGCTAAGTCTTTGGTTAGCGATTAAGGCCTAACATAAAAGGCGGTGCAACAATCAATTCGAATAAAGTTCACGAAGCTCACTAGTGTAGTCTACCATGCGTTTTAAGAGCCTTAAGGCGCGTTCATAGGCCATTCTTCTCTCGTGACCTCCCCCCCCCCATGGGCAGGGAATATTCGTGCTGGCCCTACTACGTTGACCCGTTCAGCAGTCCATTTCCCCATCGATTCTTTAAAAGTGTGGTTTTAAGGTTCGTTCGCTTATGTTCCTCAAGGTTTTTATATTGTGATAGCCGACTGCACCATCTCGCGACATTGTTTAAGAGCACTTATAAATTTTCGGAAAAAAGCTGGTGCTTTGAGGAATTCTAGAAGTTGAATAGCGATGTTTTTTCGTAAAGAAAAGAATTCCATGACTCGAACAGTCTCGAAAGAATAGGAAAAAAGACGGTCGGTTGAATACACCATGATCATTCAATCATCCACATATTAGAAGCAGCACCGTAACACAAATGTTGACGATGGATAAGCGGGTTGTTGATCGTGTCGTATTTTATGACTTCCTACTTTCAAATATTTTAAAACATTTGGAATTCAGAAACTCGCTTAGTAGCATTTTCCCCTTCAAACACCGCACAAAAGAATATTTCTATCGCACCATCCCTAGAAGTCCATACTCTAAGTCGAAAAGTGAAGCGCCTTCTCGCATCGCATTACCTCACTAAATCACAAACCGCTCATGCTCGCTTTTGAACACCCAACATTCCATGATTTTAAAACAGGAAAAGATTCTAAACATACGTCGTGAAATCTTCGGCCTCCAATCCAGTGAACGTTAAGCGATCACCTCGATAACGCATCATGCTAATTGGTACCTGAAGCAAAACACGATTGACCACAGGTTTTCGAGCAGGGTAGCGGAGAGGAGTCACACCATTTCTCCCCAATTTCTCCTATTCTGTCGATCAGTCCAAGCCTCGTACGGATCCTTGTGGTCGTATGTAATGGTTCCAAGTTCCGGATAGTCGCCGGCGTAACGAACAACATCGTTTTGATCTATCGGCCTGTAGTCCTCAGGACGAAGTCCATACCTGAATCGAAATCTTCCGTTAGAATGCAGACTACAAAACGAAATAAGATTATCAAGGAATCTCGAGAGGATAATAATCGAACCATGTGATGCTAGCATTACTTAACAGGAGCTTGAAGGTTATAAACATGACGACTCATTGAAGCGAATCTGTATACCAGGATTTGAGATGAAAATCGATCGATTGCTATCGGATTCAACCGTAGTCACTGTGCGCAAACAAAATTGTCTTTGTAAATAATGAAAAGGGCAGGGGTTGGCAACAACGTTCACACAGAGATACAATTGAAGTTGGGTGCGAATAAACCTGTACCAACTACAAGCTCGGGTTATGGGATACAAATCTGCATGAACGAGTTTCTCTGGGAGACAACTTCGTCACTTTACGTCATCTCTAGCTCCCTAACTATCTTGAACTGCATGTAAATGGATATAACCAGCGTACGAACGAGCACACACCACTCAATCTAATGGTTTGTTGAAGAGTGAAAGGTAAGGAAGTTTAGAGACAGATACGTGCTTTATGAATGCGAATGTAAGACAAAAAATGAGATAATCTATAGACCGTGAACAGGCGCAACCCTCAGTAGGTCTCATAGTCTTGGGCTAATCTGCGTTAACTCACTTTATAGCCGCCGATCGCCGTTCCTCCTCCGTTGTGGGATACGGTCCCGGCTTGTGATCACGAGGATACCAGCCATCGAAGGTCAGAGGACCACGTACTGGAATCGAGTCATTTAATATGAATGAGATGAAAACGAAAATGGTAGCACATCTACGGCAAGTCACCTTTGGCCGTCTAGAACCTAGGGATGAATCCTAAACAAAGAAGCAAATCGTTACTTTCTTGGGTGTAAAACACCACGAATTGTATATTCTTCCACATCACTGAATGCTTTCTTTGAGAAGACGTCCAGGGTGTAGAAAATTTGGGCGCAAATAGGCTCGTTGGGGATCACCATGTACTCAGTGGGTATTGGCCTTGGTAGGAAAGCACGAGCATGCTCAATTACATCAAAAATGACCTAGCTCAGTTCACCATAGGTGTATAACACATAAGTTCTGCATAAAATTTTTGGTTTCGTACAACACAAAACGTTATGTATGGCTGTTCTACATGGTGACCCTCCCCCCTCACGATCCTATTTGCGCCAAAATTTTGCATTGATCCCTATGGATAGCACTGCAGGTGGGAAGACTTGCCGAGAACTGCATAGTTTCATGAGGAAGCATCTCGTGAGGTGTTATGAGTAGCACTCGTATTGCTTGAATAGGATAGCTGTTTGAGCAAGGCGAAGTCGGTAGAGCGCAGTCGGAGAAGGTGCCAGCTGTCGTCCATTCCAGGTTCCTGGTTCGGATTCTCCACCCAGGCCAGCCAAGCCTTCACATTCCTCCAGGATCGGTGAATCGGTATCAGACCAGTCCGGGAAGGCTAAAACATTGACTTCTCTGTTGGCTGGCCACCTCTAGACATTGTGAAGGTCAAATACGCATTTAAATTGCCTCAGCGACATCCGACATAGAACTGGAATGCGCGGCGCGTCCCAAAGGGATTGGTTAACGCCATCCTTCATCCTTTAGTTTGCGTAGGAGGAGAAGAGTAGATGCCTAGTTCATTGCAGGATCCTGCTCGAAAAGTAGAATATTCCACCCTACCATAGGAGGTATAAGAATAATAAGGGATAAAGAACGGCGTTACTCAATCCCTTTTGGGATGCGCCACACATTCTACTTCTGCGGAATATCGTGGAGGCGATTTGAATGCGTATTTGACCGTACAATGACTTGCCGGATGAACAAGTCAGCGCTTTAGCCTTCCCAGACAAGTCTGATACCAATTCACCGACCCCAGAGGGATGGAAGGCTTGTTGTAGGTGGGAAATCCGAACCAGGAACCTTCCATCCCTCCGGGTGCACGCAACAGCCGACACCTCCCCGACGAGCCTTATGGGCTGTATATAGACTGTAAATGTCCGAACCTTGAAGGGCACTCACCCCTCAGCCCATAAAGTGACACCAAAAACGTTCGTTAAAACTGGAATAGTCATCGAAATACTCACGTGAGAGGATCCGTGAGACATGCAGCGACCGCCTCGAGACGGCCCGTAGTGGCGGGGCCAGCATATCTAAACTCTCGATCATTTTCTGGAGAAGTACAACTAATAAAACTTGCACATTACGGGACAATGTAACGTCGGCAAATACGAAGAAGCCACGAAATTAGCGTCGACATCGTTGGAACAATAGGGGTTGGGGGGGGGGGGGTGAATAGGACGATTTCTTTGCCTTTTTCATACCAATGATCACTATTCTAACACAATCTTTGTGCGGGGGTAGACCTCCGCTAGGAAAGCGAAACTTTCTAACCTATCACAGGCTGTATATTGAAAATATCCAAGCCTACCAAACTCCCCCTCCCCTCAACTCTATGTGGCGCCACATCGTTAAAGGGGTGTGCAATGAACTAAATCTTCTTATTAAAAAATGTAAGTACCCATACAAGCACAATAATGTAGAGATTGGCTCATTGTTAGCCTAACAAAATTTGAATAAAATTTCGAAAGTAAGAATTAAGCTGGATACACTTCACCAGGCCAACTCGAAAGTAAATCGGTCAAGGAAGGGTTCACTATTAACCCAATAATATCTACAAAGATTGCTCTTCTGATGAATGAAATATGTGATAAATAAAATTCGAAAAAAAAAAACTAAAAAACTGGTTACGCTTCACCACGTCAACTCGAAAATGAGTCGGTCAAGAGTTCATGGGAATAAATACCAAGCCAAGAATACCCACAAAGATTTCTCTTTTGATGACTGAGAGTATGTAAATTATAATCTCTAACTACAACAGTCTTGGACAAACGCGGAAGGAAAACCCAGATGCGTAGATATGAGAGCAGTACTGCACCACATCAAGTGTTGGTGGCCGTCCGAAAACAGATCATAGTCCTTTTTACGAGATTATGCAAAGAAGAGTCGGAATAGAAAAAGAGTAAGTGCAGAATAGCCCATATAACGTGTAATTGTAAAATTATTTCGGAGAAAACAGGCGAAAATCGATTAGCTGCATCTCCCGTAATCACGGACCACGCACATTTACCACGCGCAAACCTGTCTCGGCGCTGACGTCATTTCTGCCAACAGTTTACCGCCGTCCCGAGGTTTGTTCGATGGCAAAGGATGCAGTGGAGAGGAGCAGTTCGGGTGTATCACGAGAGTTTTGACCCTGCGTGTACAGCGTGTGCTTGGGTTGAGCTCTGTGCTCTCCTCTGTTGACGTGGATGGAGCACAAAAGTGTTTAAGGATGTCTCTGCCGACATGGTCAACTTTGGCACGGAACGGTCACATCTCGGAGTTTCAGTACATGTCTGCCGAAATGCGCGATAATGCACTAGGAGGTGACGTCGTATGCGGTCGATTGTAGGTTTTTAGTCGGTTTCCCGCCCTGGCTAGCCAGGCCTTCCATCACTCGGGGGTCGGTGAATTGGTGGAAGACTTGCCTGGGCAGGCTAAATCACTGACCTGTTCGTCGAATAGCCACCGGGGTGACGTTCTTCCCCGTTTCGCCCCGAAGGGCGGGCATAATCTCTGTCTCCAAGATTTCGGAAGTCAACCTTTAGACTCTTGGGCAAGCCCTTGGAGAACACGAGAAAGGGGTGAGCATGCCAAGAAGACGAGGAGAAGGACGTACGATCTCAATTATTAAGTTACGCCAGATTAGGTTTGGACTCGTATGCAGTCTCGTCTCGTCGTGGTACCCCTTCCTTGTGCTATACCGTATACTATGTATAATAATATTGGCTTAACGAAGAGGATGACCGGGTCCTTTCCTTTCAAAAACATTCGTTTCATAATATTACAAGCTTAATCAACTTTGTAATCTCCATCATTACTTGAAGCATCTCCACAACGATCCCACAGCATTTCGATTTTTCTGGCCTAGAACTGCGGAGTTGAAGAAATGGATGACCTCAACTTTGGGTTCTAACTGACCCTTGAATTTCTTATCTCTAACCATAAGATGGGCGCGTGCAGCGCAGTCGGAGGAGGTAACGAAGCCTCCCAACCAGGGGTGTGCGTGATTACGCTTTACGATTTACGGCTATTTTTGTCAATTTTTTTTTACGATTTACGATTTACATTTTGGGTCGTAAATCGTAAGTTTTCGTAAATGTGATCTTTGATCAACAACCGACGGCGACAAAATTTATGTGGAGTGGATATAAAGGTGTGCCCACTCTAATGGTCCCTCTTATAGCTCATTCCCACTTCCCTTTAGAGTTGATTTTTGATGATCTGATATGCTACTGCGTTGTTCAATACGTCATCTTCACGGGCTTCTCGAATCCGACTTTTCTCTTCGCTAAGTACCTTTTCCATTTCTCCAACATTGTAAGGGCTCCAGTTTGGAACCGGACAGGTTCAAGAGGAGAGACAAGTGCAATACAATGTTAAAAAAATCAGTTCCTGCCTAAGGGCTGAGGAGGCTGGGCTCCTCCGTTTCCGGTCCAGTGCTAGCAAGGCACATCGCGATCCTACTGCCGAAGGTTGCTCCATTTCAGCCCATAGTCTGTGTTTTGTTTGCATTTATTTTTTATGACTGCCGTATGCAGCG
This sequence comes from Heligmosomoides polygyrus bakeri, assembly GCA_947359475.1. Classification (NCBI taxonomy): domain Eukaryota; kingdom Metazoa; phylum Nematoda; class Chromadorea; order Rhabditida; family Heligmosomidae; genus Heligmosomoides; species Heligmosomoides polygyrus. The sequence goes on from OX375866.1 coordinate 11,278,839, forward strand.
TATTGAATAAATAAATAAATAATAAAAGGACACAAAGCAGTTTCTTAGAGAAAGAGAGACGAGTATTCTAGCTCCACGTCCTGTTTGGTAATAACGTCGAGTCACTCTGTTTGTAACAGATACATGCTAACCCTACCGAATAGAATTGACGCAAATCCACGATCGAACATAATTCGTGATTGGAAGCGGGACGAGAAAGTTGCTACACTCATGTGGAAAGGATAACCCACTAATGTCTTCGGTATATGTCGCGAAGGCGAACCCATTGGGAGATGGGAACGCCCCATCCAATAAGACCGCATTGAATCAGCATGTCATTCAGAAAGGACGTGTGCAGTCGCTACCCTGATCGGCTGGCATATGTTCGGTCTGTGCTCTGGTTATTATTGGCTAGCGCGCTCCCACCTACCAATGCTGCCCACCTTCGTGACATGTACCAATGTTTCTACCGGTTTGCATTGTGCTTTATGGGGCTGAGCAAATTGGTATAGAAAGTGCGGCAAAGTCGAGCGCGTAGGTTTCCAAGAAAGGTCGAACTGGTCTTCACAGTTTCGATCTCCATTTCCGGTGGCGTGATTGAATTTATCGTATTCGCCCTATCTAATCCGCTTACGATGCTGCAGGATTTCGGAGAGGAAACGGAGCTGGTGAAGGGTAGCCCGAGCGAGCGCAGGGAGTTATTGAATAGTAGAGCAATATTATAAAGTTTTCGAAATCTTACAAGTGCAGGCTTGAGCAGGAAACCGGCGCATTGGTCAGTGGTGAAACGATTTTTTAATTTTTAGTTTTGGCAGCGAATTTTTCGCAGTTGTTTCTGCTAATTCCAAGACTATTACGCAAGCTAAAAAATGGTAGTAATTCAGGTGTTTAATGGATATTCAAACGATGCATGCTTTTTGTTAATACCACGCATACACTTAAGTTAAGTTTTTGAACTTACAATTTTTCAACTTTCTGGAAACGTGTAAAGTTTGATTTGAAAGGTATCTTTCTAGCAAGAAGGGAAACAGTTTGGTAAAAGGGAAACAGTTTGGTAAGAAAACTGTTCAGCTTAAGCTGAAAATAACGCAACAGTTAAATAAATATTGAATCACGTCTGATTAACATTAGCAGAAAAAGCTTTATGAAATTTAGTTGTACTGCACCACAGTTCAGGTGACTCTTACGATTTACGGCTTATGATTGACGATGGCTTTTTCGTAATTACGATTTACGATTTACAAAATTTTTAATTTCATTTACGCACACCCCTGCTCCCAACCCTCCGGGGTTGGTAAATTGGTAGCAGAGCTGTCTGGAAGGGATGAACACCGACTTGTTCATCGGCTGGATACCGGAAACCAATGCATGGCCAAATATGCATTTAAATCACCTTCTCGACATCCCGTAGAAGTAGAGTGCGTGGCGCATACGAAAAATTAATTAACGCAGTCCTTTATCTTTTTATCCAATAGGTGAAAGACGGGGTGAGAAATAGAAGCATAGGGTAGGACTTCTCAACTGAGTCCGGAAACCTTCTGGCGGCTCAACTTCGTGACGTTGAGGCGCTGTTGTAAAGTTGCCAGACTTTGTTGGACGTTTCTGGCGAACCGTACAACTTCCGAATATGAGCTATTGGGGAAAAGAAGTCAAAGTAGAGCATTCCATTGGAGTGCCGCCAACAACAGAGTAGGATCTTCTTTCCGTGTTCGTAACCTTTGAGCTCTCTTGGAGTGAGTTCGGTTCGTCGCGGGCAGCCACTGTGTTTGGTTGAAGCAGGAAGGGCCTCGTTCTCGTCCTCGCTTCTCTTTCGAAGCATCGCGCATAGTCTCGTCTTCTAAGCCGGTAGAGCGTCCAGAACATCATTTGTCTTCCAAAGGAGCATCTCCGGATCGGAAGCTCTTGTTCAAACTACGAACCATGGATTCGGAGATAACATTCTCCTTGAACGCATCGCAGAACCTTTAGGAAACTTTGCGGAAGTTGACTTGCAGATGTTTTTGATCGGTTGAGACCTTGATTTCTTCACACTGGTAAACACACGCTTATTCCATCTTCACTCCAAATTGGACACATTTCAAATCAAATTGATCATCTTTCACGTCAAATTGGACACTTTTGTGAACAAGCCTAACGCTTTTGAAATCAAACTGAGCATCTTCCAAATTAAAACCAGCTCATTCCACATTAAACTCTCCAAAAGTTTAGAATAGTTTTTCGCTCAAGGATAAATTTTAATATGACTTCTTCTACGCAATAAGCGAAAACATTGTTTGAAACCTTATAAAAGAGCAGGGAGACGGCTATTTTTAGCACCAAAAGAAGAGGTTGCGCCATGAAGTTTCACAACTGTAAACGACACAGCAAAAACAATTGTAAAGAACACACATATCGCATGACGTTTTCGAGGGTGGCGCTGAAGAGCTTCGAGGATATGGCATCCTCCTTCCGAACCCCTCTCTTCACGTCGATGACGACATCGTTGTAGAACGGTGAGATCTTGGTCGTGAATCCACTGTACAGCTCTCGAAGGACTCTGATGTACTGAGTAGGAACGCCCTGAGTGAGCAGGGCGTTGATGACCGCTTCAGTTTCGACGGAGTCGAATGCATTCTTCAGTCAGGTCAATGAACGTAAGGCACAGCGGCAGTTTGTATTCTCGCGACACTTCGATTAGCTTCGTAATGGTGTGAATGTGGTCGATCCTGCTGAATCCTCTCTGGAATCCTGCTTGTTCGCATGGCTGTCCTTCGTCCTAATCCTATTCAGGATGATTCGAGTGAACAGCTTGTAGACTACGGGCAGCAGACAGATCGGGCGATAATTGCCAACGTCTCCCTTCTTGTACAGTACAGCAAGACGGTCCTGCTGGTCTTCCACTGAGATGGAACCTTGCACTCTAACAGGTATCGTGTGAAGAGCCGCGCCAGGGTGTTGATGAGCGTTGGCGGGAGATTCTTCAGGTGTTCAGCTCTGATCAGGTCGGGAGCAGATGCTGTGCGTTTTTTCACCGACGAGATGGCGTGTCGGATATCGGAAGGGAGAACAGAGGGAACGACGTATCCATACTGCGGAAGATGACATGGGGGCAGGTGGACGTGGCTGTCGAAGGAATCGGAGTAGAAGTCATGGATGAACATTTCATTGCCCTTCTCGAAGAGGTGACGGTTCCATCGGGCGCGTCGGGGAGCGGTCATCGTGGAGCTTCCTGGATTTTGAACGATTTAAATAAGAGGAGAGACCACTTGTAAGTAAGTGGAGTTGGAATTACGCCACATTCTCCATCCATGGCCAGTGGTCTACTAATCGTAAGGTGAACCACTCTGACATGACCAGATTGGTTCTCATTAGGCATTGAACGCGAAACATTCGAGATATTGAAATGATTAGAAATAAACATTCTCAAGGATCCAGGTAAAGGACAGCGTTACTGAATCCCTTTTGGGGTGCTCAATGTGTTCTACTTCTACGTGATGCCGTGGAGGCGATTTCAATGCGTATTTGGCCATACAAAGGCTTGCGGTGGCCAGCCAATCAAGAAGTCAGCTCTTTATCGTTCCCAGACGAATGGATGACCTCTTCCATTGCCCTTCTTGAAGAGGTGACGGTTCAGGACGTCGGAGAGCGGTCATATTGGTCTTGAAGTTGGTGAAGTTCCAACGCGCATTGCGGATGCTGAACCGTGCCTCTGCAGCTTCAGCCAACACTTCCGCCCTTCTCTCGTTAAGATTCTCCTTTATCGCCGCTCTGCATAGCTTCGCAAGCTCGTAACGTCAGCTGTTAGTTGCCAGATGCTCGTGCATCTCCACGCTGGCGTATCAGCTCGAGAGCTTCCGGAGACAGACGCCTTTTGGTGGCCTTCAGGTTCTCGGTTCCTTCAGCACTGTCGCGGAGATGGTGCCTGTAGAGCGAATTCCTTGAAAGCGTTTGAGATTCCATAACATAAATTCATACCTCATCATGACTGGAGTATCTGTAGGAACTGCGTAAGGCCTATGGTATAGTCCCGCGGGAGTACCCGCGGGACGTCCGCGGACGGAAGGTGCACCGCGGAAGGCGGTCGCCGACCATGCACGGTCCGCGGACGTTCCGCGGGACTATACCATAGGCCTAAGTGCGGCGGGGCAAGCGTGTAAAAAGCATTACTAATACCTAGAACGAAGTTAAACACCCAGCGAGCAATACGAGACAGCTCATACTAATCTATGCCACGTTGTATTCTTATCACTTTTACTTCTACCATCATGAATTCTTCGTCTTTTTCTCGTAGTTGATGAGCATAATTGCTGTGACTAGTTGTTTTATTACTCGCCCGACCTCTTCTGTTCTGGGACAACGCCAAACCTCACAAACCTTCAATCACTCAAGCAACCCTAGAGGATCTCGGAATTGAAAACCTACCCCTCCCAGCATATAGTCCGGATATCTCGCCATGTGAGCACCACATCTTCTGGTCTCTCCAGGACTATTGCGATGGGAAGGAGTTTTACACGCGCGACGATGTCGAAAGGGAAGTGCTTGTGTGAATCGCATACTTCTGGAGACGTGAAGTTGACGGTTTTCCGGATCGCTGGGAAGGAATTGTGTGCAATCTTGGTGGATACCTAATTGATCGCTGATTTGTTTAATAAATATAAATTGTAAATGAATTTCACTCGAACTTTTGGGTCACCCTAATACCATGGCGTTCTCACCCTTCGTTTGACCTAAAGCTTTGAAGTGATACTCTGCGCGACTTTCGCCGTTGTTGTCAAGTTAAAAGACCGTACAGTGCTTGGAGAGACGAAGAATGCCGCATGTGGATAGACGTTAACAAAGTAAACTTTATTCTAGTAATAGTCGGTATCGTCGCAGCTGTCGTAGTATACTTTTTTCGAGAGTTCGATCGTTGAGACGGCGTACATCTTCCCTTCGTATTGTGGCGGAATGGGAACGTAAGTCATCACAACGCAGCCATCATGAAATTATTTTCATAAAAAAACAGCACATCAAAAATTGATCTTTTTATGGTTTCCGTGTTGGTGGTTTTAAAATTGAATAGCATGCATTTATGTTGTCCTTTACTTCGTTTGCATAAGGTGATGCGAATCGTTCCGCCGCTGTTTGTCTCAGGTCAGAGAGAAGAGAAAGATGGAAAGAGGCTGATTGAACGTCCCGCTTCCACGCAAGAACATTTCCAACCCCGGTGAATCAAGAATGTGCTTATTGCCTAGAAAGCTAAGCGGTTTGTTCCGGCATTCTGAGCCGGGGCTTAAATTTTTGCGTCTCTGCAGATTTCATAGACCAGGAAGGGGCGTGTGCCCACGTTCTCTTTGCTCTGTGGTAGCTTTTCGTCGCTCTTATTGTACCTGGTACTGTACTTTGAGGATAAATTGCCTGGTTTCTAAGAAGTCTCGAATGTTCATAAAAAGAAAGGTTGAAACTACCGTACCTAATACTCTCACCAAACAGGGATAACTCACTGATTCAAGGAAATAGAAACAACATTTGCGCGAACAGCATCATTAGGCTACTCACAAGGAAAGGCTTCCAACTCATGGTGAGCTTTTGCGATGCTATTTTGACAGGATGTAGGGCCCTGTGAGCGGAGTCCAGAACCACAGTCAGTTTTTGCCGAACGCATTTTTTAAGACCTGAAAAAGAGGTGAGAAGAGTGTGCGCAACACTTATCAACACCCACGACACTCCACCAGATGCGCCTCGATGGCGCAGTCGGTAGAAGTGCCGCCTCATAGGAGCATACCGCAGAGCATTTCCGTTCGAGTCCGAGTGCTGGTGATGTTTTTGCACGTATTAGTTTGTTGTTATTACGCTTTCTCATGATCATAGGAGGCAAGTTTAGACCACCAATGCTTACAATAAACCAAGGCTGTTTATTTGCGCCTTCATATGTGCTAGTTCTTAGTTCTTCAACTATTCATATCTGTACCCTAGCTGCTGACGCGTGGTGAGAAGGAGACCAGATCAACATTGATGGCTCTCCTTTGACGGAAACAACATCATACGTGTACCTGGGCCGTTCCATCAACATGGACAACGGTATGAAGGAAGAATTATTAAGAAGGAGGAAGGCTGCATGGTTGGCCAATGGGTCTCTCAAAGAGACCACCGACCAACTCTCGGATCCCGATCTACGCGCCCACCTGTTCGATTCGACAGTTCTCCCAGCGCTCTTCTACGCCGCCGAAACGTGGGCTGACACTGCGTCCACGTCAAAGTCCTTGCGTATTACTCACAGAGCGCTCGAAAGATGTCTTCTCAAGTTTAGCCGGTTAACACAACACCGAGCTGGCCTTCACAGTTCCGATTTACGCACGATGTCACGTCTAAGAGACCCGGCGGAATAAGCATCGAAGATGAAGCATCGATGGGCCGGTCATATCATGCGAAGTACGGAGGACCGCTGGACAAGAAAAACAGCGGAGTGGATTCCAAGAGGGTGCAAGCGTCCTCGAGGAAGACCTCCAACGAGATGGTCAGATGTGTTCGTCGAAAATATCGAAAGGCAGCGTTTGTTGCCATATTCTAATTCAGTATCGGCTTTGTGTCGTAGTCGTCGTTCCAATCGAGTTATACGAACATCGTAAATGACGATTGCGAGGGAAAGAAACGAATGGCGATTGCGTTGGGGCCCGCACGACCAGTGAGGACGAGCCGTCTAAGTGTCTAAGTAAGTAAGCCGTTGACTAAAGGAAAATGATAAATATGAGACTTTTAATTTAATAATATATAAGACTTTTCATCTCCAGAGAAATGATATAGTGCAGATACGCACCGTTGAAAGACTAGCACATATCAAAGCGCAAATAGACAGTCTTTGTTTGTTGTAAGCATTGATGGTCCAAAGTTGCCTCCTGTGATCATGAGAAAGCGTAATAACAACAAACTAAAACGTGCAAGAATAAACGCCGGTGTGCTCCTATGAGGCGGCACTTCTACCGACTGCGCCACCGAGGCGCATCTGGTAGAGTGTCGTAGGTGTTGAGGAGTATTGCGCACACGTCTTCACACCTCTTTTTAAGGTCTTTAAAAAAGCGTTTTATCAAAAACTGACTGTGGTTCTGGACTCGCTCATAGGGCCCTACATCCTGTCAAAATAGCATCGCAAAAGCTCACCATGAGTTGGGAGCCTTTCCTTGTCAGGTCAATTCTGCCGTGAAACTGACGTTTTTGAACGGGTTCCACGTAAGAGAAGCCCAATAGGGTAAAAACATTGTTGCGATCTAGTTCGAGGAAGAGGAAGAAAACTTGGGTATGTAGCAACTTATGCAAGATGTCCCAATTTATTAGACTGGCACAAAAATAATGGACGTTTTTGTAGTTGCTATGGTTAAGCATTGATAATTAAACAAAATATTAAACAAGTGCAGTCATGTTATATATCGTTAAAAAATAAAGCATAATATAACTATGCACTGCAGTTTCGTGTTTTGGATCTAGATTCTATTTAAACGAAAAAATTTCCCGGAATGATTTGCACGCGGATTTCGAAACTATGGATGCTCACCCTTTTCTGCTGGTCGCAAGAATGTTCGATCCAGAGATAGCCCCTCTGCATGGCCTTTGCTTTCTGGCTCCCTCGTATAATAAAAGATCCATCTTGGTTGGTGTTGACTTGGGCAACAGTTTTTCCTTTGAACACTAAAATGATTTGCCTCGCTGAATCAGAGAAGGACTTCATGAACAGTGTAGGCTCACATGGATCGGTAAACTTCATTTGAACTGCTTGGTTACCTGCAGGTCTACCTCTGCAATGAAGAACTCCTGAAAATGCTGAAGCATTAAGTTGTAAATAAGCTGTTTTCAGTTACAAAAACAACAGTGGATTGTACATAATATATGTCTATGTCATGCAATCCAGCTCCATATCCTCTTTGAATCCTAGGCAAGAAGCTGTGACCGGCGGATACGACCGGCTGACCCAGGTCGTAAACTGCTATCCGAGGAGATACCGTAGAAGTGCAGGTAGGCGTGCCGCCATCGACTCTCCCGAAGACCCATCTCATACTCACACTACTCACTTGGGACCCACTTGGTGTGGTCTAATTGTTCTCCTCGATTCCCCTTTGAAATTATATCTCATTTGTAATAAATATTGTTCAGTCCTAATCTTTTGTGATCGTCGTTGATATCTATACTACAACCGTATTTGGTTGTTGAAATACGCTCAACAACAGAACTGTGTAACCTGATGTTGCAATATCTTTTGCCGCTATCAAAACTCTCGCGTCAGGCGGGATATGTACCGGCACTCTACCTTCCACACTGTTTTCAGGGATGTTAGCAGAGCACATTTCCACGATGCTAGCCCAGTACGCTAAGCGCTGTTAAATCGCGCGCCGCGTCCACTATATCCTCGTTGTTGTGACCCCTCAGCACTCTTCCACGATATTGGAATGCTGCTTGTGAGCAAACAGCGCTGCTGCTGTAATCCCGTCCGGAAGGCCGAGGGTGCAGGTAGAAGTCCCGCACGGCGCTAGAGTTCCAATCGCAATAAACTAACATGCGACAGCACATAACCGCTATACTAGCTGCTCTAGACTTAATAGGAATGTGTAGGATGTTGTTTTGAATAATTTTGGCTTCAATCCACACCTTCTGTCATTTCTGATAGAGGAAATCTCCCAACGCTTCTAACGCCTACCCAGAGTTTCCAACTGTGCTCGACATATGCTGACTATGAACACTTGTGGGTCGCCCACTCATGAAAAACTTCTAAATGCATCCAATTCTTTGTCGCACAGGTGCTAATTGCAACTACGAACGAGGCAATAGAGGGTAGGTCTGATCTCAGACGCGGTTAGCATCTTGCTCTTCTTCATTTTCCGTGTGTCACCGGAACTGAGCCCGGGTCGCGTTATAGCGGGAGTCATTTTGATCGCAGAGTTCCTCCCAAAACCGCACTATAATAGCGTTGTGTCCGACGCATTTAAGCGGAGTTGATTTGTATTGACGTAAAATAAGCTGGCCGGAGCCAGAGAATATCTTTGTTATATCGAGAGGTTGAGGTTTTTGAAGTAGTCAATTCAGGTGCGGCGCAATTCCAGAATTGCGGAGCAGGCTGACAGGACTGCAAGAAAAGTGTGCAGAAGACATCAGAAAAAGGACTCAAAGGTGGAACACCTTGTCAGTCAGGTCAAACAATTACAGGAACAAGTGAGGCGCCTGTCAGCAGCGCCAGAGAGTGGCTCGCTCGTCAAGGAGCGGTTAGCGCCAACACCTCATTGTGGAATAAATTTTAAAAAACAGTGGATCACCTAATTCTATTATAAGTTGGTCGCTACCTTAGCTATTTCGGCGACAAAAGACAAATAAGTGTCGCTTCTCCCTACCGCTACGAGATCTTTTTAATCGTCAACTATGAGGGGCGTATATTTGCAATGTTGGAACAGGACAATGGTGTTGAGGAAGAGCCCCGTTATTTACAAGTTGGAAATCACCCACGCATAACGGGCGGTGTTTCTCAAAATAGGTTGAAGTGAGGACCAGCGAAAACGGCCGGTGAAGAGACCTTGGCTGATCGAGTTTCACAGTTCCTGCCTTGGACCTAGACATCATCAGTCGTTTCCGTCGTCGTAAAATGGTTTATTTTGCTTGTTGCCTGCGAAGTCGAATACTCCTAATACAATTCCAAATTTCATCTTCAACGTTTTTTAATAGGAGGTTTCCTTCTGCTAAAGTTCGGCCTTGCTTTGGCTTTTAGCTTTGAGCTTACCTAATTTTTCTTGTTCTATATGAGGTTGCATTTCCGTATGTGTAATTGTTAGGTAAATCTGGGGTCTTACATATTCTTCCACTTGCTAACAGATGTATGCTTGAGGGAATACATACTAGAGTAAAAGCTTTTTATTCTTCTGACCTTCCGATTTACGATTTACGATTTCTGAAATTTCGACCTCATTTACGCACAGCTCTGCAGGCGACTGTATTGTTTGACCAAATGAAACAGTCTCGAAGAATACTGTTTTCATTAAAACTTTTCCAGGAAACCATCGTTTGCTATACTCCTCGCATTTAATCTAACACTGTGCTGCTATTGGGAGTTGTTTTCCTATTTCCAGATAAAAACATTGCCACTCACCTGAAGCTGCGAATGTTCTCATTCTAGATGTAGCAGTAGAAAAAATCGATGATAGAACAAAGAACAATAACAACATAGCTCCGAACTGTAATATTTTTATAGTATTGTGACTTCCTCATACACCTCATAAATTTAATCCGTCCTCCTCATGAAGACATAGACTTTTATTCTGTCAGTGCGTATGGTGGAGAATATCATTAGCGACTTAGCATTTCAAGCAACACGGTTCCATCAAGAGAAGCACGGTGTTTGTACGTTCATATTTTAGTGAATGCTTCTAAATGAGATGTGACAGGCGGATTTTGGTAGTACGCATTCAAATTTAGATGCAGCGTGCTAAGAGAGCTCCATTCACATTATTATTTGATAGAATTGTTGATGTTGAAAGCATGCGATTTTTCATCAAGTATCAAGTATGCGATTTTTTGATTTTGCAAGTAGCGCGAAATGCGAAGTTTAGTGCACATGTGGAATATATCGGACCTGATATATTCTGCAAGTTGCTCGTTAGCAGAGGCTGGCGGAACGTACCCCGCGGAGCTTGCTCCCGCGGATATACCAGCGACGGCCTCGGTCATAAACCATATCCGACGGGGAGACGAGGAAAAAACGGTGACCGCGCCAGTGGAAATGATCATAAAAAGCCCTCCCCAGTAGACATTGTACGCTTTTCCCCGCTCTTGACCGCACTCCCATTTCGGTCCATGTAATTTATAAATTGTTGTTCTTGTTCTCTAATAACTCGTTGCTCATAAATATTCTTAGTCATCCACGTATTATTTTTTTTGTGCCGATATCAGTACAGTAATCGGAACGATTACAATTCGACGACACATAGTGGCCGAATAAAGGCAAAAATCAGAAAGATACAAATAAGACAAGGACAGGGAGCAAAGAGGAGACTAGGTAAGAGCTAAGCCAAGACTGAACCTAGTTGTTTAGAACTGTGGGCTTTTATGGACTCACCTAGAGGCGTGTCTACCGTGTGCTTCCACGTCTCCCCGTCGGATGTGGTTTATGACCGAGGGCCGTCGCTGGCATATCCGCGGGAGCAAGCTCCGCGGGGTACGTTCCGCCGACCCCTGCTCTTAACGAGCAACACGCAGAATATATCGGGTCCGATATATTTCACACACATGGTAACGTTTCAGACAGTATCACCCTCATTTTTTGGTGTCTAGATGCTAATCGCATACAGTAACTCGCATCTGGCGGGCAGTTGTTATTTAACAACACTGAACGGTTTACATATCCAACAACTAGCGGTGCAATCCCATTAAATAAATTATCTATCCCGTCTCTGGAATATGGAAAAAATAGTTATAAAAGCATGAAAAACACCAGCGGCTGAACCCCGTTTAAATTCCAGCGTTACCGAATGCGTGAGCCTCGACTGATTCACCGTGGGGCGATACGTAAAGGGCACCCGGAGACGCGTGAGGCGTATTTTTGCTTATTATTGTTTGCTTTTGATGTTTTACTGTAGGAGCTTCCCAGGGGACTCTGAGGTTGGGATGAAGGTATATACGTCGAGAGAACGAGGTATTTGGATGCAATCCCCGTTATAACGTGCCTCCCCCTTGGGGTTGCACCCATTTAGCTTCTACTTTGGTAATGTGGTTGAATTCACTGCAAACGTTTCACTCAAAATCAAGAAGGTGAGCAAATTTTAAGCAATCTCTAAATTCTGTCTACATAAAAAAGACAAGAAATTGAAGTAGAAAATGGAAAAGGAAACGGGATAAGCCGAGAGACACAGTGGAGGAAAGAAAAGATGAATAAAGACGAGGGTTTAGAAAAAATTGAAAGATAAGCGTGAAGATATAGTTGGACAAGTCACTAGAAAAAAGTGAAAGATAACGGAGAAATCTGCTTTTAAATGTGAAGTGTTTGAAGTAATCCTTGTCATTTTTTAAATAATTTTTTAAAAGAACGACTTACATTTTGCTCCGACTACTACCTGCAGCTGCAGGCTTGCGAATAAACCAGTGTGTATCACAGCACTATTATACGTGACGATGATAGCACACAAGTCTACACTTGTGTTGCAGATAGAGGTGGTCGTTTTAGTGATGAAAGTTAGCATAGTGGCAGCAATAATAAGAAAATTTATCGTAATCAGAGTTGAAAAGTATTTCCTTTGCTAGTAAAAACTAGCTTTGTTCACTTGGGCGCGTGTAGCACAGTCAGAGGAGGTGCGAGCTGTCGCGCGTGCACGTGATACTAGGTTCCTGGTTTGGATTTCCCGCACATGCCAACCAAGCCTTCCATCCTTCCGGGATCGGAGAATTGGTTCCGGACTTGTCTTGGGAAGGTGCAGTGCTGACTTGCTCATCGGCTGGCCACCGCAACTCATTAGGCAAATACACATTCATATCGCTTCCACGACATTTTCACCCATGAAATGTTCTCTGGAAGAATGTAGTTAGGCTGTCTTTAAATTGATGAGAGGAATTTATAATATATAAATTTGTGATTATACATAGTACATAATGCTGTGCTTGAAATCATAAACGTCTTCGTGTATTCATTATGTTTCAGAATGTCTTCAGCTTTCTAAAATGAACTGCTGATGGTTGCACATGTGATGGCGCATTCGGAGGAGGCATCGGCCATTCATTTGTAATTTCCAATTTCCGCACCTTCATTTCTATAACACCTTGTCGATGCTACGCTTCTATGGATTCTGATCTATGTAATGCCATTAGACGAGCTACTGTGCGACACTACCTCGACATCGACTTGTCGCTTACTTTAAGATCACAAAGTATACAGACTTTATGTGACAGTTGATTTTGTGAAGAACTCCATCACTTGTAATGATACCCAGGTACTGTTTTTGCCAGTTCTGTAGTATATCCGGTGTTTGACATGAGTGACAGTCAGCGACCGACTAAAGCCCTACGCACACTTCTGCGGGAACGCGGCAGTCCTATTTTCAAGCATAGGGCAGAGACGCAGAATCGCCGCGCGAGGCAAAATTAAAGCCCTACGCACACTTTTGCGGCAACGCGGCAGCCCTATCCTTAAGCATAGGGCAGAGACGCAGAGTCGCCGCGCGAGGCAAAACTAGCCTCGCGCGGTTTGCCGCTGATGTGCCGCGTAGGCGGCAGATGCGGCAGACGCGGTGCCGCCTACGCGGCAGACGCGGTGGCAGCGGCAGTAATCCTTCAAGGTGTTGTTGCCGCATTGCCGCGTTGGTGATTGAGCGAGCGGGAGGAGTGCCGCGTGAACTCTAGCACGCGGCAGTGGAAGCCGCGTATGCGGCTGTTCTGGCCCCTGCCGCGTACGCGACTGCCGCAAAAGTGTGCGGAGGGCTTAAGGCTTTCGCACATTTTTGCGGCAATGCGGCTGCCCTATCTTTAAACATGGGACAGAGACGCAGAATCGCCGCGCGAGGCAAGACCACCTCAGCCCGGCTGCCGCTGATGTGCCGCCTACGCGGCAGAGGCGGTGCAGCAAACGAGGCAGCGGCAATAATCCTTCAAGGCATTGTTGCCGCATGGCTCTGCCAGCACCGCGCGCCCGTTTCTGGACTCTAGCTGATCGCTGCGGGGATCTAGAGAATGCAAACTGACCCGTCCTTTAAACTCCTCGATCAGCTCTTTCGTTTCTCGCTCTCTATTTTTGGAATGTTGTGTTTTGTATCGATGGAGAAAGTTGTTGATGAAGGAATAGCAAGTGCTGATCATCACTTCGATGTTCATGGGTGGTGCCTCTGTGATGGCGATTGAGGCGCACGTTGTGATTGGGAAGCGTAGGTCCTGAGTGGGACCATTCAGCTGAATACATCACTCCTCTGCATTGCCGCGTTGGCGATTGAGCGAGCGGGAGGTGTGCCGCGTGAACTCCACCTTTCTCTAACACGCGGCAGTGGATGCCACGTACGCGGCTGCAGCAAAAGTGTGCGGATTGCTCTGCCCTAGTCCGGACTGCCGCTGATGTGCCGCCTACGCGGCATGCGCGGTGCCGCCAAAGCGGCAGTAGCTGTCGCAAACGAGGCAGCGGCAGTAATACATCGAGGCATTATTGCCGCTGCAGCCGCTTTGCCGACAATTTCTGTCTGGGCTCTAACTGGTCGTGGAGGGTTCTAGAATGGAAATTGATAATGATAATGATAATGATAACGATAATGAAGCCGCTTTGGCGATGGAGTGGGCGGCAATGCTGGGGATGGGTGCCGCCTAAGGCCTATGGTATAGTCCCGCGGGTACTCCCGCGGGACTATACCATAGGCCTAAGCGGCAGTTTGCCCCCTGCGAGGTGGTTTTGTTGCCTGCCGCGCAGAAGTGTGCGTAGGGCTTTAGACTCCTTGGTCGATTAGTATAGGGATCGGACGGTATGCTGATGAAGGCGTGGTTATATATTCTTATCGGCACCAAAGATAGATAAAATGCTAAGATATTCATAGCGAAAATGACGGAAAATGACAAGAATAACCAACGATAGGACAGTAGAGGGGAAAAGGGAGCGAAGAAAAATGAGCTGACTACCTCCAGGTCAATCCCCTATACGGCCTTGTTGTTTTCGCGTGCTTTGGCGAGAGCGCGAAAAAGGTGAAGCATTTTTACGAAATGTTTCAAAATTCAAAATACGGTGTTTAAAATCGAAGCGATTAGAATAGAGGACATATGGCATAAGCATTGTCGCTATCATCGCTCATCACCTACTCCGCTTTCTTGATATTTAAAGGTAATGCAGTGAATGCTACGAGTTGATGCTGTAAGCCTGCATCTGATTCGGTTAGTCTGTTCTGCCTTAAATCACAGTGCCAGTCACAGCATCACCAGAATAGATCAACGGACTGTGTGTCGGTTGCTGAATACCTATCGAGATGAGGATGAATATATGATTTTTTGCTAAAGTCAGCATTAGCCTGAAATACAATACCCACCATAAGGATTGGAAAAAGGGCGCGGTAGGCGCGTTTTCCGCGTTCTTTCTGTTCTTTTGCTGTAGTCCTCTTGATCTTCATCCTTTTTGAAAAACTCACACAACGTTGTGATCTCCTCGACGAGATCTACCCAGTGCCGTAAAAATATTTTTCGCTGCTCCATTTTTTACCGCTATTTTTTCGAAAGCGCCCGGGGATACTCATTAGCGAGCGACGTCTCCACTAATTACGCCCAAAGGACACTTAGGCGCGCGGATCTAATGCCAGCGCGTTCACAGTAGCTCCTCCTTAGAGAATATTCTGTAGACCGAGAAGCTTATAACACCATAGATATATTATTCTACTCTACATTATTTTTTATTTACTTTTTATTTTTTCAAATATTCTAATAAGGGCTAACAAATTTTTTCTTTATCTACCGAAACTGCCGACAATTGACCTTATATGGCCACATCAAAGAAGAGGATGCATAATAGATGAAAATTCCTAACTGGGACGCGTCATGCATATTACTTCTGCGAGATATCGTTGAAAAGATTTGAATTTATTCCTGGTCCACACTATGAATAGCGGTTATGGATAAGTCAGTGTTTTGTCCTTGCTAGACAGGGCTAGAATACCAATTAGCCGACTCCGGAAGACTGAAGGCTTGGATGGTCTGGACGGCGCCCAGTCCGAGAACCTCGACTCTCCAGCATGCGACAGCCGGCGTATCCTCCAATTGCGCTACCACTCGCACAGGGAATAGCTAATTTTGTATTACTGAAAATTTCTTTGCAGCTCTATCGACTTAGAAAAGGTATCATATCTGGATAAATGTCCAGATTTCATCCCCCTACCAGTTCTACATTCTTGACCAGCAATGAGCTTTTCCTGTATAACAGGTACTGTAACTTTTTTCAAAAGGAAGCTACAAAGTTAAAATTTGCACTGAACTGTAAAGCACGCAGGTGAATTGCAGATGGCCTACTTTTACCTTGAAAAAAGAAAATTTTTGCTAGTCGCAAATCCACTGCGCACCACCTTCAGCAACGTTTTTTTCACAACGTTTTGCGTACTGTAACTTTCTAAGGACAGAAGCGAGTGTGCTGAAATCTTTTCTGTGCAAAATAGGTTTGCCTGGCTCTGATACAGGCAAAGTAGGAGGAGCTGAGGGCACTCTAATATAGTTTTTCAGGTGTCTAAACTCGAGAAAAATTTACAATTTCCTGATCCCATTTTGTTTTCAAAATTTAGGACTCCACATCAGTCAGTCTCTCAAATGCTTACGACAGCACATCTCACCATTGGAAGCTCTTCCCAACAACATAGCTTTATACAATTTGAAAAGATTAGACATTTTGCGCCTTTTCTGCCGAGGTCGAGTTCTGGGCAGCGTTTGGCTCGACCTGGGCTCTGCGTGCATCGCCCGCACCCGATCAAGGCCTCCTCGCACCTGGGTGCGAGCCCCAGCGGCACTGTGCCAAGTATAGGGGACTGCACAGTGCCGTTCGGCGAACAGTACTATTGATTCGCCTCGGTCTTCACTTTCGTATATCATACTGATAATTTTACAATAATTTAAGTGTTGTTCTGATCTGAATTAATTTTCACGCTCTACGTATTGAGACAAGAATGTTGCGTAATCGATTGGTAAGGTGCCAGGCATGTCTGGGAAGGATAAAGCGCTAATTTGTTCGTTGGTTGACCAACGCAAGTGTTGAATAGGCCAAACAGGCAATAGATTTGCCTCCACGATATTCCGTAGAAGTAGAATGCCTGGCGCACCCCGAAAAGATAGCGTAACACCATCCTTTATTCTTTATCCTATAAAAAATCCGCCTCCAAGGATGCGAGGCTCAGGGATTAACTACCTCTATCTTTTGTTAGAAATGATTTCATTGATTTTAAAACTGGATGGCAGCAATGCCTTAATGAATTAGTGGTGAATACTCCTGTGCTGGCGCGTGGTAGCTAAGTCGGAGGAGGTGTCGGCTGTCGCGTGCGCCCAATTCCAGGTTGGGATTTCCCGCCTAGCCAACTAAGCATTCCATCCCTTCGGCGTCGATGGATGGGTACCAAACATTTTTGGAAAGGAAAAACAGTGACTACTCCATCGGCTGGCTAAGCAAGTCATCGCCAAATCTGTGTTCAACTTGCATCTACTATATCCCGTAGAATTAGATTGCTTGGCGCATCCCTTAAGGATTTGATTAACACCGCTTTTTACCTTTTTGTCCTTACTTCTGTGCTTATCAGGCAGCTCTAGGATATGCTATACATGTGCATCTAGGGGACTGGGATTTGTACTTAGGAACTGAAAGATATCAATGTTAGTAAAGGTCACAAGCATCTAATTTGTACACCTCTCTCCTGTACCAAAGTGGCTCATTAGTTCAGACGACCCTATTCGTTTGAGTGATACATATAAAAGATAAAGGATAATGAACGCCTTAACTCAATTTCTTCTGGGATGCGCCGTGCATTCTACTTCTACAGGATGTTATGGAGGCGATTTAAATGCGTATTTGATCATACAATGCGGCGGCCAGCCGATGAAAAAAGAAAAGCTTACGGCGGTCAGCCGATGGACCTGTTAAGGCTGTATCCTTCCCAGCGAAATTTAGCGCCAATTCACCTACTCCGGTGGGATGATGGCTTAGAAGGGAAATTCGAACCAGGAACCTGGTGACGGGTTCACGACAGCTGGTTCCTGGTTTCCGGAAAACCAGACAATAACTTCCGTACTCCGACTGCGCTACATGCACCCTTAACGGCTCCGGGTAGAGGTTGAAAATAATCGTGTAAAGATCTGCTTCCTCACGAACCAATAACTGGAGCTTATACTTGAAATAATTTCATACATTATGTGGAAAATTTTCGGTTCATTCCAAGATTTGAAGTGAGCTCAAGAAAAAGTAAACTATCCGAACAGGGGTGAACCACACACTAAGCTTTCGCTCAGAGAACCGCATCCGACTGATGGACTGCCTTACACTGCTTGCAGTCTGACCATGAGAATTCTCCATCATCATCTTCTTCTTCTGTTGAAGAAGAAAAAGAAGAATTTTTCTTGAGCCTTTCTTTATCCTTATCCCTTACACCGGTGATATGAATATTTGTACTTTTTCGGCAATTTTTTCTTTTGTTTTTCCTCTCGAAGGCCATCCCATAGAGCAAGGTTTCTTAATAAAACTGTTTCACAGTTATCTAACAACACATATGGCGCAGGTCTCCCGTGCGGCGATGCGGCGGCGGGCTGCGGCGTTACGTTACGAACTACGATTAACATGCTATTCCTCATCTGTCACGGAAGCTTCTAAAATATACAATAAGACAAACTCCACCACGACCTTTTCGCATGCCCCTTCCCTCAATTGTCTCCATAGTACGACTTCAAGAGTAGAAGATTTGTGATAACGCTTTCAAATTCCAGAACAGCGCAATCATAGTACTTCATAACAATGACACTCTCACAACTTGAAGACCATTTGTGGGAGCATCTGAAGTTCGGAAAAGTCGTCCAATGTCCTGTTAATGCAGTTTCACCTCTCTAAGCAGTTCGAGAGAGACATATGCTTAAGGTAATGGGTTTACGTGAAGAAAAAAACTGTCTATACAAATGAGATAAGATCCTCAAGAGGGTCCCCTCCCTAGGAGAGCCATCTATCTCTGAGCTTTTATAGCTGTAACATAGCACCATTTACGTTTATAATCATAGGAATGCTTTCTGAATCTCGACAATA
>OX375866.1:11297717-11387697 GCA_947359475.1 Heligmosomoides polygyrus bakeri
ATCCAGAATGCCTCTAACGCTTTTCTCGCGGAAATATCTCTCTCAATGGCCAAAATTGTGCATTTCACCTCGTAGTCATTACCGTTATGCGCATCATTCCTATGTTTTCCAAGTGGGTTGGTTTCAAGTTTCCAAGCACCAACCCACTTGGAAAACATAGGATTGATGCGCATAACGGTAATGACTACGAGGTGAAATGCACAATTTTGGCCATTGAGAGAGATGTTTCCGCGAGAAAAGCGTTAGAGGCATTCTGGATTTTTGCAAGAAATCCAGTGATGAACAACCGAAATGAGTGCCTTTCTGTGACGAGTGACTTCTTACCATTTATGCCTCATTGTGAACTGTAGACGACCGGTCGTGGCAGTGATGCACAGTGTGCCTCATTCGCCTCTACTGGTCAACTTACGTGGGCGAATCAGCCCCTGCGGTGGATCCAACTGGTGGGTTCGTTTCTACCATTTGGACTCTGGTTGTGGTCGTGGGGGTAGGTTGAAAATGCTAGGGCAATTAAGGCGCTTGGTGGGGTAGAGTGCAATTCTAACCTATGCACCACGTTCAGGCCTCCGAAGACGACGTGAAGTCGAAACGCGTAAGGCCCTGCGAATAAAGATCCACCTAAAAACCTCGTGTGGCACAGTATACAAACTGACAACTCACAACAATGCCGAGGTTTCAAGAAGAGAGAAGTTTGAGCCTACCTTATAGTTTCAGCCTAGCATAAAGTAGTGAAATATGGAAACTACAGAGCCCGTATCTTATAGACGCTAACTCTAGACCTGGTCCGCAACTGTGCGCATAAGTTAGCCCGATTAAGATGGTCCATCTTCTCCGTCGACTCAACGTAGAACTGCAGATGGGCCAATTTGGCCCTCCGTAAACCATTGAAAATCAGGAGACGATTACATTGTCCAGATTTTTTCCGTAAGCTACGCTTATCCCCGCCTACTGCCAGCCTATTGCTAAAAAACTGACTTTCTCGCCAAGCGCGAATAGTGGGCGCTCCCTACGGCGCTACGCACCCGAAACTATCCGAGTAAGAGAAAACAAAACAAGAAAGACCACAGTGCTGCTTTTTCTTAATTTAGTACTGGAAGGTATTTGTTTCCTTTACTTCTACACCCTCTCGGAAGTGTAAAGAAGCAAAAAAGGATTAAACATAGAGAAAACAGGAGTCGAAATCAAGTGACACACACTGGCTTAGCTAATATACATTTAAAAAATCTTTGGAATGTGCTTGGACATTAGATGAAGCGCGAGCATGGAAACAACAACACTTGATAAAACTCACACCCTAACAACACTAACAACATTGCTTTCTATATGTATCAAAGCGATGTGGATGATACAAGATAAAGAACAGCATTATTCACCTCCGTCGGCGTTCAGATTCTGTTGTGGAGTATTTTATTCATTATTCATTATTATTCAATTTTTTTGGAATGCTTCACATATTCCGCTAGGTTGGTCAGAAAGTCTTGAGTCATTTGACATTTATTCTTTATTTTATTAGTCTGCATACAATATTTATTATGACAATATAATCACCATCGTTAGTCACAACAGCCTCCCAACTAATTACTAGGTCAACAATTCCCTCTGAACTGAGGAGGCTGGGAGTCAAAGAAATCGATAACCGCACTTCAACATCGACTTTGGTGACATTTCCGTCTTTAGGAGTGCTTGTTCGATGTGGGTTCATATCTTAGGTATCTCCCTGAGTTATTGTAGCAGTCGGCCGCTGCCCGTCATTGCCCCCGATTACGGTAGCGTGGCGGGTTGTTGAGCTCGCCTTGGACGAGCTACAACGGATAAATAGAGCAGACTGTGCGCCGCGGAGCAGATTTTCCGTCATAGGGTGGTGACTTTAGTCGTTTTTTCCTGCTTTCTCTTTGCATTTCTGGTATTCATATGCCTTGGGGCGTTGACACCTGGAGAGGTTCACCTTGTAATATACTATAGCGAAGGCAATAAAGGTCGAATTAGCCACATCCACATGGTAGTGAAGACTTTTGCCTTACGTTTATTGCCGCTAAAGCAATAACAGCGCATCTATCCTTAAGTGAAGTTTTGAGATTAGACGTCTTTCTCGCTTTTCCTAATCAATTTGAGTTCACGAGTCGGACATGATCCCAATCAATAAAATAAGTCTTCGCGGTAACTACAGATATACCCTGTCAGTTTTTTAGTCGAATCAAACTAGTACTTCTTCAATTTAGATGCTAAATGAGTTCCGAACGTAGCACAAAGCCGCTCCTCGAAGTGAGCAGAGAATGAGATGATGTTACTGGAGGAGAGGTCAGATAGGGAGAGTCGATCGCCGAGCAAATCACAGTCCTGGAAATGACCCCTCCAAAGCAGCAATGCGCGCCTTGCTCAACTCTTCTCATCTCGTAGGGAAATCTCGTCCGAAGCGGGAGCGGCACCCGGTCAGCCTATGGTAGTCGAGCGCGTCGCCCCGCCTTCTACAGTAGTGGAAAACACCTAACGTGAGGCCCCGTTTATACTTCCGACGCCGAGCGACGTGATGGCATGTATAGTGGCCAAATTGATCGATCGCGTCGCTCGATCAATGTGGCCATAATACGTGGCGTAGCGTCGCCCGGCGTCGAAGTATAAACGGGTTCACTCACCTGTTCGATGTCAGGGCAACGGGTTGTTTGAGTACCGTGTCCCAACCAAACTTCTGTGTTTTTGGTGGGCCTCTTTAGATATATAGAGCGTGTCATGGAGTAGGTGACAAACGCCCATCTTGGCCGTTTTTCTCGGACATCGACCGCCAGTTTCCGAAGCTGATTGGCGTAAATGTTACCGGTGACGGTGTGTCTTTGGAGGAGCAGCTCGGTAGATAATCCCACGATTCGCAGAATTAGTAACGGAAATACTTCTTGGAGTGAAATTTTGAGTTGCTCGCGCTGGCGGGTCTTCTCGAGGAAGCCACACGGTACGATGCTGAGGGGGGGGGGGGGGGGGGGGGGGAGGGCGAGGTTTGTTGTGCACGCGACGCGCGACGTGATGAACCGAGATGTTCGCTTACCATTAGGTCGCATCGCGCGTCACGTGCGCAGTAAACTCTCCATTAGAAGCGTAGAGGACCCAGCTCTCATCTCTAGTTGTCGTCCAGAACTCATTCCGATGCAGCCGCAGAAGGAGAAACTGCCAAGTGGATCTTTGGGTAAATTGCGTGGTGTCGACCATGGCGTGCAGGATCTATCGAGTCAGCACTTTTCCGACACCGGCATCGCTGAATTGGTATCTGACAGTCTGGCACCAATTCACAGATTTCGGAAGGATGGAATGCTTGATTGGTTCAGTCGGGAGATCCGAACATGGAACCTGGGATCGGGTGCCCACGTCAGCCGGCGCGTCCTCCCACTGCGCTTCAACGCGTCCGTAATCGAAGCGGTACTATTAGGGGAGGGGAGGGCAAAAGTAATGAGAGAAATTGAAATTTTTTTATCTCTTTATAACTCAATAACAAATCAACGATGCTAAGGAATGTGTATGCCATTAAGGTCAATGACTTGCTGCCATCGCTCAGCCAACTTCCTGATCACATCCTTCTAGAACTGCTTGGGCCTGGTGCTGATCCACTGCTCGTTATGGTTGTCGAGGACTGCTTGGGTTCTTGTGTCCCTTCGACCAGGAAGTCCCGTAGGCCCAGGAAGTGGTGGTAGTCGCATGGAGAGATGTCCAGCGAATACGGTGGGTGAGGCATGTGAACGTAGCCCAGCTGGCAAAGCTTATCCGTGGTTACTTGTTCCCGATGGGGTGTGGCGTTGTCGAAGAGGAGAACCTTCTTTAAGCGCTGCGAATGAATAAGAGCGAATTGCCGGCCCATCTATTCTATTTCGTTCACCATGGCCTTGTAGTTCATCGTAGTGCTCTTGGGAAACAGCTTCCGGTAAACCGATCCATGGGCCCAGACCCAAAAGCTCCAAAGGTGCTTCTCGCCGTGAACATCTCGCCGAACGAAGGTCGGTAACAGGTCACCAGGCCTCATCCGGACTCGCTGCTTGGCAGGATTAAGGTAGAAGACGTACTTCTCATCTTGCGTGAATATTGAGCCCAGGCTGCTCGGGGTTGGGAATTGGGCGAGATTTGCGCGACACAGGTCGACTCGTCAGACTGGGGTCTCGGCATGAGACAGACTGCGGTTTTGACATGCTTCTGGAAAGGGCGGAAGTGGTAACTTCTCAGGTGGCCTTCAGTAGGTAGCATACAAACATACAAATACGATAAGCACGAAATCAGACTGCAGTCACGAGATATATGGACACGGCATGGAGAATCTTATTACTTTTGGCCCCCTAATAGTTGCAGAGCCTGCAATCCTATTTTTCAGATACAAGGACCGCAGTGACATTCACCATGACCAAGGACGTAGTCAGCGATGTTCGTGACACTAATGAGAGGTGGTTCGTTCATCAGCATGGTCTAATGTTCTTGTGTTCATCTATGGTAGTACTGAGATTCAATTTCAGTAGCTGGTTGAGAGATTTGATAAGTGTGGCCACAAACCGCTCTTCTGCGGCACCATCAAATGAAGCTGTCAAAGTTTGGATAACACCGTGCACTTACGTATTGATTTTGTCTCGCATTTGATTCATTGCGTTCAGACGGATGCAACTGCGATGAAGACTGCCAACCCGCCTACATCATCCGTCCTAGTGGATGGGTAAGCAGCTTCTATTACGGTGTTACACTTCACTGTTTTCCCTCCTTTCTTATCTCGAAGTTTCAGGCTCTCGAAGGAGAACAATTTTGTTAACGTGGAGCAGGAAGCAACACCATGCGGAGGAAATTAATAGACTTACGTTGAAACAAAGTAAAATTGTAGCACATTAAAGTTGAAGCTTAATTGATATCAATGGCAATGACGGACACGGTCGCCTTATATTGAAATAGTAGACCGAAAAAACAGTGTTGTTGTGATTCAAGTCAGTTTCTTTAAGCCTCAAGTGGCTGGTATCGAGGTTGTAAGCTGCTACAACGATCTCCAGTTGCGATGAAAATTCTAGCGCCGGGCGGGATTCAAACCCGCACCTCGTGGTGACCAGACGGGAATGCTCTACGCCACTACACCACTGGCGCTGTTTTCGTCCCCCAGTCTTACAGCCTGTGAAGGTTGCGCGAGAAAACTGAATTTACAGTACCAAGCATTCAACAAATTCACGTTTGGGACACAAAAACGCGTTTTTGTGTAGCATCATGATAACTTTTTTGAAAGTGTATGATTTCCCACAAAAATTCCCAGCAAAATTTAGCATCGCCTATTCTATCGTATGCGGCTGCCATTTAAGAGCGGGCAGAAGCCTGAAGGGCAATTGCGGAATTAAGGGCTGGGCACACTCCTGCTGCTTGACGCAGCTCCAATGATGAAGAATAGGACAGAGACGCAGATTACGTGTTTCTGCGTCAGGGGTGGGGGCGCACTTACGGCACACTTCGCTTCAGCGTTGACGCTCAGCGTCAGCGCTGCAAGCGTCAGCTTCACGGAATGAGCTCGGTCATTCCGTGAAGCTGACGCTATCGCTCCTGAGCAAGAGATAAGATAAGTAAGATAGGAAAGCCCTTTCCTCAACCAAACCAGCCAACCGGTCAGCTGAGCGATGGTTGGCAGTAGTCCAATGCCGACACCAGAGAAAGAAAGAACGACCGCCCCTCACGCAAACATGTCCTGAGCCTGAGAGCGACGCTCCGCCCCGTTTTTGACGCACTAAAGCCGCTGCCGAGTGTGCCCAACCCTTTAAAGGACCACTTAATTGCTTTTAACCTAACCCATATTCGCCGCTGTGTCTCGCTTGCGTCCTCTGGCAGGGCAATTAAATTTCTCAGCATTTTCGGTGGAATTTATTTTTAATTTTTTAGCATTTATAAGCTGCCTATTTCTATGAAGATTCATTTGATATCAAATTTGATAAGAAAATTTTCACGTTGAGCCAACTGCTGCTTTATACCCATCACATTCTTTCATCTTAATAGAGAAATTCTCAGATTTTCAGGGGCCAGATTCATCAACGATAGTTAAAAGCTTGTAGTTAAAACGTTGTGGGTGGCGCCAGCAGAAGGAAAACCTACTTGGAAGAATATAAAATCTTAACACAACAACAACATAAAACGTTAGCAACAAAAACCTTAAAACGATATTTTGGAGAGCAAAAGACGCAGTCTTGCACTGTTATTTGGAGAACTCGACTACCTAATTTTCAGTTGACCAAGTAGGTTTGGAACTAACATAACTTGCAGGAACGAGTTAAGCAATCGAGATTGCTGCTTTAAGAATGGTTATTTAAAGCAGAATAAGAAAGTGTCTCAACTATCTACCGCATAATTCTACTTCTATGGGATTTCCGCCATTAACGAAACAATCTGGACAGGTGTATGGCAGATAGTTTCTAAAACAGATACAACATATCGTCTGAGCATAGATACTTCTCTAGTTCAAACTACAAGAGAAGGTGATGACCATCCCAACGGTGTGAACAATTGAATAGTCGAACTTGTGGCCATCTTGATGGTTTTTTTAGACGGTTTTCTTTTATTTTCGCCTCCATGTTGGTATTTTGGTTCCCGCCAATTCCTAATGCTTCCATTCCTGGATCTCGCCCCTTTTCTCAATGCAATCTTTACAGATACCTGCTGAAGACGGAATCTGTGCTCCTAAGAATTGCGCTCTCCAAAGCAGGGGGCTAAATCGCTAAGGGGCGCTGCGATGCCGCGCGCGGCAGCATGGCAGCCAGTGATATCGAATAGTGCCCATCCTGTATCCTCAAGTCCAGTCAGGAACCTTTACAAGTACAATTAACTAGTCAGTAGCGACTGTTATTCATTTTAGCCAACCTTGTCCAGCCGTGTGAGGTAAGACAGAGCCCTACATCACACAGCTGGACGAGATTCCTCGCGGGCCGGATTCATCAGCGACTTACAGCAATCTAAAGGGCTGGGCACACTCCTGCTGCTTGACGCAGCTCCAATGATGAAGAATAGGGCAGAGCCGCAGAGTACGTGTCTCTGCGTCAGGGTCGGCGGCGCGCTTATGGCACACTTCGCTTCAGCGTTGACGCCCAGCGTCAGCGCTGCAAGCGTCAGCTTCACGGAATGAACTCGGTCATTCCGTGAAGCTGACGCTATCGCTCCTGAGCAAGAGATAAGATAAGAAAGATACGAAAGCCCTTTCCTCAACCAAAGCAGCCAACCGGTCAGCTGAGCGAGATGGTGGCAGTAGTCCAATGCCGACACCAGAGAAAGAAAGAACGACCGCCCCTCACGCAAACATGTCCTGAGCCTGAGAGCGACGCTCCGCCCGGTTTTTGACGCACTAAAGCCGCTGCCGAGTGTGCCCAACCCTTAAGGGCTGGGCACACTTCTGCTGCTTGACGCAGCTCCAATGATGAAGAATAGGGCAGAGAAACAGAGTGCGTGTCTCTGCGTCAGGGGCGGCGGCACGCTTATGGCACACTTCGCTTCAGCGTTGACGCCCAGCGTCAGCGCTGCAAGCGTCAGCTTCACGGAATGAGGTCGGTCATTCCGTGAAGCTGACGCTATCGCTCCTGAGCAAGAGATAAGATACGTAAGATAGGAAAGCCATTTCTTCAACCAAACCAGCCAACCGGTCAGCTGAGCGATGGTTGGCAGTGGTCCAATGCCGACGCCAGAGAAAGAAAGAACGACCGCTCCTCACCGCAAACATGTCCAGAGCCTGAGAGCGACGCTCCGCCCCGTTTTTGACGCACTGAAGCCGCTGCCGAGTGTGCCCAACCCTTTAATGGAAAAATAATAGCCGAAATCCCTGATAGCGTGGCTTATCAACAAGCGATATGGTGAAATACTTCAATGTTTCACCATAGGCCGTATTCATGAAGCGACGGGAGCGGGAGATAAGCGATATCAAAGCGATATCACTTCTCACCCCCTCTCCTGCCTCTCTCTCTCTCTCGCCTCGGTCGCTTCCCGTGGGAAGCCCGGAAGATCCCGGGAAGATTCATGAATACGGCTACATATCGCTTACTAATAATCTATCAGGGATTTCGGCACTATTTTCACCGTTAGATTGCTGTGATTGCTGTAAGTCGTTGATGAATCTGGCCCCAGAAGTGATTGTGTCGGGCGCAGAAGGTCGTCCATCTCTCAAGCGTAGGGTAAATTAAGTAGGAGCAGGACCTGAAAAGGAAACATGATCTGTGCTCATCGTGAGCTCGTTAAGGAAGACAGGTGCTCCCCTCACGTTTTAGCGCCTAATCTACGGAATTGAGGTTTCTGTGCCAGTCCGTATCGTTGGACTTCTTCGTCGAGGGCTTTCTAATTATCATCAATTGTGTTGTAGTGTTTCATTAAAGTGCGCGATTCCTTTCTCCTGATATCTCGTTACTGAATTTTGAATTGTGTCGTCGAAGTAAAGTAAAGGATTCATATCAAGTCTGTGATTGATTGCCTGTGTGCGTTAATCGCTAACTACCACTACTTAGTAGTCTTAAGAGCTGGGCACACTTCTGCTGCTTGACGCAGCTCCAATGATGAAGAATAGGGCAGAGAAACAGAGTGCGTGTCTCTGCGTCAGGGGCGGCGGCACGCTTATGGCACACTTCGCTTCAGCGTTGACGCCCAGCGTCAGCGCTGCAAGCGTCAGCTTCACGGAATGAGGTCGGTCATTCCGTGAAGCTGACGCTATCGCTCCTGAGCAAGAGATAAGATACGTAAGATAGGAAAGCCATTTCTTCAACCAAACCAGCCAACCGGTCAGCTGAGCGATGGTTGGCAGTGGTCCAATGCCGACACCAGAGAAAGAAAGAACGACCGCTCCTCACCGCAAACATGTCCAGAGCCTGAGAGCGACGCCCCGCCCCGTTTTTGACGCACTGAAGCCGCTGCCGAGTGTGCCCAACCCTTTACACGGCCCACAATGCTGTAGGCATGAGTGGATGCCAGAGTGTAAGCACTTCTGTGTTGAATGCTTTATACATTGAGTAAACAATGAGAGAACTCTCTTGTAAACCTGTTAGGATATAGGCAGCATACACTGGATCCGATCGAAAATCTTCGGATAATTGGATGATTCAGATAAATGTAATTTCGCAGACCCCGGATTTTTGGAGTTTCAAATAATGGCGATTTTGCAGACATCGAGCACTCCACACTTCATTTCACTGAACATTAGATTTGCGAAACTTCCAAGTTTCATTACCATAATACCGTGTAGGAGTATCGACATCGACACAACTAAGCTTCAGTTCGGTTTCACACCTGGAATCGTTTTGAAATTAGTGCGTCTAGATCCTGAGAAGAAAACGAGCCGCCTCCTCGGGCAGTCGGCCACGACGTTTGCTGTCATATGGAACTCCAGCCATACTGTAGAATATGTGCATTGGCAAACTGTTAACTTAGTCATATTTACCTTACGTAAACAGTCTCTCGCAATCCACTGATGTTGCTGGAGCTATAAGGTACATAGGTTCAAACACATTACTTCCTCGCTCTCCTAGTAATAATCTTGGTTATTCGGCCTCTGGTCATGACCCGCATATTTATCTACGATATTCCACAAAGCACGGAACGACAAGTCGAAACATAACTCGGCACAACAGAAAACATGTCGACAACACATAACGGAAGATCACTGGGCACCGGAGTGGGGACGACTGCCGGCGTGGTCGGTGGAAGGAGCAGAAGCACCGCGATGAAGGGACTGATCGGGTCCCTGGGTGCAGCCGCGCGTCCCTCAACCGTTCGGGTGGCAGTCCTCGAGAGTCCTTTGTCCTCGCTTATACAGGTCCGTCCTCCCCAAGTCCGTGCCTGAAACAGAGAAGGGCAAGGGGTAGCGAAGTTTCGAAAGAGACAGCCAGCAAGGAGAAAGGCAACAAGGGTAAAATATCAAAACGCGACTCACCACACTGATTCCTCCTTCGTCCCTTACACCTGCTATTTAGGCGGAGCGAGTGATACCCCCCCCCCACATGAGTCGCAGCCGTTTTTCGAACTTAGAAATTAGAGGAAGACGACCTTGGTTCTCCGACAGTCTGGATACTCGCTGACCCACCTTTCGGCATCTTCAATTTTGGTGATCTTCTTGGCTTGGAATGCCTCAGGAGCGAAATAAGTGACAACGTGTCCCAGCTTTTCCAAATGTTCACGTGTCGCTTTAGCTAAATGCCTATCGATGTCGCGAAGGAGGTGGACTAAACCGTGGCCATTTTTCTCGAACAACATTCTCTAGTCTCCGAGCTGATTGGCGTATTTGCTGCCTAGGCGACGACTAAGTCCTTGCGGAAGCAGCTCATAGTACAACATTCTTCGTTATTTCCAGAAGCATCAGAGGAGGTACTTCGAATGAATTTCCATTCTAGCTTACATTGGCGGGGCTTCTCATCGACGGATCCAAACAGCACGATGCGTGTTAGAATCGTAGATGACCCAACTCTCATCTCCAGTTATCAGGTCTTCCAGAAACTCCTTCCGGTGCAGCCGTAGGAAGAGAGACGGACAAATGGATAACAGGGTGAGTCGCATGCTATCGGCCAAGACATGAGGGATCCATCGAGTCAGCATTTTTCTATGTCCGAGGGACTGAAGGCGACTGAGGACTGTTGGATGAGAGCGCCCCGGAGTCTCATCGCAAGTCTGCGGGTTTCAGGTTTTCGGGTTTTTCACGGATCCTGTTTCAAGACGGATCCGAAGGTTAGTACCCGGGTCTGTCTTTGAAGTTCGCGTCTCCTACTCCTCTAAACCGAGCGGACCAGCGGCTGCCAGTGTTGATGGAAGTGGTGTTTTCTTCCACCGCGCAGTTAATGTTTAAAGCGGTTGCCGTCTCTTCAGACCACGATTAAGCTCATAGAAGATGAGGTGGCTCGAAGGTAGTCTTGTAGAATCAACACCGTGATTGAAATTATGGAAGGCAGCGTGAGTCTAAATACCAGTCACGGAGAAGTTTCGAGAATGTTCTACAAGTACCACGTGTTGTATTATCGCTACTGATCAATAACCGAGGAATGAGGGTTCTTCAAGAAAAAAATCATATCAAGATTGCCACCCTATTACATAGAGAGGACCTCGCAGCTTCAGTAAGGGACATGTATTAATTATGGCAGGGCGAGGTGTTGCACTGCAAGTAGACAAACAGAGTTCCAGAACTGCGTACTCTTGTGGCACATTCCTCCAAGAAGGAAAATCGAAGTGCAGGGGGCAAGAGTATGCGAGTAGGAACCACAACCAGGGTCAAGCTTGAGGAGGTTCAGGAATAGAAGGGGGGGGG
This sequence comes from Heligmosomoides polygyrus bakeri, assembly GCA_947359475.1. Classification (NCBI taxonomy): domain Eukaryota; kingdom Metazoa; phylum Nematoda; class Chromadorea; order Rhabditida; family Heligmosomidae; genus Heligmosomoides; species Heligmosomoides polygyrus. The sequence goes on from OX375866.1 coordinate 11,308,966, forward strand.
GGTGTCGTACTGAGGCCTCGTCTGAAGGGGTCGCACTCTTCCGGTTTAGGCAGAGAATTCTCCCTTATTCTTCAGGTTTTTAGGCGACGTTTTTAAATCTTGATAAGTTATTTTTTCCAGGAATGTCTACAAAGGCGTGGAACCTCTCTTTCGTTCCCCGAAGTTGTAGAAATTAATATAAAAAATTTCAAATAATGATCGTGTTATTTGTTAAAAAATAAAGATTTTCTGCACCCAGATTTGGAGACAAGTAGAATTTTCCATTTTCCAGATTTTTTTTCAAGAAGTCATGGACGCGACAGTTTTCTGCCTGAACGAGCGATATCTACGGCCTAAATTGCAGTCTATAAAATTTGAAGAGTCAATTGCTAAGAAAAATTAAGTGCTTTTCGTACAAGATTTTTGGAAGCGCTCTTCGAAGCGATGACCGAATGGCAACCGGATGGTGGACTTGACACGGAACTAATTTTCTCGCTTCTGCAGGAAACAGTCTGAAAGTGGAGTTGCACGCAATAAAGTTTTAATCCACAGTTCTTTGACACACGCTAACAAAGCCTGTTTTTCTGGAACGATCCTCTGTATGAACAGGCGGTCCGATTTGCATTATTTTCCCAAAATTTTCGGCACCGCTAATCACATGTAGGCCGCTATTTTTACAACCTGCTTTTTAAAGCGAAGATCCACACTTTTTATGGTTTTAAAAATTTTGTGAATTTCTCAGAGACGTCGAACAATCTCCGAAATATGGTAGGTTACGTGGAGCCATTGCGTTCTCCGATATCATCGATCGCCATTGAGGATGGTCTTCTCGCGGAAAAATCTTCAATCTTCTGAAGAAAAGAACACACGAAAGCGAAATTGTGCTTCTCGGAATTTTAAGTCATGAATATTACACAGTAAAAAGCTAAGCTTCTTCGCAGCGATCTCCGATTTGATAAGGGCGGATCGTATTTAAATTTTTCGTTTTTCAAGAAAAATTAATTAATTTTTACCTGAAGCAGATCAAAATCACAGGAAAAATCTTGCCACAAAAAGTTTCAAGTCTTGTTTAATGCACAATGTAAAAATCATGGTTTCCTGAAACGAATAGATTGGATCGACCCTGGTCGATATGACACTGACGTCAAAGGAGCGAGCAAATTTGACGTTCACAAAAATGACTATAACGCGGTAAGTTTTTAAGAATCTGAAAAGGCAATGGCTGGTAAGAAACCAGAAGAAAAGTGCTTTCACATAGTATAAAAATCTGTTTTCATAAGCTGGATCCATAGGGGCGGAGGCCTTCGATTTTTATGTGAAAAAATTGAAGAGATTTTGTATAAATAATTATATCCCGGTAATTTTTTCGAATTTTAAAAGAGTTAATAGTTTTTGAAAACTAGAGGAAAAGCGCTTTCGAACCATATAGAAATTAGCTTTCAACAGGTAGGTCTACATAGGGGGCGGTGGGAGTTCGGTTTCTGGTCCATTGTTGCAGAAATACGTACCGAAAATCGAACCCCCTGCCCATTATGAAGACCACTTTTTTGAAATATTGTTTTTATATGGTTAGAAAGCAACTTTCCTCTATTTTTTAAAAAGCAATTGGGATTTTTGAATTTCAAAAAGTGAACCGAGTTATTATCAAATTTGTGAATAAGTGCTCGTAGACTCTGCACCGTCGACATTGGAGTGATTTCATAAAATTGATCATTACTCGGTTCATTTTTTAAAATTCAAAAATCTCAATTGCTTTTTGAAAAATAGAAAAAATATGCCAACTGACCATTTTCGGCAAAAATCGACCAGAAATCGAACCCCCACGCTCCCTATGAAGACCCCTGGTTAATCCATTTTCTATATGGTTTGAAAGTGATTTTCCTCTAGTTTTCAAAAAGCTATTAACTCTTTTAAAATTCGAAAACACACTGGGATATAACTATTTATACAAAATCTCTTCAATTTTTTCACACAAAAATCGAAGGCCTCCGCCCTGTATGAAGATCTGCTTTTGAAAACAAATTTTTATACTGTATGAAATAACTTTTTTTAAGTTTCTAAAAACCATTGGCTTTTTCAAATTTTCAAAAACTTACCGAGTTATAGTCACTTTTGTGAACGTCGAATTTCGTCACTGCTATGACGTCGGTGCCATATCGACCAAGGGTCGATCCAATCTAACCCTTTCAGAAAACTATGATTTTCACACTGTGCATTGAACAAGACTTAAAACTCTCTGTGGCAGGATTTCAACTGTGTACTTGATCTTCTTCGGAAAAAAATTATTGAATTTTTCTTGAAAAACGAAAATTCAAATACGATCCGCCCTAATCATCGGAGATCGCTGCGAAGAAGCTTAGCTTTTCACTGTGTAATATTCATGACTTAAAATTGCAAGAAGCACAATTTCACTTTCGTGTGTTCTTTTCTTCAGAAAATAGGAGATTTTTTCGCGAGAAGACCATTCTCAGTGGCGATCGATGATATCTGAGAAGGCAATGGCTCCACGCAACCTACCATATTTCGGACTTTGTTCAACGTTTCTAAAAAATTCACAGAGCTTTTAAAACTATAAAAAGTGTGGATCCTACGCTTTAAAAAGCAGGCTGTAAAAATAGCGGCCTCCACGTAATTGACGGTGTCGAAAATTTTTGGCAAATAATACAAATCGGACCGCCTGTTGATACAGAGGATCGCTCTAGAAAAACAGGTTTTGTTAGCGTGTGTCAAACTGTGGCTTAAAATTTTATTGGGTACAACTCCACTTGCTGATGCTGTTTCATGGAGAAGAGAGAAGATTAATTTCGTGACAAGTCCTCCGGTTGCCATCCCGTCATCGCTTCCGAGTGTCTAAAAAATTTTTGTGGATAAAGCACTTAAGTCAGCTTCAGAAATTAACACTCGGCATTGTATGAAGTACAAGTTCGAATGCCAATGTTGCTCCTTCACGTACAAAAATGTGCCGTGTCCACGAGATGCTCGGAAAGCCTTAAAAGTTGAACTCGTTGTGATTAATTCGACAACTGCTCTTAAAAGAGTTTTATTTTCAACTGTAAACAGGCAAATTATTATTATCAAAAGGTTAGTACATACACAAAACCATTATCAGCGTTTTTTCTAACAAATTACTAAATTAAACAGTTATTAAGTAGCACTTTTTCTTGCACTGTCGATTTCTTAAACTGACACGATGCTCGATGCTGCACCTGGAAAGAAGGACCTATTAAACGGTACAAAAATCGCATAAAAAATTTGAAAAATTCGGTGCGGATAGGAAATAAAACGGTGGTTGGTCTACACAAGGGGGGGGGTCGTACCAGATCCACTCTGGGACGACCCCCCCCCCCCCCCCCTTGTGAGGGGGGGGTCGTAAATTTTTGGCAAAAATCGAACCCCAAGCTTGACCCTGACCACAACTGTCGAAGAAGTTCTGGGGCCAGTTTCATCAACCGCTCACAGGTCGATAAGGGTGAAAATACCGCTAAACCTGATGCTGATGAATGTCATATCAGGGTTTTGGAGGTACTTTTTACCGTTAGAGGGCGCTAAGCGGTTGATGAATTTAGCCCCTGCTTTCGTCTCGTGTTATTTGTTATAGGTATACCAAATTGGACACTTCAAATTAAGCATAACACTTTTGAAATCAAAATGAACAATGAAGTCAGAACGAGCTCCTTCAACATTAATCTTATGACTCTCAAAAAAGGTTAGAAATTTTTTAATCTAGGTAAATTTTAGTATGACTTTCATTGAAGTTTTAGTTCACTAACACAATATGTGAACATATTGTTTAAAATTTTATAAAACCAATTTTCAAGGAAGAATAATGGTTCAAAGTATGATTCAAAAAAGGCAATTTTTAGTGGCAAAAGAAGAGGATCGCGCCATGTCCTTGCCCAAGACGTTGGGAATTTTATTCGATTGATATCGAAATTTCTGTTAGTATGGAGTTGTACACCTTAAAAAAACGACACAACAAAATCTATTGTGAAGGACACAAAGATCCTTGCTTTGATGCTTATGCTTGTGTAAGCAGCATTTACACTATTAGTCAAATAGCGAGCTTTTCGAGTGTATAGCGCGATCTCGTTTCTTAATTCACAAAATGATCGCCGCCTTGTTGCGACTTATAACAAAATTTAATTTGCTATTTTTTCTCAAAACACAAAAATTTTATAAAATTATTATACGCATCCTCGGGCAGCTGAAATAAAAAAATTCAAAGAAAGTTATACCAAATTTTCCTTGAGCAAAAATTTATTCTAACCATCTTGGAGATTCTGCAGTTTAGCCTGTAAAAAGGTCATTTCGATTTGACAGAGTTCGCTTTGATTTCAAAAATCTTAGACTAGCTTAGAAGGGTGTCCAATTTGACGTGAAAAGTGTCCAATATGTCGTCGTTACTTCGAATTTGTCAGCTAGCCGAGATGGTACAGTTTTATTCGGCTGACGTTTCGGCCTTATCGCCTTCGTCGGTGCCTGGAAAGCCAGAAACGAGTAAAATTATCCCACCAAGCACCATTTCAAACTGAGAGAACAAATTCAAAGGGCCGAGTGGTCTCATCTCATCGGCAAGTGCACGATAACGCAGAGTTTGAGGGGGCCGTGCGAATTCTAGCGCAAGAGAAACAAGCACCTTCGCGCAAACCATTGGAAGCGTTTTGGATAGACAGCAAAAGTCCCCAAATGAACAGAAAAGATGAGTGCTTAGCCATAGCTAACGAACTCGCCCCATTCCTGGGTGGATTCTGACCTTCAGAGCCCTCAGGTCAGGGGCCGCGGCACGTCTTCTGGGTCATCTACTAGCCATTTGGTCTGTGGGCGACTCCAGCGAGTTCCTCTCCGCATTTCTAGGTGAGCCTTCTAGCTTCGGTTGCAGGGTTCTTTTTCTGGTCCACTCTGCCCTTTGAATTTGTTCTCTCAGTTTGAAATGATGCTTGGTGGGATAATTTTACACGTTTCTGGCTTTCCAGGCTCCGACGAAGGCGATAAGGCCGAAACGTCAGCCGAATAAAACTGTACCATCTCGGCTAGCTGACAAATTCGAAGTAACGACGACATATCCACCATGCCGAGATTTATGGAAAGTCGAACATGGAGCATTATGTCCAATATGTTTTCAAAGGTGTCTAGTTCAAATTGAGAAGTGTCCAGTTTGATTTGAAAAATGTCCTGTTTGATTTGAGAAGCCTCCAAGTTGATTTGGAAGGTGTCCAATTTGAATTAAAAAGTGTCAAATTTCGTATGAAAAGTGTCCAAGTTGGATTACGAGTTGTCCAATTTGACATGAAAAGTGTCCATTTTGATTTGGAAAGTGCCGTTTTTGACATGGTAATGGTGTAGATAAAATAACAATTTCACATGAATCTAGAGAGGAAGAAAATGAACAAATACAAGCCACGGAGAACAAATGCAGTAGCTTTTTAGAGTTTTTGAGAAATTAGATCCTCCAGGTATCTTCTCATCCCATCTCTTGCCGTTTGCCACATTGGAGACACTCCTATGAGGCACCCCCCGCCCAAATAGGAAAGAGCGCATTTTGAGCGGTTCGTGCAGGAATTCGAAGGCAACAAGCATCGTAAGTCATGTTCCATGCTTCACTGCCCACTGATGTTGACATCGTAAGCGATCCTTCGGCGACGACAGTGACTACCGGTTTCGAGCGCCGCAAACAAACGGCGCAACGTTTCACTCCGGTCAACTCCTCGCTTCCGATGCCGCTTCTTGACGTCTGCAACAAGTTCGCCTCCGATTCCTGTTTGATGACGATATCGCATTATTCATACACCGAAAGTGACCACCGCACGTGCCGAAGATGGCAAAGTCTTCAAGAAAAACTGTCCGTAACCTTGGGACAGATTGCCCTTGAAGCCGTTGTGTCATAAATCTTTCGAAAAAAGGCAGTAAAGAGAGCCTTCTTGGAGAGGAACAACTCGAAATTGTCTCTCTTCTCGAAGGAGAGCAAAGGTCGTTGCCAGAAATACTGTTCGGCGAATAGTTAGGCTAAAAAACACGCCGATGGTGGATCCTAATTTCTGAGTCAGAAGAAACGATGGCGCCTGCTGCTGGAGATAGGTCTAGTTAAGTCATTAAGGACGCTTTCAAGGTCGTCGAAATTTGGTGGGCCAGTCATGTAAGGCGTTTTACAGGCACGAGGGCCGTCACCGACTCGATTCCGTGGAATATCAAGAGAACAGCAAAGCGTGTCTTGTAAAAAAAGCTTCCACTAAAGTCGGCGCCTTTTCTAAAACCAAAGCGCTCGCCCGCGGAGCCATAAATCCCGACTAGTTCTACTGAAAGTGAAATCAAGAAGACTTCTGAAAACCTTGGGCAGTCACGAGACTGGGAAAAAATGATCGGATAGCGGGCAAAATCCAAATATGAGAATACAGTGACGGCTAATGGGTTTCTTGGATATTGTATTGATGATTGTTGATGGCCGCTTTTTGAGTGAAGGTAGAGAAGAACGTAATGCAGCGGTCGGAACAAGTTTGTCTTAAAGATTTATTCGGCTAAAATTTCGGCGTAAACATTTCACCCAGAGCTTGGAAAACGAAAAGGGCGTTGGAGAAGGGCTACCCTTCCAAGGGGCGTTTCAAGTTATAGCAGCTTCAAAACCTGAGAGGAGAAAGAGACGAAAAGCGACTAATACTGCCCAACTTCTGTTATCTAATCAGAAGTCGTCTTCAGAGGTCAGATTGATCAACGACACCACCGGTATCATCTCACCGCGGATTCACCATATCGGCCTACAGAGTAAATGATACAGAGAGATGCAGAGATACAGATGCGATATGGCCGGTAAGCGGTTAATGACTCTAGCAACAGGTGGAGTCAGACAGGATGTATGGGATCTACCCTTGGTTTACCCTCTCAGCAACGTTCCGGCTGACGTCTTCCTCTACCTTTGGTTTACCCCCTGCTCTACCCTTGGTTTACCCCTTCAGCAACCTTCCGGGCCAAGCCACAAAGTTCGGCAGAGGGAGTCAAGTTCCCCTGCCTTTTAGCGCTTTGAAGCTTAATAATTTAGCAAATAAGTAAAAAATTAAATACAAAAGAACAAAGGATTAAGAATAAACGGCTGCGATACTCAGCCTCATTAGGGGTTCGCCACGCATTCTATTTCTACGGAATGTCGTGAAGGCGATTTGAATGGGTATTGGCCTTATACAGTCACTGGCGGTGGCCAGCGGATAAAAAGGTCAGTGCTTTCTCCTTCCTAGACAGGTCGATTACCAATTCATCGACCCCGGAAGGGAGGCTTAGTTGTCCCAGGCGGAAAATCCGAGCCATGGACCTGGTATCGGGTGCACGCGACAGCCCGCATATTCTCCGACTGCGCCACACGCGCTCGTCAATGGTAGACAAAAAATCGAAAATTCGCTTCAAAACACGTTGAAAGCTCTTTCCTGTAGCAAAGACCAACGGAACTTTGACACAATTATTTCAATCTTATCCATTTATTTCGATCATAATACAACCGATGGAAATGTAGCGATTATAATGCTGAGGTCGCTATCGAGGTTCGTCCTACTTGAAGAAGAACTCACCTCCACTTTCCCCCGTAGCCTTCAGGGAATTAGCAGACTGAGCTACTTGACTCACATTCGGTCGAGAAACTACGATGAGATTCGGGAATTAACTGTAGCTAATCATCGCTGCGCTTTTTGACGAAATAACAGGAAAAGACCAAACTAATCAATCCATATCAGGATGCGCCATGCATTTCGCTTCTGCCATATAGCCCCGTGGACCGCTTACCGTTCCTGATACCGTTGAACTTCAACATCCCGTATCAGCAACGATGATGGATGGCGGACACGGCTGGCCGTTCTCGGTGTCTCCTACAGCGTTCAGGGTCATCACGGCCGTCCTCGTTCGCGGCTATAACGGGTGCTCGCTCAGTCGGCTAGTACGAACCCCACGTGATGCATGCGCCGACGCATCGAACTGCGTAAACGAAGCGAATCCTCTCCGAGCGCATCACCGCCTGGCTCGCTCGCTGATCATCGCCCGTCGTCGTCGAGGAATTCGACGAATGCCAAGAAGCCTCATCTACAGCCTTATCTCTGAGTGCTTGGCTAAACACATAAGCCTGTCCCCCTTGTACAGGAATTTCATCGGAATCCCTTGCCAACGCCTGTTTCGAATGTGGCCCATACTTCGTGCACGAAATGGTTGGGATGCCCGCCTTAGAAGGGCAATGAAATCTGTAGCATATCTTATAGACTGTACTGCTTAAAGGGCGCGCGTAGCGCAGTCGGAGAAGGTGCCGGCTGTCGCATGTACCCGGTACCAGATTTCTGGTTCGGATTTCCTGCCTAGGCCAACCAAGCCTTACATCCCTCCGGGGTCGGTGAATTGGTACTACACTTGTCTGGGAAGGGTAAAGCGCTGAATTGTTCATCGGCTGGCCACCGCAAATCATTGTACGACTGGACACACATTCAAGTCGCCTCCACGACATCTCGTAGAAATAGAATGCGTGGCGCATCCAGAAACGGATTGAGTAACGCCGTCCTTAATCCTTTTATTGTTCAAAGCTACTTGAAATTTTAAGAAGTTTTTTTTGTTGATTTTTCTCGTTCCATACAGCACAAGGTCATTCGTTCTTCATAACTAAATTTTTTCAAATATCCAACTTCATCTGAAAAAGGCCAATCTGGTCCTACGCGTTTCCGTCTCTTCGCCCGTTCATACCTCTGCCACAATGGCAGAATGACAGGAAGGAGGGATTCACGTCTTGTTCGACACTGCTGACCCCTGCTCAGGGTTTGCCTAGCAATGTGGTGCAACCCATCAGGTAAACAGTATCGATCGTAGAGTCATTATCGATTGATATTCGATTTTTGAGCAGATATGACCGTCTAAAGTGTAGCAATCGCATGCATATTATGATGGCCGATGTATAACCATCACAACAAGTAGACGTTATCGATCGGTTTTTATCGATCCTTGTTCGAAATATACCGTTTGAGAAGGGAATCAGGTGAATATGTTATATTTGCCGGTAACTCGGCTTCACAACAAGAAAGTGATACCAGCTAATATCAGTTACGCGGCCACTAGTTGGCTCAGCCAATAGGTCGGCGTTGAAGAGTATAAATGACAGAGAACGGCATTACTTAATTCCTTTTGGGAAGCGCCACGCATTCTTCTTCTACGGGATTCGTGTAGGTGATTTGAATGCGTATTTGGCCGTACAATGACTTACGGTGGTCAGCCGATGAACACGTTAGAGCTTTACCCTTTACAGGCTAGTCTGACACTAATTCACCGAGCCCGAAGGGAAGGAAGGCTTCGCTGGACTGGGTGGGAAACAACCAGGAACCTGATATCGGATGCAAGCGACAGCCGGCACTTCCTCCAACTGCGCTTCATGCCCCCACCAACAGTAAATAAAAAAGATTAATTTTTAAAAAATTCAAAAATAAACAACAAAACGAGTTGAGACTTATTGAGGCTTAAAGCTACACGAGTCCACAATCTCGATTGGTTCAAAAAATTCTCCATGGTTTCTGTGGATTTGATCGACGTGACTTCTTCATGGTTAGACCATCTAGAACCCGAGGTGGAAGGCATAAACTTCCATTAAATATTACGAAAGCTTCAATTCAGCGTAAATTATTTGTTCATAGAGCAAGTTCAGGTTACATGAAGCAAAAACAAAATCAGACAACACAATTACACAAAAGTACAGGTATACAATACAAGTTAAACTCAAGTTACATTTGTTTTTTAATTACATTTTTACATTATTTTTTTTTCATTTTACGGAGTGCAAGTTGATTCATCTGTAATTCAGGACATGACGGGATTTTGGGGCAAAAGTCCTCTTGATTTTTTTAACTACATTTTTACATTAATTTTTTTCATTTTACGGAGCGCAAGTTGATTCATATGTAATTCTAGGACATGACGGGATTTTGGGGCAAAAGTCCCCTTGGTTTCAAATCAGTTTCTTTAAGCCTCAATTGGCTGGTATCGAGGTCGTAAGCTGTCAGAACGATGTCTTGTTGCGATCAAAACTTCTAGCGCCAGGCGGGACTCGAACCCGCACCTCCCTCTGACCGAGCGGGAATGCTCTACGCCATTACACCACCGGCGCTGTTTGATCGAACGCATCATCCCGGATACGGGTGGGTGCTGATCGGTCCCGCGAGATGTGACACCTCTTGGTTTGTTCTTCTTTTTGTTCCACAATTAATTCGGAATATCTCTCTCATTCTCTTATTTTTGCTTTTAGCATAAGCCACTCTCATCCAAGATTCCCTTGTGTACACTTTCTGATTGCACTGTTCTTCCCGTGAGTTTTAGCCATGTAATAAATAACAGTAAAAACACCAGGCGTTGCGTTGCCTCTGGTCAGCTAGAGGTACGGGTTCGTGCCCCGTCTGGTGCTAGAGTTTTGATCGCAGCAAAACATCATTATAACAGCTTATGAACTCGATACCAGCCATTTGAAGAAAATCGGTTTGAAGAAAATGAATTTCACCTGTTCAGCTGTCGTCCCGTTGATCATCGACTTGCTCGAGCGGGCGCCAGCAGCGTCTCCATTCGTCCCTGTCGCGTGCCAGAGTGCTCCAATTGATACTCCTCGCTCGACGGACGCGAAGACCGTCATATCGGTCGTTCACGGCCTTCACGAAGAAGTCCGACCAACGCGTTGGTGGGCGTCCTGGTGTTCTCTTGACATCCCGCGGATTCCATTCGGTGATGGATCTCGTTCAGCGGGTGTCTGCGAATCGCGTTAGGTGGCCGGCCCACCTAATTTTCGACGACATGGCCTATGCGACAGCGCTCGGAACTCCGGAGGCCCTCTCTCAAGAAAATGAATTTAGTCAATAAAAACACCAGTTCGAGTTTCAAAGTGAAGCACCATGAACCGTGTCCGTTCTCGAGGTTGTTGCTATTTGAATTCGCAAATTTCAAATCGCTTCGTCAGCAGATGTTTTCTGACGATTTCAGAGTGTGACCATATCGCGAGAATTCCTTTCGACATCCGCAGAACGTGATTTCTTCTGGAGATGTCTTCGTCCGCCGAATAGGAACATCAATTTGCTCGCGTCGCCCGGCGATTACCATGCTGTTTCTATTGAATCGGCCGTTGCTGGACACCGCATAAAGACGACGACTATGTGGCACGTCGTCGTCGTCGTCGTTGTCGTTAATGGGGACTGACGTCAGCATTTTAAACGGTGTTCTTGCGCACGGTTTGCTTGCTGAAGGAGACGACAGGCAAAAAAAAAACGATTGACCACAACGCTTCTATTTTAAGCCTATGCCTTTGAAGTGCTGAAGCGGTTGCTGGCTACACTCACGCCATCTAACAGTCTCTCGTCCTCTCATCTTGAAACCTCGGCATCGATGTTCACTTCCGTTATTCGTTAAATCTATCTACTATTTATCACTAGAAAGATTCCTCTTGATAACTGCTTAAGACGGCCACCTCTCGCCTTATTTTATAATCGTCTGCATTAGGCATTGGAACCGACATTGATTCGAATAATTCTTATCCGTCGATTTTTCAAACCCTGGTTGAAAGCATTTTACAAACAATGGGATTTTCGAAAAGCCTGGATCTTAGAAGGGAAGCGTCTGAAGCGTATATCTGAACGGAGAGAGCGAGTCATAGGGAGAATCCCCAACCCTCAATTAATATAAAAATGTGTTCATTTTTTGCAAATTCGTTAAAAACAAGGAGTGGCGGGACCTAGAAGCTGCAATGGAATCGGCGCCTCACGTGTTCAGGGGTCTTGTGCGCACGCGATGCCTCCGCCGTCAAGCGGCTCACAGCGCAGTGGATAGTGACGTTGCCTCGTGCGATGGAGGTTAGGGGTTCGACTCTTTTGCGCTGCTGCATTTTTGCATTTCAACTGATTGGTTGAGATTTGAGGGATTCTGATGTCTATACCATTTTCAGGTATTTTCTGCTTATGTTCCCGCTATATATTGTGGAGAGTAACATTTTTGCGACTTGTTTTTTGCTGTCAGGGTTCTTAACCAAAAGGCAATGAGAAAGCTATCCAGCATAGTGATGTGTAAACCTCCAACATCAGTGATACACTGACATAAAGTGCATGAAACAGAAGCACTGGTTACAACAACAGCGCATGTAAAAGCTTCAGGCTTCTCACAGTTCACTTTCATACATGGATCAATGACATCGGCTCCATAGATGAAATCCAATATGAAGATGTACCCTTTCCTCCGAAACAAGAATTCCACCCGAAAACGTTATCATATGTCCACTGCTTGCTAGCCTATCCACGTCTACTAGTTCATCTTGCGGATCTCAATCTCACATCATCGTGTGTTGAATACCGCAGCATGCAGCTGGAAAATTAGGTAAAAAACCTCTGAAAATGGTGTAGACGTCAGAATCCTTCAAATCTCAGCCAATCAGATGAAATGCAAAAGTACAGTAGCGCAGGAGAACCGAACTCCGACCACTCCAGCATGAAGCAACGTCACTATCCACTGCGCTCTGAGCCGCTTGACCGCAGAGGCATCGCTGGCGTACAGGAGACCGCAGAACTCGTGAGGCGTCGACTTCGTTGTCACTTCGAAGATCCCTTACTCCCTGGGTTTAACGACTTGGGAAGGAAGAAACACATTTTCGTTATAGTTGACTCCTATATGGCTCGCTCTACCCGTTCAGACACACCCATCAGACCCTTCCCTTGTAAGGTCAGTTTCGCTCCTACCCCTGAACGAACCTCTATTTAGCGCTGGAACTATTGAACTGGTTGAGGAATAAGTCCGAAGCGTTTATTAGACCCTTCTCCTGAACTTTCTTTGCAAATTCGCAGCGCCACACTGGTGGCAGCGGAATATTTGTCACTCGCCTCTCCGACACCTAGACGCTAGATTCCAGAAGTCCGCCGGACATAAATTTATGGCGAGACATTCGGAAGGAATGGCATTTCTCGTCCAGCCTGCTGCTGCTGCTTCGCAGGCCATCCATCGTGCGAACGTCATCTGGCGAAGAACGTTGGGCGTGTGTGAGAAAAGCGTCGTTCCGAACGGTTCGCACTCGTTCGCCGACGACGCGGCGCGCGCTCCTCCCACATTTCTCAGGCGAAAACACCTGCTGACTAACGCCCCTCACCCGGCCCGGTCGACTATAAGAGGCGTCGGGAGTACAGATCCCCATCGCCCCCAGTCGTCGTCGCTCGCTACCGTATTCGAGGAAGAGACAGACACTATGAGATCGGTACTCGTCGTTGCGCTGTGCTGCCAGGCTGTGCTCAGCGTCCCGCTGCCAGTCCCGCTGGAGGAGGAGTTCAATCTGCCCGGTTTCAGCGCGAAGCAGGAGAACCATGGTGAGATCCCTTCGTATTACAACCTTTTTCTTTATTAATTTAGGGGCAGAGGAAGGTATTTTTGAAAAAAGGAAGAGGACTGCTTTTCGCCAAGCATTTGGTTGTTATACTAGAGCTGATTATCTTATTTAGTATTGTGGAGTTCAGTAAGCTATTAACGTCAAATTGGACACTCTTCAATTTAAGTTTAAACACTCTACAACTTAAATTGTACACATTTCAAGTAAAATTTGACACTCTTCCACACAAAGCTGACGATTTTGAAATCACACTAATTGAACGTCTTCCAAGTCAAAGCTCTCGTCTTCAGAATTTAACTTGAGACTCTCTGAGAAGGTTAGATTTTTTATTTACTTATGGAAATACTTTGTATAAAATAGGAGTGAGATAAACATGCAATACAACAAACACCAAAACAAACCTTACTATGTTGAAGATAGGCTAAACCTGCTCTAACTGTGAAAAATTTCGCTCTTATCGTGGTCTTAGAATATTTTTTTTGCTCAAGAAAAATTTAGTGTGCTTCTCCGAAAATTTTGATCACTCAAAAAACATGGAAAATTTGACCCAAATACAAACCTTGAAATTTTATAAAATTTTTATTTTTCAAGTAAATATAAGGATTGAAAGTTTCTTCAAGGGTGCAGAAGAGCAACAATTACATGGTGCCGAAACAACAGGTTGCGCCACGCACTCGTCGAGAACGTCGCGTTTTTTATTCGGTTGATAGCGAAGGTTATGTTTACTAGGAGTTATATACTTTTCAAAGGTATAACAAAAGCCCGTATATATCCACTTTGCTTAAGCAGCATTTATACTATCAGCATTTATTCAACGAGCTACATAGACGAGTCCATGGCGGGATCACTTCGTTTATTACACGAAGATTTGCCGCTTTTTTGCACTCTAGAAGAAGTTGTAAACTATTATTTACATGTTCAAAATTTCAAACATTCTATTCACTTACTGGGCCGATGAGACAAAACAGAGTCAAAGAACTTGATGATAACCTTCCCTCGAACAAATACAATTTCTGGAGTTTCTTAATGCTATTTTTGATTTGAAAGGTGTTCATTTTGATTTTAAAAAAGCTTGATTTATACGTATAAGATTGCCAAATTTGACCTGAAAAATGTCAAGTTTACTCTGAAATGTTTTCAAGACTATTTTAAAAGTGTCAAATTTGGCATGAAAATGGCATATATGCATCGCATTCGACATGGCATTCAACCACTGAAGTTCAGGTAGGAATTCAGCCACGTTAGATAGTTATGAAGCCCTTCGCTTAGTAGTAAGTGACTTCGCATTCAGGTGCAGAAGTGTTCATTCTTGAGGGCATATTTTTTTCGAACCATCCACTAAAAATGTCTGTGTTCCCTACATGTCCCTTTGCGATTCCCTTCTCTAAAAACTGATTGAGGAACTTCTTTTTGACACCTACAGCGATGATCAAGATTCCGAAGTTCACCTATTCTGGTCTTTGGTTGAAGCGTTGGACCGTCTAATTCAACGAGATCATTCATCACTCCCATCGCGCGAACTAAATTTGTCTCTCACCTTTCTGGAATGTTGGAAACCACCGACCGCACCCATAGTTCGGCGTATTTAGGTCTTGGGTTGTCTACGAGACGTATAGTGCAGGGTGTGGCACCTCTCCAGGGTCATGATTCTGACTGTGTTATCAGGAGTGGAATTAGGTTCGATTCCAGCCATAGGTCAACTTTTCAAGCCATTCTTTCAAGCCATTTTTGGAGAAGAAAGAAGGTTTGAAGGGCCAGCTGCCTCCAATAGGCACATCGCTTCAACGCAAGAACTCCAAGCGGTTCCTCGACAGCATGCTCAGGTAGACGCATGTAGCATCCGAAACAGCTCGTTAACGTGCCGCTTTGGAAGGGGGAAAAGGAGGTCATCTTAAGAGTGCTATTTAGTAAGATCTTTTCCAAGCTAAAACTGAAAAGTTTAATTTCAAAGGATAATGAGGTGAATGTGCTATTCGACCCCTTTCTGGAATGCACCATGCATCTGACTTCTAAGGACAACTCGCAAAATTATGTGCCTTATTGGATTCAATTACGATGTCTAGCCGAAGGAAAAGTCATTGATTTCACGTCTCAAAATTCAGCACTAGTTCGCGCACCCCAGTGCGATGGTAGGTTTGGCCAGGATCCGAGCCACCAGTCGATTCCCGGTGCCAAAACCGGCGCCTTTTCCCACTGCGTTCCATTTTGCTTTTTGCATTGGGTTCGTTAGGTTTGCTGAAACTACTGAAAGAAGTAATCCCAGAGGACAAGGCGGAAGAATAAGAAGAAGATTCAGATCCTCTTAGGGACTACATTTTATGCCTTTTCTGGTCGTAGTCGCGAATGTGAGCAGCATTAAGAGGTGGGATCGTGCCGGCAAATCAGACCGCATGGAATCGGCGAGCCATTCAGGCATTGCGTGCACATCGATACCATAACTGTCTGGCGCTTATTTGGTCGATGATCTGATTGGTTATAATTACCTGGAACGATCACGCCTCAAAATGCTGCCCACATTCGCGACATGAACCGCCTTTCATCGCCATGGCTCGAAGAAAAGTCGCGATTTTAGCCTTCCACAAATCCATAATCAACGTGTAACCTTCTATGGCCATTTGGGGCAGTGAAAGTTAAGGGCATCTCTCGTATCATTTCTTTTAAACAGAATGAATTCAACGATGACTTCTAATATGTGCATATTCCTACCTATCTAATATGATTCTATGACCAATTCTGATTTCTACACGCTCGTTAACCTTCTGTTGTTTACTACTGGAACGACCGTTGTCCTTGTCTCTCCGATCAACGCGTCGCCGTGTTGTTTCGCCAAACGTCAAAATAATCGCCGATGTACGAATGAGACACGAAACGGTGTCGCATCGGTCAACACTGTTCCTTATGTAGAAGCAATCATTGTACTTTTGATCGTGGCCGTGGGCTGAGTTAGCTACCTTTAAAAATGGTTATTAAACTTTTCTTCTATTTCTTTCGTTCTGCGGTCTGATATCAGGCTGAATAAGCTGCACTCAAACTTGGGTTACTAAACCAATTTTTTATTCCTTCTGTTCTCCTGCTACCACTTCAGTCCCAGGTTACTGGATCTGATCTGAAAAAGTCAGCATGATGTCTTGACACCGTCTTCTGAAAGAGTTGTGCTGCCTTGAAGCAAAATTGCTTGCTCTCCTACTTGGGCACATGGTGCCGACTGTCGCGTGCACCCGATGTCAGGTTCTTGATTCGGATTCCTGGCCGAGATGGCTTTCATCTCTACGGGTTCGATGTTGCAGACTTGTCTGAAAAGAAGACACTGACTTGTCCATCGATTGGCTACCGCACCATATCGATTCATCATTCGTCCAATCGATACGGAGCTTATCACCGCGTCTCACTGCGATAGAGCTTTAGAAATCCTCCAAGGCTGGATTTACGCTCCAGTCGCTCAGCGGTGCCTCGCTACGGAAGTCACCAACATCGATCGCCTGCGTTGCTTAATCGATATAGGTATCTTTAGTATCGTTGAACCACACGACGACTGAAGTATAAATCCTGTCTGCGAACGATGTAGCATGATGGGACATTTATTTTCTCGATATTACCGGTGAATGGTCAGGAGGATGTCGCGTTCGATTAAACAGCGCGCTGGTGGTGTACTGGGCTAGCATCCTGCTCGGAAAGTAGCGGGTGCGGGTTCGATTCGACCTTCGCCTGGCGCAAGTCCAACATGATCGCCACACATCCTTTTAGCAGCAAAGTTTCTGCTTATGCCTTGCACAGCCATTCACTGAAGACTTCATTCGGCGATAGATATCCACGTCCTTGCTGTCCACAAGAGCGGTCGTCGGTCCATGAACGACGTTGGAATGTGCGATATACGTGCGTTTGGCCGTTTAAGGGCGAATAACATCGGAATCTGGGACACTGTCCATTACCGTCGTTGACAGCATTCCAAGCATTTCAACTCTGCGAAAAAACTGCTGTGGCTGCTCAACAGGTTTCTTCGTCGCCGCATCGAAGGCCGGCGCCGCTCACGCGGGAATTCTTCATCCGAAGACGCTGGTGGTGGGGAGCTGTTAATGATGTCAGCGGTGAAATCGCTGTGGAATGCGCTCGACACTCACGCTCCGAAGCGAAAAAGGAGTTGGATTGACATCTGGGGCGGGTGATGATTCCTCAGCTTTGGCAGGCACATTACCTATAAGTTCTAGATCGCGCCACGCATTCTAACTTCGCATCAGATCATTTGAGAAGTAAGAGCGGCCTATATGTTGCTTCCAGGAGCAGTTAAAGCGTACTGTTGACCATCTTCAATTAACTTGTTACGTCCAGTGATGTCGCTGAGCAGAACCAGAGAGAATGGATATTCGCTGCTAAGATCCAATATTAGTCATCACCTACTGCTTCTTCATCTTCCTCTTCAAGCTGCTCCATGTTAACTCATTACTGACGATTCGAGCATTTATCTTCTCCGGAATATGCTAAAGATAGATGGTTCGCGTATTAAACCTATGACATGACATGTAGAAGAAATACGGGTCATTTCCTTTCCAGAGGTGTGCGCTTTGTATGTCATCAGCAGGATTTGAACTTTGAATCGATTAGTTGTTCGCGCAAGAGCTTGGGGGTTCTCCGACTGTGCTATTCATGCGTTACATGCCGCATTCACGTCAAATTTGACGCTCTCCTAGAGCAAATCACACTGAACATTTTCCAAATCCAAAGGAGCTCCTTTCACATTAGACTAGAGACTCTTCAAAAAGGTTAAAAGGGTAAATTTTTCTCTAAGGAAAATATAGTATAGCTTTGAAGTTTTAATTTACCTGCCCAATAAGTGAACCCATTGTTTGAAATTTTACAAAATTTTCATATTTGGAGGAAAAATAATGGTTGGAAGTTTGGTTCAAAGCGGTGGAAGGCGGGCCATTTTTTAGTACTAAAAGAAAAGACTGTGCCAAACTCTCGTCCAAGGTCGAAGAGGTCGCGATTTTTATTCGACTTCTATTTTAAGAATTTCTGTTTACTTCAAGTCTCACACCTGTAAACGATAAACCAATAATAAAAACAGGAAGAACAGTTGTGAAAAACACCCTCATCCTCACTTTGATGCTTTATGAAAGCAGTGTTTACACTACCAGTCAAAAAATGGAACAAGCTTTCCGAATGCACGGCGCGATCTGTTCTTTTAATACACTATGAGATTGCTGCCTTGTTGCGCTTTAAAACAAAATTTAACTTATTATTTTTTCTAAAAACCAATTTTATAAAATTACTGCACTCACTTGGATAGTTGTAGTAGTAAGTATAGTAGAGTAAAGTAAAAATTGCATAAATTGTACTTTCAATAATTATTTATATCAAAAAATTTTTGAACAAAAAACTATTCTGATCATATTAAAGAGACTGTAGCTTAACCTGTAAGAAGCTCTTCTCGATTTGGAAGGCGTTCACTTCGATTTCAGAAGCATCCAGAAGTTCGTTTAGAAGAATGCCCAATTTGACGTGAAAATGGCATGGTGTGAAAATCGTAAAGACACCTAGTGACTCAGAAATTCGATTATCTCTGGTAGAAATGCTCTTAGAGAGCATAAAAAACGCAAACACTGGGACTTATTGTCTTAAGGACTTAGATCTGATGTGTACCGTCCTGCCTTCTTCATCCCAGCCAGCGGCAAACGTTTACATCCACATTTTGCTTCTAGATGTCCGCCCTTCCTATTAGGTTTCATGGCAGTGTTCGCAGATCTTGCCGAGATAACCCGCCAAGGTTGAGTTGCAGATCTTCAGTTGATAGGGTGTTCGGCGCCGTTTTGAATAAAGATGTTCGGGTGATGAATCACTTTCGCGACCTTCGTGGAGAAGTAGGGAGAAGTAGTTTATTTCAAGTTAGCTACGTACTCCTTCTGGAGTTCACTTGAATAGGAACAAGTTTAGCATTCTGAGTCTGAATGTAGCTATCAATTCGCATAGATTCCGCCCATTTCCTTGCAAAACCACCTTGTCGAGCGTGGGTTCTCCGAAATGAACTTCGTCCTGTCTCAGTGATTCAATCAACTTTAAAGTGGAATCAGGCGTTTGACGAGATTGTGGAAGTGTTGTAAACGATTCAGAAGAACACCTGCACGAGGCGCCTGGAAAAACCTGTACGCAATTCTCATGCGGAACATGTTTCAGAGGAGAGATTCCTTCGAGTCGATCAGAACAAGGACAAGAAACTCGACTTTAACGAATTCCTGCATATGGAGTTGGCCTACGTGGACGCCAAGCGGGAGGAGTTCGACTCGCTCGACAAAGACAGTGAGTTCTTCGACCACTTACTCGGGAAAATCCTCCTGGGACATGTCGTGAAGACGCACCACAGGGGTGCGGGAGCGCGCCGCTGCTTCTACAGTAATCGCGGCAGCCAATAAGTAACCGCCCAGGCAGAGCTGATGATTGGCTGCTACGATTACGATAGGAGCAATGGCGCGTTCGCGGAGCCCAGCGGTACGCCTTCGGACATCTTCGAAAACTCTTTTGCCTTCTGGTGGTGGCTATGTCATTGCTCTCCGCTTCCAGAGGACGGCATCGTCACCCAGAAGGAGTACGAGGAGCACTATCACGGTGTGACGAGCCGAAGTGAGGCAAGACGAACGGAATATTTCGCCCAGGTGTTCCAGGTGCGTTCTTCAAGTGGGACGGATGACTCACTCATGAGGCTAAGGAGTTGATTTTGCAGGACTTTGACGAAGACTTTGACATGTCGCTGAGTCAGGATGAGCTGGAACGGGTTCTGGCCGAGCGATTCCTCGTGAAACCCAGGGAGAACTTTCCCAAGCTCTTCTACTCCTTCGATCGCGACCACAGTGGTGGACTGGACCTGACCGGTGAGTCACTCGAAGCCCGATGGACTGCAAAAAAGCTACTTTTTTGAGTGGTTACTGTTAGGAGACGTTGGGAGCAGTAAAAAGCGACGTTAATTGGTAATTTTGTGGGAGGCGCCATAATGTTCTGGTATCAGTTTAACTACCTCAAAGAGAGGCAGGAGAGGCTTAGTAGGCCTAGGCAGGACCCGAGCCAGCAGTCAATCCGTGGTGCTCCTAAGAGCCAGCGCCTTGTATGACTGCTCCTTAGGTGCTAGAAGGTACACTACAGATAACGCTACTGGCACTGAATCACTAGCAACCGTTTCTCTTCTATTTTACGGGGCAAATAATACTGGTCGCTAATGTGGCCTACATGGGCTAGATAGAATGAGGTAGACAAGCACAAACAATCAGACCACCATTCCCGAAGTACCAAATTGCTCATTGCATTGGATATCGTTGCAGTAATCAATCCGCACACATTTTATACCATTAGGCAACATCCTTGGTGTAATGGCGGAGCATCCTGATCGGTGAGCAAAAGGTGTTCGGGATCAAGTCCCGACCGGTGCTGATGTTTTGATGACATCCTTGTGAGAGCACGTAATCAGGTCATTGAAAGGACACCCCTGTATCGATGACACGCCCGTTTGATGATACGCCCTCTAATTGGTCTGGTACGTCTTCCCGTTACCGCGTAGGCTACATTAGCGACTAGTACCAAATAGACAATAATAAAAAATTTAGATAAACGTGACTTCTTCTATCCTTCTATCCAATTTGTATGAGAAAAGTTTACCACCAGCGATGTCAGCCAAACCCTTCTTCTCCTCTCAGTCGGTGAAGGGGTTCTAGAGCCGTCTGGAAAGATTAATTTGCTAACCTGCCTGACCAACGGCCATTATTTTCGCAAGTGCTGATTGGTCACAGTCACAGTCGCTACTTGAGTAACGCAACTCCGTCTTTCAGAGTACATGAAGTTCGACAGCAGCTTCCCGTTCGAGCAGACTGACCCAATCTCCACCAACATGATGAAGCCCACCATAGGAAAGCTCACGTCGAAGCGCGGTCGAGACGGCATGTCCGAACCGATCGTCGTATCCGCCCAGCTCGACGCCAAGGATGCCGAGGCTATAGCCCAAGTGATGGCCCAGGGTAGCCAGACCCTGACGGTGAGTTAGCTTGGTCCCACCTCATAGCCGTGCCGCTGCTGAACACCACACTTTCAGGCCATCAACAGCGGATTCCTCAGCCAGCAGCACAGCGGCGCCGGTCTTCATCCTGTCGAGCCAGGACCATCCCGTGCAGCTGTGCCAATCGTGAAGCTCGCCAAAGTGTCGAAGGCCATCTGATCTACCTTCTATCCGGAATCGTCATGTACATAGTTGTACTCTGAAGTCGTCACTTGCATTGTGAAAAGCTGCCTTTAAATCACCAACTACTTCTCATTCTAGAACGTCTTTACAGGTACTGCGATCTGCGCCTAATTTATTGCTTTCCCCATTTCGTTCATGTAATTATGTAATTACTGTACATAGTTTGTACTGAATAAATTGATTCATTGCTGTCCTCTACGTCTACAGTTATACCATTTTCGCGTCGAATTGGACACTCTTCTAAGCAAGCTTGACGCTTTTGGAACGGAACAACTTCCACATCAAAACAAGCGTCTTCGAGATTAAACTGGAGAATTTACGAAAAGGCTAAAAATTTTCTTTTCAAAGAAAATTCGGAACCTATTCTAGTCCGAGGGGGCACCCCATGAAAAGCAAAGCAAGCGTGGATATGTGACCTCTCTGGACAAGAACATTCCAGAACAATGTCCTAACGTAAGCTTGGAATGGGTGTTGCTTTTCAAAATAAAGGATAAAAAGAATAAAGGACGGTGTTACTCAATCCCTTTTGGGGTGCGCCACGCATTCTACTTCTACGGGATGTCGTGGAGGCGATTTGAATGCGTATTTGGCCATACAATGACATGCGGTGGCCAGCCGATCAACAAGCCAGCGCTTTATCCTTTCCAGACAAGTCCGGTACCAATTCACCGACCCCGGAGGGATGGAGGGCTTGGTTGGCCTGGGCGGGAAATCCGAACCAGAAATCTGGTATCGGGTGCAAGCGACAGTCGGCACCTCCTCTGACTGCGCCACACGCGCCCACTTTTCGAAATACAATAATTTTTTTTCAAATTTGCTTCCGTTTTCAGGGGATTGAGTCCCGCCGTACTGCATCCTTCACCCTTATTAGATTGGCAACAAATTGCGTACACTCTCAATCATCTTCAACAAAACTGTAACAAATAGCAATCAGTTTTCAGGTTTCATTGTGAAGTCCCCCTCCCGTTAGAAAAGATCCAAAATATGTTACGATTTTCCTAGAAATTTTTTAATTCACTTGACTCATTATGCAATTAAACTGTTTGAAATTTTTATAACGTTTTGTCTTTCAAAGAAAACAATGGTTTATAGTTCACGTTGAAGCGGAAGAAGCGGATTTTCTCAGCGGGAAAGAGACTACGCCATGCAGACGCCTAGAACTCCTTTGATTGATCGCTAAAATTCTATCTGCATGGAGTTAGACACTTGTTAACTATACAATAAAAAGAATTGTAGGAAACACACATCGGATCATCGGATCTATCCTAGTCGGTCTAGGGGGAAGCACTGCCAGAAAAGCGAAAGAAACGCAAACAGGGTGGCATACCCATGGTAGGAAATTGCAGAGAAAGGTCCTCTTGCAGGCTATCCCAAAGAGCAATTTCTGTAGAATGGTGCACTTTCAATTTTACAACCGCTGGGAGAACTAAGTGAAGTGGTTTTTTCTTAAAACCAGAATTTCTAAAGAATTTCAGTGTGCTCTCCTATTGGAGTAGATGAATTGAAAAAAAATTGGGTGAAAGTTATATCACATTTTTCTCGAACAAAAAACTATTCTGACCGTTTTGGAGAGTTTCTATTTTAAAGTGGAAAAAGCAGTTTTGATACGGAAGATGTTCATTTTGATTTCAAAAGCACCAATCTTGCTTATAGGGTCTTGTTTGTCGTGAAAATTGTATGCTTCCAGCATCATGTGTGAGGACAGCACCGATATCACCGATGAGTTACAGGAATTCCTACCGCCAGTGAGCGACTTTACTCCGTAAAAAAGTTTTGACAGTGGTAATGCGAGCTGATAATGATAAAGGATAAAGGACGGCAGTACTCCAACTCTGTTGGGATGCGCCACGCATTCAACTCTTACGGGATGTTGTAGAGATGAAATGAATGCGTAGTTGGTCATATTGTGACTTGCGAAGACCAGCCGATGACCATGTTAACGCTTTACCCCTCTTAGACAAGTCTGGTACCAACTCACAGACCACAACGAGGGGATGGAAAACATGCTTGGCCTGGGCGGGAAATGCGAACCAAGAACCTCGTATCGGGTGCACGCGACAGCCGGCACCCCGTCCGACTACGCTACACGCGCCCGCCAACCTAACACATTAAGATACCCCTTCAAATGGTGTGACATACATCGAGGGAATAATATATTCCACTGCTTATTGGAGTCAGTAAAAGTGGCTCCAAACACTTACCAATAAACTCTTATTGTTCAGTCTCAAAAAGCCTCTCTAAGGAAGACGACTTTTTTCTGAACAATTCTTGCTCGAAGTCGCCGTGTGGGCCTAATTTCCGGCCTTTCGAAACTTCATAACTCTGTCCAATACGTTCGTTTTCCATAGCAACTACTTTTCTGTCAGACAACGTTGTTTAGAAGTTTGGTGCAGGGCTTTTTCAAACGGGTAGCCAGAGCTGCTTAGCATATTTGGTGTTCATGCTTTCTATTAGGTTGGTGCATAAGTTCTCGGACATTTGATCCCTCCTGAATTGAAAGCGCATTTTCCCGCCAAATTTCTCACATGCATCAACGCGTAAATGATCGATCGATAGAGAAAGGAAAGGGCTACAAAGCTGTTCCTAATATTCACTTCTGCGTTGTTAACGTCAGCTATTATGGCTAAGCAATTCATCCCAACTGAGACGCATACTCGGCACGTCATGTTATTCCTGCATCAATCTGGCCTCAATGCCAATGAATCGTATCGTCGCCTGAAGGATGTTTACAACGAGAGTGCGCCTGCTCGAAGTACTGTGTACCAGTGGTTCTCGAAGTTTGCAGTTGGTGAATTCTCCGTTGAAGATAATGAACGAGAAGGGCGCCCGATGACACTAGATTTGGATGACCTCCGAAGTAGAGTGGAAGCGGACCCATACCAAACCACTCGCGAACTATCAAGCACTCTTGGTGTTAGCCACTCAACCGTCGCTCGAGGATTGAACTCGATTGGCAAGGTGCAAAAATTGGGTCGCTGGGTACCTCGACTTGACACAACATGACATGGATCGCAGAGCCGATGTCGCTCTGTCTCTCCTTACCCTCAGACGTGCCCACGGATGGCTGGACAACCTTGTCACCGGGGACGAGAAGTGGATACTCTACTCTAATTATCACCGGCGTGCACAGTGGGTTGACGCAACTGGAGAGGCAGAGGACGTTCCGAAACCCGACCTTCACGTGAAAAAGGTGATGCTATGCATTTGGTGGAGCGTTCTTGGCGTAGAATACTGAGAGCTGCTGGACGAAGGGATAAAAGTGACGGCAGAGGTTTCCGTCAACCAACTGAGGAAGTTGAGGGCCCACCTTCAAACCACACGAGGAGAGCAAGTGAAGGTGTATTTTCAACACGACAACGCTAGACCGACAAGGTGGATGTGGAAGAACGGATGGACCGTTCTTCCACATTCACCTTACTCACCAGATCTCGCTCCTTCTGAATATCATTTGTCTTCAAGCCTTCAACGCTATTTGGACGGCCAGCAATTCAGGAACCGAGAGGATGTCAAGGAGGCACTGCTCACATTTTTCGAATCACAACCGGCCACGTTTTGGAGAAAAGGCATCCATGACTTACCAGCACATTGGCGAAAGACAATTGATGTAAATGGTGGTTACTTCAAATGATTTGATATTGTTGTTCGTATGTTGTGATAATAAATGTTTCATGCCCCAAATGTGCGACAACTTATGCACCAACCTAATACTTTTTTGCAGAGCTAGCTGGACGCACATCTGATAAGCACCATTTTCACGTCCAACGAGACGTTTATTCGAAGCAATCTGAACACCTTTATGACCACAACGTTTTCCAAATTAAGGAACACATTCTTGAAGAAGAATAAATTTTCGATTAAAAAACTGTTCAGTGTTTTACATATTTTCTGAAGATTATAGATGTCATAGCAAACACAAGCGGCCAGATAGATGCCCAGTTGAAACCAAAGTTCTTGCGCCAGGCAGGACTCGAACTCACCTTAATCACTGCAGCTTCAGTTGCAAAATTTATAATCCCGTACTCTAAGAAGTGAATTCATTGCTTAAAACGCTATTTTTTATTTTTTTTTCTGGATAAGAAGTGGTTTTGGGTGCGTGTAGCGCAGTCGGAGTAGGCGCCGACTGTCGGCTGCATTCGATACCAGGTTCCCGGTTCGGATTTCGCGCCCAGGCCAAACAAGCCTTCCACCCCTTCCAGGGGTCCGTGCATTGCTACCAGACTTTTCTGGGAGAGATAAAGCGCCGACTTGTTCATCAGCTGGCCACCGCAAGTGATTGTACGTCCAAATACGCTTTTAAATCGCCTCGACGAATCGCCAACAAAGATAATTGCAAAAAGCACACCGCCTGAAGTAAGCAGCGTTCACACTATCAATCAGAGAAGTAGAATGATGCGCTGGATGAGTGCATGGCATGATTTTGTTTTCTAATGGACTCTAAAATTTTCTACGTCTGGAACCATTACCGTAACTGAAAATAAAACTTTTGAACAAAAGACTTCAGATACTGTAATCACTTTTTCTATGCAGCTAAATTATTTAATGGAGTCCCATGACGTCCCTCTAGTCATCGAGTTGCTCGAGCTTGCGCCAGCAATGTCATAGTTTCTCCGTTTCGCGTGCCAGAGTGCCCCAGAGGATCATTCTCAGTCAAGAAACGTGAAAGGCGTCATATTGCTCTTTCAAGGCTTTCACAAAAATTTGTTTATTTTAAAGTAGTCTCCAAGTTCTCACTCCACAAAACTCAGCGTTTTCTTGGTTAAGTCAACGCTTCTGTGCCGAAGGAGCTTGCAAGAAGGGCCAGTTTTATTGAGCGGCCTAAAGTTTCGAACTGGTCAGAGGCCTAAAAGTGGTTCAAGGATTTGGGTTTATTATTCACCCTACCCAGCGCTTCCTCAACCCCAGATTCCGGAAGTAGGTAGGAAACTAGAAACCCTAAAGTATGAAAAATAAGCCCACCCACTGGTCCACCATAAAAGAAGATCGACATCGTTATTTATTTTAGTTTTTTGAAATCGTAGCGAATCTTCTAGACCAAGAAAAATATTTCAACCTTAAGGAATATCTAGTTTAATAAAAAGAGGTTTGTTTCAAATTTAACGAATTCTGGTTTTATTTTATAAGCGCCCAGTTTTTTTGAAAATGGTACATATTAGGTCACACTTACAATTTCCTACGCTTTCGACTCCTAAATTCAAATAACTTCATAGCTTCAACCAATGTTGATCACTTCGGTTGAAAAAAATCTTTTACATTTATGATATATTCCAGTCGGGAGGGGCAATCTTAACGTTACATTTGTATCTGCACTGTCAGACCACACGGCCACCTCACTTGAATTTGCCCAAAAACCGTCAATATCGTTATCATATGCAAGCGAAGCTCTCAGACAAATTGAAAGGAGGAAATGGTGAGTAAAAACACCGAATGCTCCCTCCAACTAGGATATATCCGAAGCAGAAAATGAAGGCGTCATTCTTGCGGATTAAGCAAAATCAAGTACAACTTTAATACCAAAATCCTTCAGTTTCTCAAAGGATGAATGGAACGATGTTTTATTAGAGGCCTCTATGTGTGCACAGCAATTGAATTCCGCAGAAAATCGAAGAATCTGAGCAGAAATTTGAATGCTATCTTCTCCAGTTTCGCGTGTAGCGCACTCGGAAGAGGTGCCGGCTCTCGCGTGCAGCCGACACTAGGTTCTTGATTCGGATTTTCCGCCTAGGCTAACCAAGCATTCCATCCCCCGGGGTTGCTGAAACTGATACCAGACTTGTCTGGGAAAATTAAAACACTGCGTTATCCTCTCTCATAACGATGTTTCGTTGCGATCAAAACTTTAGCGCCAGGTGGGGGTCGAACCCGCACCTTTTGCTGGCCGGGCGGGAATGCTCTACGCCATTACACCAACGGCGCTGTTTGATCGAACTGCGTCGTCCATCGTCAGGCCATCACAGGTCACTGTATAGGCCACATACGCATTCAAATCGCCTCCACAATATCCCGTAGAAGTGGGTTACGTGGCGCATCCCAAGAGGGGTTGAGTAACGCCGGCCTTTACCCTTATCTTGATCCATTTCGCATTCGGCTTAGACGTTTTATATAGATCAATTCTAGCTTGATGGGATCACAAGGCACTCAAGTCTTTCCCTAGATTTCTTCAAGAGCTCCGGATGCCCCATGATGCGATTGCTCAGGGGCAGACAAAGGGAGTGGTTAGCGTAAGAGCGGAGGCAGAAACCAATTGTCATATGGGGCTCCCATCCCACTAATTCAGCTATTTTGCCATGTTAACGGTCGTTCCACCAACTCCTCTATCTAATGAAGCTGCTTGTCTACGTCAGGGGACACCCAGACGTTCGACGGACGCAAACAGCTTCCGAGCACCTCGTAAATCAACGTGGGACCCATTATTCCACGCAAATGAGCCCTGCGTGCGGCGAAATTGCTGGTGAGAGGTGTCGGGCGTCGTTATCATTAGCCACTTGATGAACTTCTCTGCAGCCGTTCCTCAACCTTTGTTGCGCATCTTATTATATTAGGTCGTCCAACAAGTAATGTCATTTTTTCAACCTTGACTTCAATTGAACAAATTTCCAACAAAACTTCATTTCAACTAACAATGTAATCACCATCATTATCAACAACCTTTCTCCAACTAACGAGCAAATCTTCAATTCCTAAGCAATGAAACTGTTGTGGTTTTTGAGCAAAATATATGGACATAGCATTTTGAATATCTTCCTTCTTCTTCTTCTTCTTCTTCTTCTTCTCCTCCTGAGCGTTTAGTCCCGCGCAGTCGCGGGGTCCGCTGTTCTTGTGATCTGTCGCCACCTCATCCTATCAAGGGCGTCATCTGCCGTGGCGCCGACTTCGGCGAGATCTCTCTTGATGACGTCCTTCCATCTTTTCCTTGGGGCTCCTCTTGGACGCTTTCCGGGTGCCTCGAAATCTAGGGCCAACCTTGTGGGGTGATCCTCTGGTCTTCTGAGGACGTGTCCATACCATGTCAGGCGCTGCTCTCTCATCTTCAGCTGGATCGGGGCTGTCTTCATCACTGCCCTAACATCCTCGTTTCTCACCCTGTCCCGACGGGTCCATCCACATGCCCACCTCAGCATCCTCATCTCCGCCGCGTGCAGTTGCCGCTCCTGCGCCTTACCCAGGGCCCAGCACTCACTGCCGTAGAGGAGGGCAGGTCTCACAACTGTTCTATAGAGCTTGCCTTTGAGCGTCCTGGAGCATCTACGGTCGCAGAGGATCCCTGTGGACTCACTCCACTTGAGCCAGTCTGCGTTTATCCGTACCCTGACCGCCTGGTCCACACTTCCTTTTTCGGATAGGTCACTTCCGAGGTAGCGGAATTCTTCCACCTTCTCAATCGTTTCCCCTTGGCAGTCTAGGATCGATCCAGCGCACTGCTCAGAGCTAATGAACTTCGTCTTCTTCACGTTAGCCGTAGGCCGTTGTCTGCGAAGGCTCTCTGCCACAGCTGCACCTTCTCCTACAGCTCCTCCTGGTTGTCGGCTACTAGGACGATGTCGTCCGCGTAGAGGATCGTTCTGAGAGGGCCTTCCTCAAGGTGGTTCACTATAGAGTCAAGTGTCAGCAGGAAGAGGAACGGGCTCAGAGCCGACCCTTGGTGTACCCCCACTGTGATGTCCACTTTCCTTGTCACCCCGTGTGGAGTTCGTATCGCCGCTTTCGAGCCCTCGTACATGTCCCTTATGACCGTGATCAGACGTTCCGGGACACCCCTCCCTCGAAGGGCATTCCAGATTACGGCCCGAGCTAGCCTGTCGTAGGCCTTCTCCAGGTCCAGGAATACCAGGTAGCAGGGTTTTCGTTTCTCTCGGTATTTCTCCACCACCTGACGAGCGATGAAGATGGCGTCTGTGGTGGACCTCTCAGGCATGAAGCCCCACTGCACCTGGGAGATGGGTACCATCTCCCTCAGCCTTGAGTCGACTAGTCGTTCGTAGATCTTCATCGTGTGTGAGATCAGTTTGATCCCTCGGTAGTTGGAGCATTCGGAAGCGTCTCCCTTCTGCTTGAAGATGGGGACTATGGTGCTGTTCCTCCAGTCATCCGGCATCTTAACTTCTTTCGTGATTCTGTTGAGGAACTGCGTCAGCCAGTTGATTCCGAGGTCTCCGAGCACCTTCCAAACCTCTACTGGCACACCGTCAGACCCTGCTGCCTTTCCGAGTTTCATCTTCCCTATTGCCTTGCGAACCTCTTCTTGCGTCCAACTCCTCGTTCAGAAGTTCCTTGAAGTACTCCTCCCATCTCTCTCTGACCTCGTCTGGCTTCCGTAACACCCTACCGTCAGCACTCTTCACAGTCTTCAGTACTCGAATGTCGAGGCTAGCTCTATGACGCGCCTTGGCCAGGCGGATGGCGAACTTCTCTCCCTCTGGCCCGTGTAGTTTCTCTTACAGGGCATCCATCTCCGCGTTCTTTGCCTTCGCTACAGCTGTTTTTGCCAGCCTCTTTAGCGTCCTGTAGGCTGTGAGATGCTCGGGTGCCCTCGTCTTCTGCCACAGCTTGTAGGCCTCCTTCTTCCTCTTCACCGCAGCCTGCACCTCTTCGTTCCAGAACCATGCCGATTTATCCCCTCTGGTTCCTCCATTTATTTTTCCCAGGGTTTCCCAGGCACATCTAAAGATTGTTTGGGCTACCCTCCTCCAGGTCAGGGTCAAGCGTGGGGTTCGATTTTTGCCGAAAATTTACGACCCCCCCCCCCCCTCCCAGAGTGGGTCTGGTACGACCCCCCCCTTGTGTAAACCACCGTTTTATTTCCTATCCGCATCGAATTTTTTAAATTTTTATGCGGTTTTTGTACCGTTTAATAGGTCCTTCTTTCCAGGTGCAGCATCGACTGTGTCAGATTAGTTCAAGAAAGAGTGTTACTAAGTAAATGTTTAATTTAGTAATTTGTTAGAAAAAACGCTGACAAAGGTTTTGTGTATGTAATCTTTTGATAATAATATTTTGCTTGTTTACAGTTGAAAGTAAAGCACTTTTGAGAGCAGTTGCCAAATTAATCACAACGAGTTCAACTTTTCAGGCTTTCCGAGCATCTCGTGGACACGGCACATTTTTGTACGTGAAGAAGCAACATCTGCATTCGAAATTGTACTCTGTAAAATGCCGAGTGTTAATTTCTAAAGCTGACTTGAGTGCTTTGTCAACAAATTTTTTTAGTCACTCGGAAGCGATGACGGAACGGCAACCGTAGGATGGATCTTCCAGGAATGCCTACGAAGGCGTGGAGTTTCTCATTCGTTTCGCAAAGTTGTAAAAATTAATATAAAAGTGTTCCAAATAAAGATTGTATTACTTGTTAAAAATAAAGATTTTCTGCACCCAGATTTAGAGTCAATGAGAAGTTTCCATTTTTCAGTTTTTTTCAGGAAGTCACGGACGCGACAGTTTTCTACCTGAACGAGCGACATCTACGTTCTAAATTGCCGTCTATAAAATTTGAAGTGTCAATTGCTAAGGAAAATTAAGTGCTTTTCCTACAAGATTTTTGGAAGCACTCTTCGAAGCGATGACCGAATGGCAACCGAGGATGGACTTGTCACGGAGCTAATTTTCTCTCTTCTGCTGGAAACAGCATCAGAAAGTGAAGTTGTAACCAATAAAGGTTGTACCCAATAAAGGTTTTAATTCACCGGTTGACACAAGGGAATAAAACGTGTTTTTGTGAGACATAAACATTCTGTTCTGTATAAACAGACGCTCCGATTTGTATCATTTGCCGAAAAAATTCGACACCGTCAATCACATGGAAGCCGCTATTCTTACAAGCTGCTCTTTAAAGCGTAGAACCCACACCTCTTACAGTTTTAAAAGTTTTGTGAATTTTTCAGAGATGTCGCACAAACTCCGAAATGTGGTAGGTTACGTGGAGCCATTGCGCTCTCCGATATCACCGATCGCCACTGAAGGACGGACTTCTTGCGGCAAAAAAATTTCTACCTTCTGGAGGAAGAGCATCAAAGAGTGAAAACTGTACCATCTTAGAGTTCAAGATGTGATTAATATACAATCATAAACTAAGCATCTTCGCAGCGATCTCCGATATGATTAGGGCTGATTGCATTTAAATTTTTCGCTTTTCAAGAAAAATTAATTAATTTTTACCTGAAGCAGATCACCAACACAGTTGATTGTTTAATGCACAGTGTAAAAATTATGGTTTCCTGAAACAAATAGACTGGATCGACCACTGCTCGATATGGCACCGACGTCATGGAAGTGACGAAATTCGACGTTCACAAAAATGACTATAACTCGGTAAGTCTTCTACAATTTTAAAAAGCCAATGGCTTTTTAAAAACTACAAGAAAAGGTATTTCTTACGGTGTGAAAATCTGTTTTCAAAAACTAGATCTTTATACGGGGCGGAAGCCTACGATTTTTGAGCGAAAAATTGATTTTGTATAGATAATTATATCCCGGTAGGTTTTTCGAATTTTGAAAGATTCGAAAACGCTTTTTAAAAACTAAAGAAAAAGCGCTTTCGAACCATGTAGGAATTAGTTTTCAACAGGGAGGTCTTCATAGAGGGCGGTGGGGGTTCGAATTCTGGTCCATTGTTGCAGAAATACGTGCCAAAAATCGAATCCCCCCCCGCCCCGTATGAAGACCCCTTCTTTGGAATCTGGTTCTTGTATAGTTAGAAAGCATCTTACCTCTATTTTTCAAAAAGCAATTGGGATTTTTGAATTTCGAAAAACGAATCGAGTTATGATCAACTTTGCGAAGAACTGCTCGCAGACTCTGCACCGTCGATGCTGGAGTGATTTCACAAATTTGATCATAACTCGGTTCGTTTTTCGAAATTCAAAAATCCCAATTGCTTTTTGAAAAATAGAGGAAATCCGCCCTCGAAAGTTCGCCATCCGCCTGGCCAAGGCGCGTCATAGAGCTAGCCTCGACATTCGAGTACTGAAGACTGTGAAGAGTGCTGACGGTAGGGTGTTACGGAAGCCAGACGAGGTCAGAGAGAGATGGGAGGAGTACTTCAAGGAACTTACAACTTCACTTTCTGATGCTGTTTCCAGCAGAAGAGAGAAAATTAGCTCCGTGACAAGTCCATCCTCGGTTGCCATTCGGTCATCGCTTCGAAGAGTGCTTCCAAAAATCTTGTAGGAAAAGCACTTAATTTTCCTTAGCAATTGACACTTCAAATTTTATAGACGGCAATTTAGGACGTAGATGTCGCTCGTTCAGGTTGAAAACTGTCGCGTCCGTGACTTCCTGAAAAAAAAACTGAAAAATGGAAACTTCTCATTGACTCTAAATCTGGGTGCAGAAAATCTTTATTTTTAACAAGTAATACAATCTTTATTTGAAATTTGTTATATTAATTTTTACAACTTCGCGGGACGAAGGAGAGACTCCACACCTTCGTAAGCATTCCTGGAAAAAACAACTTATTAAGAATTAAAAAAATCACCATGAAACCTGAAGAATAAGCGAGAATCCTCTGCCAAAACCGGAAGAGCACGCCCCCCCCCCCTCCAGACGAGGCCACAGTACGACCCCCTGCCCCCTTCGATTCCCGAACCTCAAGCTTGACCCTGCTCCAGGTCTCATTAACGGGAGCAGTTGGATCTGAAAGGCCTGCTTCGAGCACTGCCCTTCGCAGCTCGTTCCACTCTGAACCCCGCAGTCTCCACCATCGGATCCTGGGTTCCGTCCTCACTTTGGGCCTGGTGGGTAGAGGTATGATAAGGTCGGCTACCAAGGGTCTATGCTGTGATGCCACGTCTTCTCCCGGAATTACCTTTACATCCCGGACTGTTTTCAGGGCAGCCCTTCAAACCAAGATGTGGTCGACTTCCGTCCCTCTTCCTCCGCTAGCATAGGTCAAATGTTCTGTTCTGTTCTGTCACTTCTGGCTCTCCCTCTTCGCGAAGAAGGTGCTATAGACAGCCAGGTCGTGGGCGATAGCCAGATCCAGAATTCGTTCTCCATCCGGGTTTATCAGGCCGATCCCTTTACCTCCATGAACCCTTTCCACTCCTCTTCTGCCACTCCCCACATGCCCGTTCATGTCCCCTGCTATGGAGAGGTAGTCGCCTTCTGGTACGGACTTTATGGCTTCCTCGAGCGAGAGGTAGAAGTCATCCTTGTCATGCTCGGAGCATCCGGTCTGCGGAGCGTAGACAGACATGATGGTCCAGTAACCCTCCTTCGTGTCCAGCCGCAGTGACATGATGCGGTCGTTCATTCTTTGGACAGTCGCTACTGAATCCTTGAGGGACTCCGCGACAGCTATCCCTACCCTGTTCCTCTCGGTGCCCTCTCCGTTGTAGTACAGCTTGACCACTTCTCCGATTTCCCTGGCTTTCGCCCCTTTCCGTCGCGTTTCCTGCAGACACAGGACTTGTATCCTTCTGCGCTTCATCAGGTCAGCCACTTCCCTAGATCTTCCGGTCAGCGTTCCCACATTCAGAGTCCCCAGTCAAACTAGCTTCTTTAGCTGAGGTCGTTCGGCCCTCGGTAGCCCTCGCATACTGACCACAGAACTCGGGCGGGGGTTCTGTGCGCCACTTCCGGGTGACGTCCTAGCCTTTACACTGATTCTATTGCGACTTGTGATCATGGGTTTGTGATGAGGTTTCTCCATCAGCCGGCCTGTCAACCTGGGCCTAACGCTGGAACCGTTGCCATTTTTGCAATTTTTGCAGGGCGTGGCGTGCCGGAAGTCACGAGTCGAACCTGCGACCGTTTGTGCATAAAACTACACTACTAACCACTAGGCTAACTCGGCTCCATTTTGAACATCCTCCAAACTTTCAAATTTCTTGCCACTAAGAAAATGCTGTAGAGACCGGAATAAGTGGTACTCCGAAGGTGCGAGATCGGGAGAATACGGTGGATGAGGCAGAACCTCCCATCCTAATTCGTTAAATTTTTCCATCGTCCGTTTTGTACAGTGCGGTTATTGCATTGTCGTGATGGAGAATTACGCCCTTTCTTTTGACGATCGCTGGATACTTTTCCAGTAAAGCTTGGTTCATGCGATCCAGTTGTTCACGGTAAAGGTCTGCATCAATGGTCTGTCCAGATTTAAGCACTTCAAAGTGGACAATTCCACGGATATTCCACAGATATTCCATCTTCTACTTTTTGGAACTATTTGTCATGGACTGCCGTAGTCTATAGTGTTCAGTGTGCTCCGTACAGTTATATTTGAATTTTAGAGTTATATATCGGATTATTCGATAACTATTATCGTTCTTTTCATATTTTTCGAAGTGAATTTATTTATATTAACAACAGACATTAATCAGCGATATATTGGCCATTTTGAACATGACCTTTTGCCTTTTGGGTAAGGTTAGAAAAGTTTGAAAAAGAAAAGTACCGGATAAGAAATGTCGTTTTTGTTAAGAAAAAACTTTATCAGAAGGACCGAATGACAAAACCTTAATGCACGAGGGAAACTCCATTATTACCATCTCGCCAACCTTCTTGCAAAGAATAGATGCCACTCGTGAGGAACTCTGGTAGCTGCGACTCGAAGAAGTTGGAACCCAAATTTCGACTTTGTCACGGTTCTTAAATTTTTTCGTAAACGTCAGACTTCGTTGTTGTCTTCGGAATCTCAACGGGGCTCAACGATTGTCGCTTTCATGTGATATTGTCGTAGTGGATACACTTCTCATCCGACGTCATGATGGATTCATAGAAACCGCTGTTCTTGGTTTTGCGGATGAGGATTCCAACGATGGCGACTCGTTCTGCCTTGTTTGAGTCGCTGAGCTGATGAGGCACCCTTTTTCCATACCGATTTGGCTTCCCGACTATATGCAAACGATCGGCAATGGTAGAATGGTAGAGAATGGTAGAATGACGACCGAACCTCTGTGCGAGCTCACGCGGAGTTTGTGTTGGGTCCGACTCGACAGCATCCTTTAATTCCTGGCTATTCACAACTTTCCCAAGCTATTCACAGCGGCACTGCAGGATGCCACGAAGGACTTGAACTGGGACGATAAAGGCTACCATGTGATGGTCGGATCAGCAACCTTCGCTTCGCCGACGATATTGTTCTCATCTCTACCAGCACGGCAGAAGTCGAGAAAATGCTGAACGAGCTCAGTGTGGCAAGTATGAAGATTGGATTGGACATGAATATGTCGAAAATGCAGTTTATGGTCAACCAGTGGTGTGACACGAGACTCGTCAGGTTAAATGGAGTCGCTCTACAACAGGTCGACTCCTACGTCTATCTGGGAAGAGAGCTGAGCATGGATAACGACCTCGCTCCTGAAATCGTCCGCAGAAGACGCGCAGCATGGGCAGCCTTCAGTTCGATTCACGACGTCACCGATCAGCTCAAAGATGCCTGCCTCAGGGCCCGATATTCAACGCTTCTGTATTGCCTGCGATGTGTTACGCGACGGAAACCTGGCCCGACAACAAGACAATCGCCAGAGCGATGCAAACTGCGCATCGTGCACTGGAGAGATATCTTCTGAGGACAAGCCTTCGTCAGCAATGGCAAGAAGGCCTACGAAGCTCGGAGCTACGGGAGAAGTCGCAATTAGCAGATCCGCTGCAGTACATGAAGAAGTCCAAATATCGCTGGGTCGGACACCTGCTTCGACGAAAGGACGATAGATGGAGTCTCCGTGTCACAGAATGGCTTCCGAGAGACCGTAAGAGACCACTGGGACGACCGCCAACGCGATGGGCAGACTCATTCTCAAGATCTTTCAGAGAGCGGAGTCTGCCTCACTGAATGTAAGCAGCCAGAGATCGAGCGGTCTGGAAGAGTTGTGGTGCCCGCTGAGAAGACTTCCAGCCGAAAAAAAACCGTCAAAGTATCAAAGTAAGTAAGTATTCATATCTTCAGGACGCCGCTGATGTTCTTCATCTTCAAGACTTTCATATCCGTCTCGGAAACGTTGAAACCATCGTTAGCATTGATGTAATGATGGAACTTCGTTATCGAATACTTCAGACAAGATGCAATGGGATTCTGCAGCAGTTCTTCCTTGCTTGAAGTCGTACAGCAAACAAAGACGCTCTCTGTAATTTTGCTCGCTCATCATTAATCTAAGCATTTGCTTTTAAAAAATAGCAAAACGGAACAGAACTATGTCGAAAGATGCCTTCGAAAACGCTTCTTAATAAAGTACAATTGCAAGAGGCTACGTCATCGATGGTCCAGAAATGTTTTCATCCTAATATCGATCGTGATACATCCGTACCCAAAAAGCCCCGAGTTCTCGAAGGGCTTGAAATACAGCAGAAAATATATAACAAAGCATTGCCAAGAATCATCCCATCAACGAATGCAACAGAAGCAGAAATGAGCCAAACGAAGCTCGTGATTGATGGCGACAGGCTAAGAATTAATGAGGATAAAAAGATAAAGGATCCTTTTTGAGATCAACCCCTTTTGGGATGCGTCCCGCACTACTTCTACAATATTTCAACAATACAAATTCTACGGAATATCGTGAAGGCGACTTGAATGCGTATTTTGCTAAACAGTAGCCAGCCGATAAACGAGTCAGTGCTTTATCCTTCCCAGACAAGTCTGGTACCGATTCACCGACCTAAGAGAGATGGAGGGCTTGGTTGGCCAGGGCGGGAAATCTGAACCAGCAACCTGGTATCGGGTGCACGAGACACTGGCGCCTCCTCCGACTGCGCTACACACGCCCATGAATCAAACAGTGAAGAAATAAAAAAGTGAAAGCGAGCGACATTACCTATTGCGTATGGTTTGCGATAATTGGTGCAAACCTAGTGATAGTTTTTTAGATGTTTGGATGGCACAATTTTAGTGCTTGTTGTTTATATTGGATGTGCGGAAAGTTCTCAGCGTTTTGAGTGCTTCACTTTGAACAACAATAGCTTTCTCAAATCTTATCGGTTATGGACGAAATAAGCACCGCTCGAATCAGCACACTTTTCACCAGTCGAGTTGTTCCATCAGCGAAAAAATTAAGTGGTCGAGATTCGACAAAACCCACGAGAGCTGTTTTGGCTTGGTCCTGATTGGTGAAGGTTTTACCAGCGAGAAGGTTCTGAAAGTGTTTGAGAAGGTGGCCGTCGGGTGGAGAGATGTCTGGAGAACATGGCGGATGAGGCAGAACTTCAACCCTTAATTCGCTCAGTTTTCGAACAGTGATTTGTGAGACGTGTGGGCGGGCGTTGTCGTGCAAAAGAATCGGGCCTCTTCTGTTGACCAATGCTGGCTGAAGTTGACGCATTTCTCGGTGCATTTCTTCGATTTCCTTACAGTAGGACTCTTCTGTGATCGTTTCGCCTGGCAAAAACCTGTAATTGATCAAACCAGGCGCTGACCACCACACAGTGACCATTACCCTTTTTTGGTGGAGCTTCGCCTTTGGAAAATGCCTAGGGGGATCGTCGGCGTCCAACCACCGTCCGGAACGTTTCCTGTTATCATACGGAATCCACTTTTTATCACAAGTGAAGATTCGCTTCAAAAACGGGTCAGTTTTGCTGCGTAAAAGTAGAGAAGAACAAATTCCGAAACGTGAAAATTTTTGCCGCCCACTCAACTCGTGGGGTACCCACTTTTCGAGCTTTTTCACCTTCCCAAGACGTTGTAAAGCATCCGCAACAGCAGTTCTACTGATTTCTAGCTCTTCCGCGATTACGCGAACTGTTTGGGATGGTTCAGCTTTCACCAATTACTTCAACTCGTCATCAAGGATTGCTCTAGGTTTAGGTCGACCGCTACGGGTATCACCTTCGAGGCTGAAATCTCCGGTCCGAAATTTACTGAACCACTGGCACACAGTGCTTTCTCCAACACTACTAGGCCACCACACTCAATTGGTTTGTCAAGCTGTCTCGGCTCTTATTTTAGGTTCAAATTGTCCCAATCTGAGGTCAAAATAAGATATCGTTCGGAATTGCTCCTTCGACATACTTCAATAAGCCGTACAAGAACAGAAATATAAAATAACGCTGAGAAATAAATCGCTTATTCAAATAGAGCGAAAAATTCTGTAGAGAAAGTAGCATCAATGCGCAATGCAAGTTGAATTTTACCTAATAATAGACGAATGAAAAATAGTAACACAAAACGCTGAGAGCCTAATAATTGGGTGCGAAGTCAGTCTCTGGAGTTCCTTGTGAGAACTTCTGAAGTCAGCACAATTAGCACAGCCTCTGCATAGCTGTACCGTTGCTTACTAGGCATTCGATATCTCCTCCGACTGCGCTGTATGCACCCCGACATTTTATTAGGAGATAGAAAATCCACCTGAAAAGGTGAGAACTCGAAAAAGATAAGAAATCAAACTATGCAGGAGACAAGGGAGTCAAATCAAATCCGTTTAGGGGAGAGGGGATAATAAAGGATAAAGGATAAAGGACGGCATTACTCAATCCCTTTTGGGATGCGCCAGCGCATTCTACTTCTGTCGTGGAGGTGATATGAATGCGTATTTGGATATACAATGACTTGCGGTGAAGAGCCGATGAACAAGTCAGCGCTTTGTCCTTCCCAGACATGTCTGGTACCAATTCACCGACCCCGGAGGGATGGAAGGCTTGGTTGGCCTGGGCGGGAAATCCGAACCAGGAACCTGGTATGGGTGCAGGCGACAGTCGGCGCATCCTCCAACTGCGCTCTACGCGCTCGGCGAGAGGAGATGGTTACAAATTTCGCGAGAATCGAACCCCAACTTGCTTGAACTGAGCGAGAATCCTTCCCTTCCTTTGCTCTTGAGAGAGCTGGCCGCTAGCCAGAGCCGTCGCCCTGCGGCCCGCGCACGATAGATCGCCAAAGAGACACATGTTCCATATTTATGTCGCCGAACCAGTGCCACCGGTGCCAGCAGGGCCATTGCTCGTCGACACATTACAACGCAGAAGGTGAAGGGACCTTTGGCACTCGAGCAGTTTCCGGACAACAACTTGTTGGTGGCGGCCGGCGGCTGCGCGATCTCCGAAACTCCGTCCTCTTCCGAATTCCGGCGCAAACATCTTCGGATTCGATTTGCGCGCTCAATGTGACGAATACAAATCACTTTTCGCGTTCCGTTGTCGTGGCGGATGACATTCGTGGTCGTCGTCGACTTGGAGTCGTCGCGCGCCGTCGTGTTCTTCTAGGCGCTTCTCACGCGGCTTCTTGTCAGCGAACGCCGAAAGAACGTCTCAAGAGGACTCATTTCAGCGGCCAACCGTTGGCGAAGTGCTGCTGCTGTCCAAACGATGCATAGGACTTATGGGCTGCAAAAATGCCTCCGGCTTCAATTCGTTCCGAATAAAAGGCTTCATAATTCGAAGATAAGCCCTTTTTTAATTTGGCTTCTTTTTCCTACTTGGTTCGGACTTTTTAAAATTTTCCAAAAAATATGCTCTAACAAATTTTATTCCACAACGTAAAAAGCTCATTATAAGTATATACCTCAACGGATTCATTACGGTGATGCTGTTCGTATTCTTCTGTCATGCAAACATATATTTTGCTATTCTCGTTGTGAACAGCCCGTATTGTCTTTTTGAATTGCTGATTGAGTTCCGTCTGCGTGGACATCCACGTACATTAAATCACCTGTATCACCTGTCGTCTCTTTGATTATCGAGTTGCTCGAGCGTGTGCATGCAGCGTCTCCATCCGTCCTTGTCGTATGCCAGAGTGCTCCACTAGATCCTCCTCGCTCGAGGGACACGAAGAGCGTCAAATTGTTCGACTATATAATAATATATGTTTTAAAAATGCAAGAACCTATTATGTATGCCGCTAACAATCGTTATAAAACTTTCCATGTAGATAATATTAAAGATAGCTGTAAATATAGATATCATACTATTGCATATATTCTATAATCGATTGATTATTTACTAATAAATAGTCACTGTGTATTTATTAATAAGATTTACCCGCAAAATATGGAACACCGAAAGATCGAAATTTCACTCCGTTACTAGCAGACCTTATATCTTTAGTGTTTGTATATGAATTTTCTCTTTTTTTGTTGTTCTCTGTAACGACTAAACTACTGTGACGCAGTCGTAGGATGTGCCAGCTGTTACGTGTACCCGACAACAGGTTCCTGGTTCGGATTTCCCGCCCAGGCCAACCAACCTTTCCATTCCTCGGAGATCGAAGAATTGATACTGAACTTGTCTGGGAAGGTCACAGCGCTGGCTTGCTCAACCCACTGCAAGTTGTTATATGGCCAAATACGCATTCAAGTCGCCCTCGTGACATCCTGTAGAGGTAGAATGCGTGGCGCATCCCAAAAGGGATTGAGTAACGCCGTGCTTTTCCCTTTTTTAATAAAGGATAAAGGATAAAGGACCGCGTTACTCAATCCCTTTTGGGATGCGCCAGCGCATTCTACTTCTACGGGATGTCGTGGAGGCGACATGAATACGTACTTGGCCATACAATGACTTGCGGTGGCCAGCCGATGAACAAGTCAGCGCTTTATCTTTCCCAGACACGTCTGGTACCAATTCACCGACCCCGGAGGGATAGAAGATTTGGTTGGCCTGGGCGGGAAATCCGAACCAGGAATCTGGTATCGGGTGCACGCGACAGTCGCGCCTCCTCCGACTGCGCTACACGCGCCGGAACAATGATTAATTCGACTAGATAAGATTTGAGAAAGTTATGGTAGTTCAAAGCGAAGAACTCAAAACGCCGAGAACTTTTCGGACAACCTAATAATAAAATTTAGGCTCCGTTATCCTGCAAACATGTCGGCTCCCAGTCTTCTCATGTTCTGCATTTTCACTCGCCTTATTTTTCGAGAAGTAACTCCCACCTGGGCGCGTGTAGCACAGTCGGAGGAGGCGCGACTGTCGCGTGCACCCGATACCAGGTTCCTGGTTCGGAGTTCTCGCCCAGGCCAACCAAACGTTCCATCCCTCCGTGGTCGGTGAATTGGTACCAGACTTGTCTGGGAAGGATAGAGCGCTGACTTGTTCATCGGCTGGCCACCGCAAGTTATTGTACGGCCAAATACGCATTCATGTCGCCTCCACGACATCCCGTAGGAGTAGAATCATCATCATCATCATCATTTTCAGTAGCGTTTGTCCCGCTTGGTGGCGGGGTCCGCTCTTCTGGTGTGGTGACGCCATTTCTCCCGATCAAATGCTTGATCGGGATGCACACCAGCTATCTTTAAGTCCAAGTGCAACGTGTCTAGCCAACGTTGCTTCGGGCGTCCTCTGGGCCGTTTTCCCGGGACTTCAAGATTCAGGCCAATCTTACAGACGGTGTCGTCGTTAGCGCGAAGGACGTGGCCATACCATCGTAGACGAGCTTCGCGCAATTGTCGGCTATCGGGACGACACCGAACCTCTGTCGTATGGTGTCATTGCGAACGCGGTCCAGTCGCGTTACTCCGGCCGTCCACCTTAACATCTTCGTCTCCATTACACTGAGGCGGCTTTCAATTTCCTTCGTCACGGGCCAGCCCTCAGCACCGTACGTCGCTACTGGGCGGACGACTGTTCTATAAACCTTCGACTTGAGGTACTCGGGTATTGTCTTATCGCAGAGAACCCCAGTCGCCGACCGCCATTTGGACCAGGCTGCACTTACGCGCGCATTCACCTCCAACTTTAGGCTGCATCGGGCGTAACTGTTGATCCGAGATACTTGAAAGCTGTGACTCGTGAGAGCTCAGCACCATT
Organism: Heligmosomoides polygyrus bakeri; assembly: GCA_947359475.1. Lineage (NCBI taxonomy): Eukaryota > Metazoa > Nematoda > Chromadorea > Rhabditida > Heligmosomidae > Heligmosomoides > Heligmosomoides polygyrus. The sequence continues at coordinate 11,351,169 of OX375866.1, forward strand.
GATCTTGATAGATCAATGGTGCTGAGCTCTCACGAGATCACATCCGTCGTCAAGTACTCCGTCTTTTTGACGTTTAGCTTGAGTCCGAACAATGCCAAGCGATCGCACCATTCCTGTGCCTGTCGCTCGAGTTCGGCTTTGTGTTCACATGCAAGCATGACGTCATCGGCATACAGCAACGTCCAAGGAGCTGTCTTTTGGAGATCCCGTGTAATTGCATCCATGACGACCACGAAGAGCAGTGGGGATAGCGCAGACCCCTGGTGCACTCCGACAGAGATCGAAAACTCCGTCGAGGTACCTGCTGGTGCTCGTACTCGGCTTATTGGGCACGAGTAGAGGATGCGCACCCACTCAATAAGCTCTTCAGGGACGCCGTGTCGTCGCAAAGCATACCATATAACTTCTCGCGGGACGCGGTCGAAGGCCTTCTCCAAGTCCAGGAAGGCAAAATGCACCGGTTTCTGTTTATCCCGTAGGTGTAGAATGCGCTGGCGCATCCCAGAAGGGATTGAGTAACGCCGTCCTTTATCCTTTATCCTTTATCCTTTTTAAATATTTCGCTCAAATCATATGTTGTACAATGTTTTTGCTAATAAATATTCTTCCTCTCCGTAAGTTTATCTGATAGGTTAGCGCTACCTAACGCTGGGTAGACATTGAATGTGAAGAAGACACAAGCTATTGTCTCTGAGAATTCGAAAGAACGGATACAAATGTGAGAACATTCGCCCAGGTCATTTCACTTTCGAGCTGGATGACAGGTGGCAGGTATGAAGTTGTTGGTCATAACAGTTAGCCACCGAGAAATATGATCTTCGTGGCCAAATGTTTTCGGACATCCTTCCATGTCAGCTGCCCACACTTTCTTGTACCTAATAAACTGAGTGAAAAACTGCTCTAGATCGGCTAATAGTTGGAAGCTGAGTCCGCCCAGTTTAGAGGAGCAGCTGTTTGGGACTCGTTCTGACCTTTCAAATCACGACTACGTCATATCCTCCTCCCAGATCCTCTTCAAACTCTTTGTTTCTAATAGGTTCTCCGACAAAATGCAATGGTAAGACTAAGCACCACATATCTCTGCCAGCTGAAGTCTTCAGCAGGGGTCTCTGAGTGCTATAGTGTCATGTCCCCTATATCTTCATATATCGTTCCGAGGTAGAATTCTTCGAAGAAGAAGGTGCTGTGCTGGCCAGGTCTACTTCTGTAGTACGTTCTGGTCTGCTCAGGCCACTTACGAAGGTTTAGAGCTTAAACTTGAATTGAACATTGGGTAGGTGTATAAGACCTCATCCTTAAAATGTGGATTCAAGCAACCTCCCACAGTTTTCCGATCAGCGGAAGCATTAGATGGATGATTCCCGACTTAGAGCGAACTTCTTAAACCAGCCTGGAGGAACCAGCAGAATTTGTTATATATTTCACGTTAAGTCTATAGCGTCCATTTGTTGTGAGTACCGACCACCGGCCAGGATTTTCGCGCCATCTACGCCTATAGTTGTGCAGTGGAAGTTTTTTTCGAATATTCGGATGGTTTCGAATGCCTAAAAATTTCGAGTATTAGGATTCGAATAATTCGAAAAACGCGATTTTTTGATTACTCGAGTTCGAAGAAAAATCGACTACCTACCTATTCAAGTAGGTCATTCGAGCACAACCAGATCTACGCCATAGTCGATTATATCGATCGACGTTTAGCAAGATAATCAATGACATTGTTCCCTTTCTAAGAATTCTATCCAGCGGCAACCATATTTGTATGGCTCCACCTTATTCATTTATTAATTCATAATAAATACACCCATACGGATGTGCCAACTCAATGTTTAGTAGAATAAAAATAAAGGATAACGGATAGCGTTACTCAATCCCTTTTGAGATGCCACGCATTCTACTTCGATTCGCGGATATCGCGGGGGCGATTTGAATGCGTATTTGACCGCGCAATGACGCCCGGTGGTCAGCCGATGAAAAACTCAGCGCTTTATCCTTCCTCTGGTACCAATTCACCGACCCCGGAGGGATGGAAGGCTTGGTTGGCCTGGGCGGGAAATCCGAACCAGGAACCTGGTATCGGGTGCACGCGACAGTCGGCACCTCCTCCGACTGCGCTACACGCGCCCTTTAGTAGAAAAATGACAGAAAATACTGAGAAAAAAGCTTATCATCACTGCGGCTGCGCAGGAAGGGGAAGTAGTCAGAAAGAATATGGACAACTAACCCACGAGCAACATGCCTTCATACAATGTTTCCTATTAACCTGGCCATGGTTTATTTATTTTTCATTTGTTTATTTATTCAATGCGCTATACGTGCGCTCAAACACGGTGATGGAAAATACAAAGTTAAGCATGATAACATCTAAAACGTAGAAACAGAAAACAAGGAAAACAGAGAATCTAGCGTAGAATCCGGCGACAGGAATTAAACAGGAACTAAAGAAGAAGAAAAAAATTGCTAACTGCATTCATCCATTTTCTTCTATCCAGTCGCTCATGGCCAGACCAGCTCGATAACCCTCTAATCCTATATTCTAGTCAATCTAGTCAACTGAAATACAGCCAATAATGGAAGCGTGAATATGCAAACTGGGCTTGGAAGGGACAAAAACAGACTGTTCGACGCCAGGGTGCTCCAGCGCAACTGACAGTGTCATTCCAGCGCGGGTGTGTGGTAACACCTCTTTAAGCTAAATACGCACGTTGGGCAATGGCTCTGGGGAAGCTGGTGCATTGGATAAAAAAGGAATACTCTACTTCACAAAGCGCTGCTCTGTCAGAGGACCGTTGAACATTAACCTCGTGTATCATCACATGGGCCCGAGACTGCGGCTTAGCCCAATACAACAACACGCAGATGCTGTAAACTGGCCGGATGTGCAAAATGGAGATGTGAACTCAAAGGTAGGAGGAGATGCTGTGTAGGAACAAGAAGAAGAGGGCAATAGATAGTGTCAGATTTAGCAAGAGCAAAACAATCTCATCGACATTGGTAAGATATCAGTGCTTGTATTTGAAGGAATTTCCAGGTATGTCGGCAGGGGATGGTCATTGATCTGGATACAAACTACGGAAGATCTAGAAGTATATAACCTATTGTACAGCAACATCATCAATTCCAGATTAGAGATTAGCAACATCATCAATTGCAGATTAGATTTATGCCTATGTTATAAACTACCGTTTTTCTTTAAACTTATTTCGTTAAGCCTTTTTCTGCTTGAAGCACTTTTCTTCTTCTGCTCGATCTCTGAATATAGATAGATCGGACAAGTGCGGTTGGTCTGATTTCAGTTCCTGTGGAAGCATCATAGAGAGGTAGCGTAATGCTCGCCTAGGTATGACTGGAATACGGCCGGACTCATGGGTGCTATCCTCTCTTCAAGGTTGCTCGAGAGTGATTTCAGCATACTGGAGCTCACACCATAGGTATATTGAATGCTAACGGCTGCACTTTTATTGCCTATGTCAAATTTTTTTGTCAACCCTATTTAAACACTTCGACATTATATTTTGTTTCGCCATACCGGCACTTTCTTTTTACTTCAATATTTTTCTAGCCTTTGCACTGGTTCTTCTGAAAGATCTGCAGAAATAATTTCGTTATCCTAATGCAGTTCATAGTTTTGTCCAAAACGCTTACAACAATTTGTTGGTGTTAGTTGTTGTAAAGCCGATTACTGTTATTTTAACTGCCTCTCTTTTTTGTGTTTTCTCAATGGCGCACTCTGAGTGCAATAATGAATGAATGAACGATTGAATGAATGAATGAATAAATTCTAAGCATTTACATTATTCAACTTTCTTTTACAAGTAGTATTCGAGTCGTCCACCATGAAGTCAAAAGGTAGTTGTTGGAGCCATCTTGCACAACGATTGAAGACGATGTTATGCAAGGTGGTATATCTCCGATGGTATATTCTAGGATAATGCAGATTAAAAGAAGGCCGCCTCATATCACATGAACGAAAGACCCAAAACTTGCTGGCGCGCAGCTTCACTTCTCCAAGTAGAATAAGAAGACAGGAAACTAGGTCGAAGACAATCCGCCTACGCTGCAATGAATGAAGTGAGAACGATTTTAAACGGTCACTATAGGTAGGCAAATGAGATTCCCCATATGAGGATTGTACTATGTTTTTCTTTTTCTTTTTTATTATCCGTTTTCATACTGGTATTTCTTTGCAAAAATAGATAAAACTGATCGATATTAATCGGTAGATCGATTTTCTTTACCTGCGTTGACCCTACCCACCAGTCACCTGGGCCAGAAATTCTTATGAAACCGTTTAAGAGTGGCCACCACCAACTAGGATTGCACAGCTACAGCTGCTTCGTGAGACAGTAACTAGATGAAGCAAGAAACGTAATAGCACAGAGTAGGTGTTACTGAGGAGAAACCCCTTGGGAGAAGAAGTTGCATTCCTGTAGTACGATCAGTCACGTAGGATAACTTAGGGTGGCTCCATGGATGTTTCTCGCGTCTGTGCGATTACAAATCATACTACAGGGTGTCTCAAAAAATGTATACACTGTTTAAAAGATGATAATTTTGATCACAGCATAGAGCATAGAGGTAATCGACTCTCGCAGAATGCCATTGTGGATCTCGCAGAATGAGCAGGTGGCCAGTCCTGTTGGAGCACGCATTGACCACTGACAAAATTCTCAGCAACCCAGGGGAGAAGAACATCGCGCAGGATCTTTTCTTGGTCGACTTCAGCGTTGATTTTTACTGAACGGTCGACGAAAACCAGAGGTGCCTTCTTGTCCAGGGTAATACCAGCCCATGCCATTACAGATTTCGGAAAAGGAGTCCTGTTGAGAACACGACGTTGAGATGACCTGTTTCTGGATGGAGGCGGCAACTGACGCTGATTCTGTGAGCTGCGTGCCACTTCAATGTTAAAAATCTTCTCGTCCGTCCCAGATGACGTTTGACAAGCGGTCCTGCTTGATCTCCTTTGGCAACAACTTGGGTTTTTCCAATCTATTCTGCATGGCAGCTTCCGTAAGGGTTTGCCCGCAATAAAGACGATAACTGCGAAGCACAAGATCCTGTTTGACGATCTTCTGTATTGTTCTGCGGGAAACCCCAAGGTCTACGGCCATCCGACTCATGCTAACTCTATTGTTCCGGTCGATTCTCTTTTTGATGACCTTTCGAAGGCGGAGAGTGTTCACAGTACGTGGTCTGCCAGATCTCTTCCTCGGCTCGACCGCTCCCTCCTCTCTGTACTATTTCACAATGTGCTGGACTGTTTTGGCGGAAATTTGAAGTCGTCGAGCGATCTCTGCTGCAAACTGTCCTTTATCGGCGAGATGAGCGATGGTGGAACGATGTGGTGAAGCCTTCATTGTCGAGGGTATTGAGTGTATCACCTTGCTTGGTTTTTGTACATACTTTCCCCATTCAAGAAAATTCCTAATAATTGATCTGTCGCCATTTTAAAAAATACGGTAGCGGTTTGAATTTCGCGCAAGTGATTAGGAGCCACCCTGCAAAAATTTCGGTCTACGTAATAGAAAGCCTTGGTGATCAGGTGGTGGGCGATTGAGTGCACTTGATGAGATCATCGTCGGCGGTCGGTCGGTCGACTGAGCATGTGGGTGTTTTTAAGAACAGGCCCGGACATAGGGTGATGGATGATCGGGAGCTGAGCCCGGTGCGCCTCGATCGCTTATTTCGCGATTTCTTCCTCGGCACCGCGACGACGACGAGACGACAGACACGCGCATTAATCCTCCCTTATCACTCGAATTACACGTGAGGAATCACCGGCGGTTCGCCTGCACAAACTCATTTCTCTCAGCCGGGCGCCATTTCCACGCTTCTTCGTTGAGATTAAGCAGCGCCATTAAGAAGATCGGCTGCGGCGCTCTACTTCTCAGAGACACCTGCTGTTTGTTGTCATTCCTCGGAGCTGAAAAAAGTCGGTGAGAAGGCCAGGTGAAAGATGGCGCTTCATAATAGCCGCATCAGTTGCTAGACTCCACCTGCGGTTGCAGCTTCGCCATTGTGAACCGCACACTTCTTCGGAGCTTTTCTTTGCTCGGAAAGCTGCGCGTCCAGCTCGAGTACTCCTCACGACTCCTTTGTCTTACAATAGTCTCTACCTCTCGTCAAGCAGATGACCATTATAAAGACTTCAGAGGAATTTTTCTTTCCATGCAGCGGTGTACCTATGCCAAGCAACTCTTCCAATGCAGCACTATGATCAGCTCCACACCTGCTCTGTGTCATATTTGGCTCTGAAGGGCGCCTTCCTTGACTTTTAAATCTACATATTCTATTCTATTCTATTCTATCCCATTTATTCATTCATTTACACCATTTTCACGTCGAATTAAAGACTTTTCAAATGTAATTGGACACTTTTCACGTCCAATTGGACACTCTTCTATGCTAGCCTAAGACCATTTGAAATCAAAGCGAAGTGTTCCAAATCGAAATGACCTTTAGGTAGGTTAAACTCACACACTAACTCACTCAGACTCACTAAGTTGGTTTGGATCATTTTTTACTCCAGGAATTTTGGTAGAACTTTATTTGAAATTTCTAACAATGTATACACTTATTGGGTAAATAGATAAAGGACGGCGGTATTCAATCCCTTTTAGGATGCGCCACGCACTCTACTTCTATGGGGTAGCGTGGAGGCGATTTGAATGCGTATTTGGTCATACAATGAATTGCAGTGGCCAGCCGATGAACAAGTCAGCGCTCTATCCTTCCCAGACAAGTCTGGTACCAAATCACCGACATCGGAGAGATGGAAGGCTTGGTTGGCCTGGGCCAGAAATCCGAACCAAGAACCTGTGTCATGTCATGTATTGGGAGCAGGCGACAGCCGGCGCCTCCACCGACTGCGCTACACGCGCCCTACTTATTGGGTAGAAGAACTAAAACTTCAAGGAGGGTTATACTAAAATTTTCCTTGAAAAAAATATTATTCTAACATTTTTAGGGAGTCTTTAGTTTAATGTAGAAGAAGCCCATTCCAATTCGGAGGGGTTCGATTTGATTTCAAATGTTTTAGGCAAGCTTAAAAGAGTGTCCAATTTGACGTGAAAAGTGTCCTGTTTGGTTTGAAAAGTGTCCAATTTGATTTCAAAAATGTAAAATTCGACGTGAAAATGATATGTATTTCTTTTTAACTCTAGCGCTTCGGAAGCTCTTTCTACATTGCTATTGCTGTTGTTTGCATAAATCTACCCCTTTATTCTCCTTTATTATTGTTTTCTCAGCGCTTAATAGTGGAGCTGGAGAAAGCGCTAAATGTCGAGTGCTCCTCGACTCTAGGTTCTTGGTTCGGGTCCTAGCCAGGCATGACTTGTCCATCCGCAGTCCACAATGTATCATTTTAGGCGCGAAATCAAATGTTTGTTGTAAATTTAGTCAATTTTTTTGTGGTTTTTTCTTTCTGGACAAGCAATTCAATCACATAGCTTATTTCTGTTAGGTTTTTCGTTTTGCACTAGAGGCGCGTCTCTGAAACGTATTTAAATAAATAAATAAATAAATAAATACGCATTCGAATTGTCTCCACGATACCATGCAAGAAGGAAATGCATGGCGCATCCCAAGCGAGGACTAATTAACGGACTATGTTATCCTATACTCCTTTATCATTGCTTCCTGTTTTTCTAAATCTTCGGTCTTGTTTTTTGTCATTGATTGTTTCCTTTTTGTGAGTTTTTGCTCCTGCTTCCCATAAAAAGAAACTGTATTTCTAAGGCTAATACAAGTTCTATGAAAACGAGAGCGCATTCAGAATCTTGTGTGGGAAGAAGCACGTATGGTCTCTAAAACAAAATGGCATCGATCCCTCTATGAGAACGGTTTTTGAATTCCTAAAATATATTGAAAATAAGGTGTTTACTTGGGCGCGTGTTAGTGTAGTCGGAGGAGGTGCGGCAGGCTGTCATCTGCACCACGGGTCAGGTTCTTGGTTCGGGTTTCCTGCCCGGGTAACCAAGACTTCCATCCTTCGGAGTCGGCCAATTGCTATCAGATCCTGGTTTGTCCATCGGCTGGCGTTTCTAGGTCATTTCATAAGACATCCAGACTGCATCCACGACATCGAGTAGGAGTAGAATGTGTGGCGCATATCACAAGCGAAATGATTGTCGCTGCACACCGTACGCTATTTTTCGAATATTCGAATGAGAGTGTTCAAATTCAAATGAAAACTATCCGAATACCTATTTCAAATAGTTCATTCGTCGAGCAGAAATATAGCCCCAGATTTGTGCCTGATTTCTGTTGGTCCCGATTCATTTATCCAGAGCATTGGTTTATCAAACATGTTCTCGTTTTTCTCTTTTCTTATTCTTTTCTTCGTTTTCGTTTTCTTTCTATCAGGTTGGAAAAAAGTGTTTTTATTTTTTTTAAGATTTATTACTTCACAGCTACAATGTAAATCAATTGAGATAATCTCCATTTTGTTCCATTACAAATTTCCAAATACTGGGTAATTTTCTAATTCCTCTCGCGTAAAGACTGCAGTTCTAGAGTCGAACCATCGCTGAATCCAATTTTTGAGGTGTTCATCCGTTTCAAAATATTTCTCTCCAATTTCTCGCTTGAGAGCACGGAAGAGATGGTAGTCGGTAGGGGCGAGGCCGGGGTATACGGTGGATGTGGCATCACCTCCCAGCCCAACTCCTTTATTGTTTCTCTTGTGAGTCTTGCAACATGTGGTTTTGCATCGTCATGCAGGATCATCACTTCTGACTTCTCAGGCCTCTTTTCTTGGAGAGCTGCGACGACTTTGTGGAGCTGGCCACTGTATGTGGCAGAAGTAAGTGTCTCTCCACTTGTGAGAGTTTCCCAGTAATCACTCCTCTGATATCCACCAAACACTCCAGAAAATCTTCCTTTCGTGATTGGCTTGAGATTATGGTTAGGGTTATCTCCTTTTTGTACGCATTGTCTCTTGCTTCGGAAGTTGGCATACAGAACCCAGGACTCATTGCCTGTCACAATTCGCGGCAGAAACGATTTTCTTTCGTATCTGGACAGAAGGGAAGTAGCGATGCCCCCCCCCCCCCCTCGCTGACCTTTCTGAGTGTCTGACAGGGCATGTGGAATCCAAGCTACAAATTCCCAAGCAAAGCCAAGATTCTTCAAATGGATTTCCAATATCCTATGAGACACTTCGAGCTTCTCCGCCAGTTGACGTGTCGTCTGCCTACTACCGATACGAAAAAGATGGAGTAGTCCGGTGTCGTCCAATTCAGTTGGCCTTCCTGACCTTGCTTTGTCCTCGAGTGAATAATCTCCCTTTAAAAACTTTCCGAACCACTCATAACAGACGCGATGAGTAGTAGATCCCAAGCCATATCTATATATATATATCGTGCCGAAAATGGCCTTGAGGTCTGGAGTTGAGTCCGGAAGAATAGGTAGATAATGAAATACAAGAAAGGTCTTGACCTATGCCCGTGTACAAACGGTAGACAAGTGTGATAGGAAAAAAGGAAAGACGAAATCAGCTAGAAAAGGAAAAACGAAATCAGCTATCAATATTGGCCAGTGCGTTTACAAGGAGAACGGTAAGAAATTTGCGAAGTGTGAAGAGACTTGTTTCCAACCTTATATCTCAATTCCTAGTTACTTAGTCATATTCCTTCTTGCACCCGAGCCAGAATGCAGGATTCAATTCCCATCCAATTTCAATTCTTCGCAAGACGCAATAAGCGAAGCTGCTTTTGGAAATGTGTTGCCCGAAATGGCTGAGACGGAGAATATGGATGAGTTTGAGCTCGGAACCGCCTTAAAGATGACTTGCGCACAACGATGCAGGTTTAGTTGCCATCGGACCACTCAACTATATTGTCCTCTCTTCAGCAGTTCCTCCGATGAAGTATCACAGCAACGTTGAATGCTTCACCTCCTGCTGTTCCAGCTCGATCGAACTGATGATATGCCCCAGATGCTGTAGGGTCCATTAATGTATACTGCAAAACACACCCTTAAGCATTATCCAGAACATTCCTAAACATATAAAGGATAAAGGAGAAGATCGGCGTTTGTCCACCTCTTTGCACATTACGCCACGCATTTCACTTTTATGGGATGATGTGGATGCAGTTTGTATGGGTATTTGGCGAGCTGATGGGCTAGAGTTCTACCTTTATATGTAGATCAATGTGGTAACCAATTCGCTGAGCCTTGAATAATGGAAGGTTAGGGTGTACTGGGCTTGAAATCCGAACCAACGGCTCTGAAACGGAACCGGCGTCTTCTCCTGCTGCGCTGCTACACTCCCGTTAACCTCAGGAGTCTCTCTTAATCAAACCATCACTTTGTTGCAAATGAGCTTGAAAGCTGTCTAGATCTTCTGCTGCAAGCCCTTCCGTAAAGGCAGCGCTGAATATGTGAGGGATGTTCGCCCAGGAAAGGAGCATGGCCCAGACGCCGCCATCCAGAATAACTCGCTAAGAGATCGCGACTCAATCAAGCTCTTCGCGTCTACCACTGCTTTGCGAAGAGCATCTTCCGTCTCTTCATCGTCTCGTCTCGCATGGTAGACTTACTTTGGTTTCAAATGCGTAAAGCGTTTGAAGTCAAAGTAGCCCTCTTCCAAACGTGTTCGAGTTCCTGATCATACAAGAGTTTTTTGTCGCAGCAAAACATCCTTGCAACGCCTTGTATTTAGCTAAAATCACTTTTCTCCCTCTAGATAGTAGCACCAAAACCACTTAGCAACACGCGTCGTAAAAAATTAAGCAAAAACGGAAACTTTCGAGCTCTGAAACTGTGAAATTCTTAGAGCCATTCCAATAATTACGCTTGCCGACATTCTCTGTCCATCTAGGGATGCCCTTGCGTGATTCAGTACATCATTAGCGCCCAGCAAACGAAATTGTCAGCCGTGAAAGTGGATCGAGTAATCCAGACGACGCCACCGTTCCTGTTGTTCGCAGAGTGCAATGGGAAGGACTGGCGAAGAACCTCAGTGACGGTATAGTGTCAAAGAAGGCTTTCAGATCCTCTTCCTCTCATCTGAACGAGGTTCAAGTTGAGCTTTTGCGTTCTCATTTTTGACACATGGGTTCTATTTTCAGGGGAAAAAGGTGTTACGATCTTATCGGTCCTACGATTGGCCTTTATTAAAACGACTGTTCGTTCAGTCACTAGCTCTTGGGCATTGCTCTGGACTTAGAAAAGAAGAAGAAAAAACTCTCAGAAAAGAAAAAAAACTCTCAGAAAAAAACTTTCGCGTATCCAGAAAAGCTCTCGAGGCTTTCAGGATACTCGAAAAAAATCAATCCATGAACAACAGAAGTGAGTGCATCTCAATTACAAGTGAGCTCTTGCCTTTTATTCCATTGTGCGAACTGTGAGGGCTTCGCATATACTGCCATGTGCATTTTTCGACATCCGGCACACCATGCAGTATATTTGACCGCCAAAGTGCTTCTCACTTGCTCCATGGTGGCCAGTCGGTCTTCTGCGCTGGCGGAATATCGCTGAGTGAACTCACTAGATTTGGGTGTTCTGCCTGACTCTCTGGGGATTGGTTGATACTGACCAAAGGAGGGGATACGATGCTTCTGACCCAAACAGCTTCACAGACGAGAAAATTTCGAGCTTCTTTCAAGCCTTGAAGAAAACGAGTTAGTCGAAACGTCGACCGTAATAATAAACAATTTTATAACAAACCTGGAAGGCACAGAAGAATAGTCAATTCATAAGCTCTGGAGTCAGTTTCTTGTCTTTTCAGTGATTGTGGAAGAACGTATGTATCTGCTTTCCACACGGTTAATTGAAGTAAAAGCTCTACGGTAAAGCGAAGTGAACTAGAATTTTAAATGACATTTCTGTGTTGGATACGTTACCGCAATCCACTTGACTTATAGAGCACAGAAGTTTGCGTTTCTGGCCTATGAGCAACATCAGAACCAAAACCAAAAACATCAAAACAAGCGAAATCAGCACAGGCAGGGTGTACGATAAGCACCCCGCCCCGCGTCTGTCGCCCTTCTCACGGAACTAGATTTCTCCTCTGCCTCTCCTCTTTGGAGTATGGCTCCGTTCATACTTTCATCGCCGTGCGGCGCGACGCCATGTGTAGATGCAAAGTTGATTGATCGCGTCACTCAACGAGGACGGCGAGGTACTGTACCTCTAGTTGGGACCTACTGCTGCTATTCGCTTTCCCGCCTTCTGTCCGCGTTCTGGCGGCGAATGGCTAGAGCGTAGACAGCCTCTGCCTGCGACAAATCGGCGCGAAATCAACGGCGGCGGCAATAGTGATGTGAATCACTCATGCCGCCACCGGCGAGCCCTTCTTCTCTCACCTGAAGCGCTCCGCACACTTCTGCGGCGTTGCCGCAGCCCTACCCTTCATCATAGGGCAAGGACGCAGAGGCCGCCGGCGCCGTCCCATACCCGCACACTTTTGCGGCATTGCCGCACCGACGGCAAGAATGTTTCAAATAATTGTTGCCGTCGGTGCGGCAATGTCGCAGGCAGAGACCGTTTGCGCTCTAGCCGATCGCGCTGGGAAACTGAAATGAAAACACATGCGTCCTTTAAGTTAGTTGATCGATAGGGCCAATCAGCTGTTATTTCTCGACGATCCGGACGACGTTTGTGGTGGTTTTCTATTGTTCTTGTGCTTGTTTCGCTTGTTTATTACCCCTTTGATAGGTTAGGTGTGGTAGGTTACTTGTTGGGTAAGCTGTTGTTCCGTCAAGAGCCCCAAAATCAATCCACGAATATATCGCTCGAAGTTCGCCGCGGGATTATTATTTCGTAGTGATAATATTTCTTTGTTCTTCCATTTCAGGAAATCAATGAGCCACATCATCTCAAGAACCTCCTATGCTGTACTCTACTGAAGAGAATGGATGAAATGATGAAAGATGATGAGCGAAATGATAAATGATGGAGGGTTCCAACCGATTTCTTGATTTGGGCGCGCGTCGATCATGGGAGCGCGGTTTCCTTCGGAGCGAGTAGGTCTTAACTAGAGTACGCTCTGCCTGCGCCGTGCTGCGGCAACGTCGGAGCGCACTCCAGTTGGGACCTATGGTTAGATGGTGTTGCTTACGGTTAGGTGCGGCCCTACCCGCTCCTAACCATAAGCAAATTTTGGTGCCTTCTACTTGTTCGCCTCAAGGGTTCGGCAAAAATGAAACATCTTTTGTTACTATTTGGAGGATTTGGCTTCTTCCTATGGTATTCGCCGTCGCACTGGGGAGGAGCGCCGCAACCTGAAGGCTCCGCCCCACTTTTGCCGGCTGCGGCAACGCCGCAAAAGTGTACGGAGCCCTTAAGAATAGGGGCGGCGCTGCCGCACAAGTATGTGGGGCCTTTAGCGTCAGATCGCCACAAGTCTCAAAATTCGCACGATGCGATTGATCGCGGTGGATTGAGAGATGGTTTTGCTGGCCAAGCTGTGCTTTGCGGTAGACTCGGAAGTGTGTGCACATTTACGTATGTGCAAGTACGCAGTTGTGCGTTATCGCGTGTCCGCGTCGTCGGCTGGCTGGAGCTCATCGTCGTCCGAAACAGCGCGACGCGATGGAACGTATCGCTCTGTTCAAATCGCCCGGAGATGGAAGCATAAACGGGCTTATGACACCCCTCCGCGACACGTCGCTGAGCAACTGCGCGACAATTCTTCTGGCGAAATCGGCTGCGCCGAGTACGGTATTTCCACATGTGGGCCAACTTTCGCTCCGCCGCCGAAATCGCTGGAGCGAAAGTTGGCACATGTGGAAATACCGTACTCTCGCCTGGCTGCATCAGTGAGGGATACCATAGGCCTTACCCAGGGGGATTGGAGTTTTTCCTATTTTATTCCTTCCTGCCCTTCAGACGTTGAAACAGCGTCTTTGTTTGTTTTCGCCGTCAGATCAAAGAGCCGCACGCCACGCGAAGGAGATCTTCTATTCATTATGATGACTTCCTAGCAGAAAAGTTCTTCAACAGCTGTGTGAGGGCCCCTGCTCCTTTGCCGATAACAGTTCGTGCCGCTTCTTTTTCAGTTCATGCCTTCAGTTTTACACTACTTGATCAATTGCTAGATGCTAGATCCCTCAACATTTCCAATGTCAGGTAAGCTGTGAAACTTCCTCTGGTAACTGCAATCAGATACACAGCTTTTCCACGAAAAAAAAAAAAACTATGTTGATCCGAATTTCATAGCTGAAACCGTTTCTATAATCCTATGAAATGTAGGCTCTCCTGCTCTTCAAGATGACTTACGAAACTATACTGTAGTTAGAATGACAAGAATTCTATGACCTATCAAACTTCTTATAATTTTTCACTTAAACACCCATATTGTACTCTGCATTCTTTGAATAGACACTAGCAATGAATGATGAATGACTTTCCTTGAAAACGCTTTTGAAATTTCCTACGACTTCGGACACTAAATCTCGCAGATCGAAGTCTTTAAAAAATATCAGTCTTCGAAAGCTTTCTTCTGATCTCTAGCTAACTATGTGCTGTATGTGCTGATGGTAAATTTATTCTGGCATTTGTCTTTGCTCACCGTTGAATTTGTTCCGAATTTGGTATCAACTTCAAGGTTTCTTTCACCGTATTACTTTTAGCATGATATCGGCCCAGCGGCTGGTCCAGCTTTGAGCAAAACCGATTGGCATGCACTACGCTTCGTGAAATCCGACGTTTTCTCTTCACTTCAGAAGGCGAAATCTGGATAAAATCTACAAGATCAATCAAAAGCAGCTGGCCGGCTGATCAATGCTGTTGTAAACCCTGTCTGTCCGCCACGGCATTTACTTTTTCTTTATTTCATAAGACATGGAAGTGCGCCCAACAAATGTCGTTTCAAACGGCCGATTGCAATAGCTCATAGAGAAGCTTAATACCTGATTTTTTCCATCAAGTTAGGAAGCATGTTTCAAAGCACGCGATTTATTTAAATATCGCAGAAGAGGAAAAACGCGTGCTTACGTCTCTGTTGCCAGGTCATGGATAAGATCATCTTCCATCACATGCAGGTGTCTGTATGAGGTGAATTCGTTACTATCCATGAGTGACAATCTTCTTTTTTTCTTCTTCTTCTTCTTAGTATGTCAAAAATGCATTTGGAACTTTCGTTAGGAGACATGTCTCCTTTGCCCATCTTTCTTCTACGTTTTATTTCGTTCCTGATGTGCTTTTTGTTTAATTAATCGTTGCGTGTAAAGCCCTCTGCACACTTTTGCGGGAACGCGGCAGCCCTATTTTTAAGCATGGGGCAGAGACGCAGAGTCGCCGCGCGAACCAAAACTAGCCTCGCGCGGCCTACCGCTGATGTGCCGCCTACGCGGCAGATACGGCAGAGGCGGTGCCGCCTACGCGGCGGACGCCGTGGCAGCGGCAGCAATCCTTCAAGGCATTGTTGCCGCATTGCCGCGTTGGTAAATGAGCGAGCGAGAGGAGTGTCGCGTGAACTCTAGCACGCGGCAGTGGAAGCCGCGTACGCGGCTGCCGCAAAAGTGTGCGGAGGGCTTAAGCCATATGTTATGCTTCGGCGACAGTGCTGAGAGGGTGCCGCGCAGTGCGGACGCGCTGCAGGGGTGTTATAGTCCGCGCACCCGACGCGCGGAGAGCCCGCGTCTTCATCTCACTCTCTTTCGCGTGCACTCTCTAGCTCGTCATGCCGAGACTCACGCGCTGTCGGCGACGGGACGCTGCATCGCCGACGTGTCGCCGAAGTATAGCATATGCCTAAGCCCTAATTTATACTTGCGCCACTACGCGGCGCAGCACCACGACCTCCATAGATATCGATTTTTCGCGCAGCCCGGTCGATATTTATTTCAACCATCGTGGTGCGTAGCAGAGCGACGCAAATATAAGCTAGGGCTAAGGCCGAAGTATAACATAGGCCCAAGGTATATGTTATACTTCAGTTGCTGACACGGTTTCGCGGCTGCTACGCACTACGTAGCACGCGCCCAGCACTGTCGCCGAAGTATAAAGGCCCCCACAGAGCTCTGCGGCAACGCCGCTCGCCGCAATGGTTAAGGATAGGGCAGGGACGCCGCCCGCGGCGAGCTCTCCGTCTCTGCCCTATGGTTAAGCATAGGGCCGGGGCGCTGCCGCAGAACTCTGGTGGGGCCTTAACATACACCTAAAGGCCCCCTCAGACTTCTGCGGCGAGCGGCGGTCGGCGAAATCGATGAGCTGAGGCTCCCGCAGACTTTTGCGGCGTTGCAGCTGCCCTATCCTTCATCATAGGGCAGGGACGCAGAGCTCGCTGCCAGCGGCGCCGGGAGAGTCTGTCTGCGCTCTGCCCTTGGCCGGCCGGCAGCCGTCGTTCAGCGGCGTGACTCATCGATTTCGCCGTCCGCTGCCCGCCGCTCGCCGCAGAAGTCTGCGGGGGCCTTAAGGCCCCGTTTATTACTTCGTCGCGGCGCGACGCGATGGCCACGCAATGAGGCCAAATTGATCGATCGCGTCGCACAATCAATGTGGCCACTATACGTGGCGTCGCGTCGCGCCGCGACGAAGTATAAACGGGGCCTAAGGCCCTGTTTGTACTTACGCCGAGCGACGCGACGGCATGCATAGTTGACAATTTGATCGATCGCGTCGCATTATCAATGTAGCCGCAATAGGTGGCGTCCCGTCGCTCGGAGTCGAAGTATAAACGGACCCTAAGAGACGAAATGCTAACCAGGGAGGGCTCTCAGGCGTAGGTTTGAATAGAGGAAATGGATAGTACTGCGAGGATCTCCACCCTTCATATAGTAGAAAAACATGTTTCGTTTTTGCTGAGTCCTTGAACCCAAAGAGCTACGAGCCCTCGAAATTGGTGGTACAGTATCGCACTGTCAC
The DNA here is from genome assembly GCA_947359475.1 of Heligmosomoides polygyrus bakeri. Classification (NCBI taxonomy): domain Eukaryota; kingdom Metazoa; phylum Nematoda; class Chromadorea; order Rhabditida; family Heligmosomidae; genus Heligmosomoides; species Heligmosomoides polygyrus. The sequence goes on from OX375866.1 coordinate 11,367,981, forward strand.
CCGTACCCCCATAACCTACCGTAATCGACCGAAATTTGAAAAACGAATGTCTGATTCGTGATCAGCACCCCAAATAACCCTCCTGGGCGAGGTTTGAGCGAAAAATTTTCTTCGACTTCTCCTCGACCTCTGGAATTGTGAAAGTAGTGTCGTGAAAGTCGTGCCTTATGGCAGTCTAAATCAGCTTACTTCCTGCACATCTCCCACACATTTATTTCACTCTAAATTGTCAAATCAGGGCTACTGTGAGCTGTGCTTCACCCAATTTCTCACTTTTAGTATTATACGTTTTGTGTTTTTCAGCGAATGTTAAACAATGACAGGCACGGGTTACAGCAGGTACGGGTGACTGGAGATGTCGAGGTCATAATCACCGACTTCGCCCAAACTTTGCCCAGGGGGTTATTTAGGGTGCTGATCACGAATCTGACATCCGTTTTTCAATTTTCGGCCGATTACGGTAGGTTACGGCAGGTACGGGTGACTAGGGCCGTCGAAGTCATAATCACCGACTTCGCCCAAAGTTTTTCCAGGGAGGGTTATTTGGGATGGTGATCACGAATCTGGCATCCGTTTACCGTATTACCCTGGAGTATGTTGAATTATAGTAGGAAAGGTAATTAATGGTAAGGTCATGGTCACCGTTTTTGCCTAAACCTCGCGCTGAGTACAAATCTGATCTTTATTTGACACTTTAGAGTGAAATAAACATGTAGGAGATGTGTAGGAAGCAAATGGGGTAAAGAAAACGGCAATCATGAAAAATGCAAAAATACTGCATAAGGTGATGTACGCACCATATAGAGAGAAGTTGAGAAGCAGCATCGTCTACGTGTCCTCCTCTTTCTTCAGCTTAATGTATTCACATTCTTACGTCGTCCTGCCAGTGTTTACCTCCGGCAGGGTTTTCATTATAACATCAGCTTCTCCAGCCATTCATCTGTGTCGTCTGGAATTTCGCCGCGCCTTCGGCGATTAATTAAGTAAAACGTAATGTGGGAAGGTGCAATTACTTGGTGACGACAGCGGAATGGATGGCGATAAACAATCACACCGTCAACCGCCGCCGTCGCTGCCATTCGACTCCGTTCGGCTCTGATTATCCGCGAGAAAACAGCAAATGCTGCTCGCCACGACCTCATTAATTAGGATACCTGCGAAAACACCGCCACTACCTTCTGCCGCCGTTATCCTCCTTCAGCTTCTTGGTTCCATCTTGCGTCGGTACTATTTGTCCGGAACGTTTTTAGACTAAAGTCGGAGATCGATATTTAATTAGTAACTTTATTGACAATCATTATCACTCAACAAAATATCCATCAACATGATCTATCACATATTGCCATCTTTCCGGTGGAGCGCCAATCCCACGGACGAAATTCTCAGGAGACTTGGAGAGCAGGAAGTTGTTGACACCACCTTTGAATTTCACCCGATTTTTGAACTTTGCTCCTGAGAAGAAAGACACAAGTGACCGGAAAACGTGGTAGCCATGCGTACAATGTCAGGCGAGCATGGCAGATGGGGTACAAGTTCAATCCCGAGTGCTTCCAACTTCCTCTGCGTTCTCTTTGCTGTATGCAGTTTGGCGTTATCCATAAGAAGGAGAATTCTTCTTCTGGAACGGAAATTGCGTATGATTCCTTCTTCTCATTCCCTTTAGCTGGGTACAGAACATGTTTGAGTCCACCACGGAATCAGTAGAAACCAATTCACAAAACACTGGGCCATTGCTGTCCATCCAAAAGGAAAGAGCAACTCTCTTCGGTCGTTGTTAAGACGTTTTTACTGTGGTTTGGCCAACTCATCGAAGTCAACCCAGTGCTTGTGGCACACTAAACTGTCGTAGACGCAATACTTTTCATCCATTGTGAAGATGCAGTCGATTCATTCAAGAGTGCTATGACAGTTGAGGAGAGAAGTGCAGACATCAACACACTTCCGTTTGCCCACAGACGTCAAAGCATAGGGTACGACTCGAGGTAGCTTTGCAACTTTGCCTGAATTCCAAAGGGCATGGTGTACCGTGAACCTTGGAGTGTGTGTAAGATCTGAAGGTTCACGAACTGAAAGACCTGATCGAGCACCACAGGTGGTGAGTACGTGCCGTCTGCTCTGCGGGTGTGGTCGATCGGTACGTCGAGATTCTTCGAGCGATTCGTCACCATTGCCGAACTTGCTGTACTAATTGAAGCATGAGAAAGGGCTTCGTCCTTTATTGCCGCCTGTATGATCCGAGAAGCCTCGTTCGCGGATCGATCTGAGCGGTACTGTAGAACCAAAGCTGGTCGGTAGAACATTTCCTTGTCGTCCGTCGTGAAGACCCTTGAGGTGAATGAAATTAATGATTTCCGAAACTGAAATTGCAATTAAGAATAATGCAAGTATGTACAGATATCTATTTGACTAAATGTAATAAAATATCAATTTCGCAAAGAGTTTAGCTTGGCCTTTTTAAAAATCCTTCACATCAAAGATCTTTGTTTTACTGGACGTCTATTTTTTCTTTTCTTAGTAGTTGGGAATTACTTTCATTGAATATCTTGAAGCAGTAGGTTGCCCAGTGGTTCACTTACTGTTCTCTGAGAAAAAGTAGATTAGTAACTGAAAAAAAGAAGATTTTTCATTTCTTCTCCTTTTCAAATCGTTATATTACAGCAAAAATTTAAAAAATTGTAAAGAGCATTAATACAGGCAATTAGTAATAACACTCTCAGCTCGGCCAGTTTCGAAGTGGCCACACATGTCGTCTTGGTCGTTGTGCGCTTGTTTTACAGCGAACGATTTTTCGTCCTCGAATACAATTTTTTCCAATTTTGAGTTGGACACCACTGCAGACATAATTGAAATCATAGGCGTTTTTTGTCTGTAGAACTGGACTCGTTTTTTGCCATTTGACACTCGGTCAGCATTGCCGATTCCCGAACGACTTTTCCCATAGAGACCTTTGGGTTTTGGTTTTGATGGCATTGCGCTCCATAGGAATGTTCATGGTGCACTTCCTTCCTCTTTCGCGACGATTACCTTCATGACCAAACGCAACCGCCAAATTGCATTGGACTTTCCCGGGGTTATTTATCTAATTTACCGTCTTTCCTTACATTATTTTATCAACTAGAAGCCGTTCTCCATGGAGACCTGGTTTCGGATTCAACAAGCGGAAGGTATGGGTAGAAGTGCTGGAGGGTAAGAATACCACTCGCTCGCGATAGGTGTAGGGCACGACGAGGGTAAGTTAGAAGGACGCTGACAGACGTCCAGAAAAGTTAATGTTCTAACACTCCACTGATTCTGCTGCCAATATGGAGTGAAGAACTTGTTCAGGTTAGGAGAGGAGGGGGGAATGAGGGGCCCACATTCCCAGAATTCTCCCGACAGGTGGAGAAATATTGAAAAATTCGCCGGTTTAAATTCCTATCAGGGGTTCAGGTTATTTCTTGCGATTTCGTACATTTTCTTGTTGATATAGTTTCAGAAGGTTTCTCAAGCTTATTTTCAGAAAAGGAAACAGCTTACAGGATCTCGTGAGAACAGCTGATCTCAGGGGAGCGCATTCTATAAATGGGGCGCGAAATGGTATACGAACGTACCCATGACGATCGATCGGTTTTCTCGGCCCACTGCTATACCCACTCAGACATTCGTTATCTAGGACCCGCACAACCAGTTGCTATTGTGGTGGGATCCTGTTGCAGTGAGTGTGGCGGGCTGCGCCGATTGGCCAGGTGAGGGGACCCGGTGCGATTACCTGCACCCCTTTGACGCTCCTGTGGAAGTATACCACTAGGCTTAAGGTTCGGCTCCTGTTGCTGAAGTATTGCAGGATAATCTCCGATGCTTATATCCACATATAATCAGCTCATACCTACATATATATGTGCATACGCATATAAGCAGGTATATACTATGTATACACATGTATATACATCTGTATATACAGGAATATACGAAGAAACAGGTTCCCATCACATTAGCAACTGGTTGTACGGTCCTTGTGATCGTTTGTTCGAGCATGATGTGGCGGATAAGGTGTATCATGAATGCCACATAGTGGGCACGTCCACCCCTATAGGCCGCATATCCACGGGCATCCGCGATGATGAATCCGGCCCCTGTTGCTGATGTCGGTGCGATGCAGCACATATTAGAGCCTGTTCATACTTCGCGACAAGAGCGACAAAAGCGACAAAAGCGACGGATGTAGTGTGGTGTACGTAAATAATTGCGTACTTCACGCTCCGTCCGCGACGAATGTAGTGTGAAATCCGTAATTATTTGCATACACCACACTACATCCGTCGCTTCAGTCGCTCTTGTCGCTTTTGTCTCCCTTGTCGCTCTTGTCGCGAAGTATGAACAGGCCCTTAGAACTCGGCAAATTAGATCCGTAACTTCGGCAGAAGGATTGGCTTCAGTGACAGGCTTGCCTGGATTGTTAACTCATGCTTGTGCTTTGGACATTGTCTGTTGACGTACACTGAGCAGGTGAACAATTTTATTCGGGCTGTTTCCTTGACGACGTAGCTGCACAATCGCGTTACGCTTGCTTGACATTCTAAAACTGTAAGTTATGCTATGCAAACACGATGGGAATAGTACTAGCACAATTAAATACAGCTAATTCAATGTCATAGCAATCTCTATCCCACGATGTCTAGGATAGAATACTTTTGCTCCAGTACACACTAAACTCGAACTTCATTATTTTGCCACATACAATTTGGCCCTTAAGCCTCGCGCTCAAATATTGTTCTGCGGCTTTTTCGCTACAAGAAGGACCCTGTTACGATACATGTTTACGCTCTGGCAGCTACAAAGGCACGTGCGCAGATGAAAGAAAGGCCTGTTCCCCAGAAAAAGCATGATACTACCGTAACTCATGGCGGCTCTGCTTCTCAGGGCGCTTGGCAGCTAAGCTAATCGTCTTCTACGGTGACCAGGGTGCTCACTTTTTTCCAACCAAGGTCCTTCTCATATTAGAAGACCTCTGCTGAACACTACCCTCTTTTGAAATCGGTAATAATTGACGTCGAGATCAATATCATAGCTGTGCGGTCCAGGGGCCGGATTCATCAACCACTTACTGGCTGTAACTGGCGCAACTAACCACGAAACCCGCCATTCAGCCGATTCATCAAAACGTGGTTAGTTAAATCCGGCCTCAGATCCGGCGTATCCGTTACTAGGCTGGAGTGCCCGGTAACCGCTACCGGGGTGCAGCGGTTGCGCTACACGGCTAAACGGTGACCCAGTCGCAACGAATTGCCATCACTTACCGCGAATTTGATGAATCGCAACTCGCGGTTAGTGAGCCGCTGATGGATAGTAACGGTAACGGCTGATAAGATTTACCTCCGTTCTCGTTGATGAACCCGGCCCCAGGATGACAGATCGTCTAGAATCCATAAACATATCAAGTTCAAAAAAAGCACAGCCTCAAATAGCTCCTACCAGCTGCAAACTTTATGTGCGTTTGGATCAATCCTAGTCGGAGGGGGCGCTGCTAGAGAAGAGGACAAAACGAGCAGGTCGGCCTCTCGCAACTAGAAATACTCTATAGAAAGGTTCTCTCATAGACAAATTAACAGAGGAAGTCGATTAACTTTCCGTGGAGATTTCCAAAATGGTCTATTGCTTGATACAGGTAAAATGGGAAAAATGAAAAAACTTTTGATAGGTCCGGCTACTATCGGAACAATTTTTATTTGGTCGGACCGAAGGTCTTCGCCGTTTTTGACATACAATTCCTACTGATCATAACTTCGTTTGTAGTTAACTTAATTGCGGTATAGACATTTTGGTCGTGCATGGTTTCCGCGATGAAACCCGCAAATAAGAGTTAGTCATAAATCAGAGCTAACGAACTTTCGGTCTACGTATCTCTCAGCTATCTCTTGTACACGACGAGATTTCTCCGATAGAAGCTTTCTCAGAATTCCGAAAAATAACCCTGTGTGAGCGAAATGTGTAGAGATAATGATTAGGGATTATTTCTGAATCAATTTTGAAAAGATCGAGTGGATCTTAATAAGCTCTAAGTTCTACAATTTTTGTGTTATTTGGAGCTGTGAACTAAGCCAAACTCTTTATTTACCTGAGAACTCATTTGCCACAGAATATCGTAGTCTGTCTCAGGTTCTTGTCAGCATTCTCAACATTATTATACAGCTTTCTAACTACATTTCTGTATGAACTGTGCAAGCAAAAGATGACAAAAGACCAAAAATTATCCTCTGTTATCGACTTACAAGCTTGTGATGAGTCGAGTAGGCAAGCTGTTGTTTCTTTTGACCAAACTTTTCGTCTTTAATCTGAGCTTTATAAAATGTGAATATTTCTCTGAAAATGTGTTCGTCCTCTTCTAAAATTAAAGAAGATAAGAGGTCGCTATTAGACTCCACGCATCGAGGCGCCGGTTGATAGATTGCAGATTAGGTGAACCTATCTGGAGTTCTTATTTATTTATTTATTTATTTATTTATTTATTTATTTATTGCATTCATAGGTGCGCTCTAATCAAACGAAACAAAAAAACAAACGACAACAGTAACAGAAATATTATAATGCTTCTCGATCCTACATGTCGAATTAGCTGAAAATTTTGTTCAACTGAACGGAAAAAATCGTAGCAGATTAAACTCGTTGTTATCATGGAGAGGGGCAGAGTGGATGGACGCAAGGTGAATACGACAACTATTTCGGTGTCACTTATGATTAATGTATACGTATGTGACTGATATATAGTTGGTCTGAATGATTGATATATAATTTTGTCACCGATGATCGAAACGATTAAGAAATTTGAAATGAAATTATTAAACCATAAATTATGAAGGAATTTGGTTTAGCAGGGAAGTATTCAGTATCTCAAACTAAGTGTTCGAGATAAAGAGAAGGCCGTGCTTTTTCCTGATTGCTGAACGATCGCCTTAACAATGCTTATCATCATTTTAAGGATTTGTATTTTTTGGTCAAAGTGTCTCATTCCACCGCTAGATTTATAAGATATTTCATTACCAGGTAGCTTCCGAATTTTTGTTCAACTTCAGAGGTTATACTCCAGAGGTTTCTCCTCTGGAGTTATAGAGGTTTAACGTTTCAAGCACGTCTCATGACTACCGACGCACGCAGGATGATGTTTCAAGCACGTTACATAAACCCCTACTCACGCAGGACGACGTTTCAAGCACGTTACATGAACAACGACGCACGCAGACCGATGTTTCAAGTACGTTACATAAACCCGTACTCACGCAGGACGACGTTTCAAGCACGTCTCATGTACCCCGACGCCGCAGGACGACGTTTCGAGCACGTTACATGAACACCGTCGCACGCAGGACAACGTTCTAAGCTCGTCTTGTGAACCCCAAAGAGCTTTGAACAAAGTTTTAAGCACGTCTCATGACTACCACACATGCAGGACGACGTTTCAAGCACTTTACATGAACCGATCCCAATGACACGAAAATCAGGTTCCTTTTTCGTCAAGGAAGTTTGGATGAAATCTTTAAATTTTTGTGATTTGTTGTGCTTCTTTGAAACCATTTTTGATAATTGAGGATAATTGCGGACAAAGTTAGGTTTCCTAAGGCAACGTCTTGAATACGACACCCTTTTTTATCCAGAGAGTTGGTTCAAACTTTTATACCAAAGCATTTCGACGCGCTATCAGGAATTTCGGCTGTATTTTCTCTGTTAAGTTGCTATAAGTCGTTGATGAATTTGGCCCCAGAACGGCAAAAACTTTCCGTTCCACCTAATAACAGTGGATCCTTCGCCATTAACTGCTACGAAGGGGAGTGTGTGAGTTAGCCCGTGGGACAACTGCACAGATACCCTTCAACAAAACAGCTCCACAAAAATCCTTAGAAAACAAGGCGATTTAAAAATAGCAGCGGCTTCTAAGGAATTGCCACATGTGGGGCTGAAAGGGCTCTAAGCGTTGCTTTGCCGTCGCGGCTGATACATCTGGAAGGGATCATCCCTGGAGAGACACGTGGGGCCCACTCAGACCGAACGTGCTCAATTAGGCGTGGTGTTGCTGTTGCTTTGCAGATCTCATTTTTAGCCGAGAAAATAGCGCTGTGCCGTTTGACCACCGGGATGAGCAGATGTTTTGCTTTCCTTCTTGAGCGCCTTTCATGCCTGCGTCATTCAGTCCGCCCAACTGTTAATTATTTTCCTTTGTTAGCTAGTTTTGCTTGCTGCTTGCTCTGTCCTCACGTGATGAAAATCCAGACCTAAGCTTCAAGATCTGTTTGGATTCAGTATAGTAAATATAGCATGATATATTTGGATTAGCGATCTTCAATTAGCCTGCACCATGTCGCGTATTTTAGCCAAACATTTCTGCCGAAAAAAACTTTAAAGAGTAATTAAGAGCACAATTTTATACCGGCATCCGGTCCGGCTTCAGAAGCTCCTGTAAAGGATTCACTTTGAAATTTTCAAGAACCCTCACTCTTAAATATGAATTGCATACCGTTAGTGTGCCCTTGTATTAGGTTGTAACGAATTAAATGGCACTGGCTCGCGCCATCTTTTGGCGCGTCTTTACGCGTTTGATCAAGAACAAACCGTAACATTTGGCATATCACTTAGAAGCGCAAACTTTGCTCTACCAAAGTACCAAAAAGTGAGTACCAAATTTTCTATGTAAAAGTGGGAAAACTTTATTGACTTTTTCGCAGATGAACAAAAGGGTAATCCGAGGCATTTACTTGTATGAACTCAAGCTGGGCACTACAGCTAAGGAGGCGGACGACAAGATCAACGCCGCATTCGGTCAAGGATGTTCCACAATTCGGACGGCGTATCGTTGGTATCAGAAGTTCCGGAATGGAGATGAGAGCTTGGAAGAACATGAAGGTCGTGGGAGGCATGGTGATGTTGATGAGGACAAGCTGAGAGATGTGGTGGAGGAGGATCCACACAAAGGTACCAGGGAGATAGCGAAGGTTCTTGGCGTCAGTCACAACACAGCTGCCCGGCATCTGAAGGAAAATGGAAAGACCAAAAAGCTGGAAAGGTGGGTGCCTCACGAGCTGTCTGAGGAGCAAAGAAACCGACGATATGAGATCTCGTCCGTACTGCTTCTACGGAACGAAACGGACCCATTCCTTGATCGCCTCGTAACCTGTGAGAAATGGATAACGTACGACAACAGGCGACGACCGGCACAGTGGGTGGACAGCGATGAGAGCCCCAAGGTTTTTGCGAAGCCGGAATTGCACCACAAGGAAGTAATTGTGACAGTATGGTGGTGTTCGCTGGGAATTATTCACCACAGCTTCCTCCCTCCCGGTGGAACCATCACGGCAGAGAAGTACTGCATTGAAATTGAAGAAATGATGAAAAAGTTGAAGGATATCCGGCCGGCCTTGGTAAACCGAAGGCGAGTTCTCCTTCTGCACGACAATGCTCGCCCCCATGTAGCACGAATGACGTTGCAGGAATTGAATGAGCTGAGCATTGAAGCTCTACCACACCCTCCGTTTTCTCCCGACCTCTCCCCAACAGACTACCATTTCTTCAAGCATCTTGGCGACTTCTTGGTAGGGAAAATATTCAAATACCAACAGGACGCCGAAAGTGCCTTCGAAGATTTCGTCAATTACAGAACTTCTGATTTTTATGCTACTGGGATAAAAAAGCTTGCGTCACGTTGGCAAAGATGAGTAGAATCAGAAGGTTTTTATTTCGATTAATAAGCTTGCCTACAGGCCGAGATATTAACTGTTTAAATTTACAGTGGTTCAGTGGCATTTATTTCGTTACAACCTAATATTAGCCGTCGACCAAGGTTGTTATCCACTTTTATTCGGCCTACATTCTCAACAACAGAAAAACTCAAGCGGTCGCGCAGCGTGGATTTCCACTTTCAAGTCATTACCCCCGCATGTTCACCTACAGTTGACCCCTAGTAGCTTCAAAGCGATCTTCACCATTGTTTTACCACCTAAGCGCCGAATTTTGGTACGAAAACAAAGTCTAAAAAACGTGAAGGTTATCGTAAGTCAATCCCGTTCATAGATGAGCCGTGCTTTTAACTTCTAGGCGATGACGCAGTTAGAAATTAATAATTGACCTATACTAAAAATATTTTTTTATTTTATTTTTTTATCCTTATAATCGGATCCAATAAATGGCTGTAGCACATATTATCTGCTGTTCTGGATCGTCCATGATGTCGGAAACGGTGTTAGTCACAAAATATATACCATTTGTGAATCAAATTGGACACTCTTCTAAGCTAGTTTTAAGACTTGAAATCAAAGCAAACTCTTCCAAATAAAAATGACCTTCAAACTGGTTAAACTAAACACTCAATGCAATGATTAGAATATTTTTTGTTTAAGGAAAATTTGGTCATTAAAAGATCAGATCGCGCGATCACTCAAAAACTTCGCCGCAACTTTTATTTAATTGATAGTGTAGATGCCACCACTTGCATAAACCAGTGAGGATATGTGTGCTTTTTACAGTTGTTTTTGTTGTATCTTTAACAGATGTCAAACTCCATGCAAAAAAATTTCTGCTATCAATCAAATAAAAATCCCGACGTCTTGGACGAGGGCATGGCGTAGTCTTTTTAGCAGTAAAAAATTTGTCTTCCTGCTGTTTAAAATAAGCTTTAATATTATTATTTAGTATTATTATTTATTACATGAAAAATTTCATGTGTCACAACAATATCACTCCTAAGAGAAAGAAGAAAATGCAGAAAACAAACAGCAGAAACATCATAAGATAAAGGGTTTAGGAAAAATAAAATAAAAACAAAAGAAACACAAGGAACGCAAGCTTTAAACCATTATTTCTTGAAAATTTTATAAATTTTGAAATTCTTTTACTTTAGCAGCCGAATGAGTGAAATAATTTTATAAAATTTTCAATTTTAAGAAAAAATAATAAATTCAATTGCTCAACGCAACATTTATTTGGTTGATAGCGTAAGTACTGCTCGCATGCATTAAGAAAGTTAGGATATGTGTGTTTTTCAAATTGTTTATGTTGTACCGCTTGCAGATGTGGAACTGCATGCAAACAGAAATTTTGCTATCAATCGAATAAAAATCGCCAAGTTTCGGACAGGGGCATGGCGCAATTTCTGATTTGGTAATATAAAATGGCAGCTTTCCTGCTCTTCAAAACAAACTTTAAATCATTATTTCCCTCAAAAAAATAAAATTTTTTATTGAATTTCAAATTATGTGTTCTCTTACTGGGAAGTGAATTAAAACTTCAAAAAAGCTACACTAAAATTTTCCTCTTAAACAAAAAATTATTCTAACTTTTTTGGGGAGTCTCGAGTTTAATACAGTAAAAGCTTATTTCGATTTGGAAGAGTTAGTTTTGATTACAAAAGTCTTAGGTTACCTTAGAAGAGTGTCCAATTTGACGTGAAAACGTCCAGTTTGGTTTGAAAAGTGTCCAATTCGACATGTAAATATTACGGTACATATTAGGTCGTTGCATATGAAATGGCCGATTTTGCTAGCTCAATTTCCGGTCGATTTTTCGTGGCTACGAATATTCCCTTTTCAGGCGCTGCATATAGTTTCTGAAGACACAGAATCTCCTCTTTCTTAGTGTTCATAGCGTTTATGACATAATTGCTTCTTGCCGAGTCTTTGACGTTGTTTTTGCAATTCGATCCAGCGTGATATTCTGGTGCTTTTTTATATATTATCCCCTTGTCTTCCATGAAATTTTTGGAATTTCTCTCGTTCAGCTTACCTAGACATCTAAATGTCTTCGGTGAGCAAATATGCGATCGAGGTGATTTCAAGCGACGCCGGCTATCATCGTCGGATTTGGCGATTTTTCGGGCGTCAGTTTATCGTCGACATCAACGGCCACCACCGTTGGTGGTCTCCGATCATCACCTTATCCTTTCACTCAGCGGCTACAATCGCTCTCCACTCCCTGGCCTGGTGAAGATCTTCTCTTCATCCCGTTTCTCTGAAACATATCTTGATACGTATTAATCGTCGACACTGACCGCCTCGTTGAAGTGGAGGTGGAGATTTGCACTTCTACGGTCGTGTCTCTTCACTTTCTCTCAGCCGTTTTCTTCGTTGCTTCTCGGGAATACCCTCCTCACAGAGCCCTGATCGGACCATTTCCAGCGTATGTTCCGGTGATCAGGCCATGCCGACAGGAATCGCGAGATACTGGGACTCGCTGGAGAGCGCCGAGTTCCTCGAGCCGTGTCAACCGGTACTTACAAAGGCGGAATTTGACGATTGCCTTAGTCTCTAAAGAGCCTCCGATTTAGCACAGTGGCTTCCCGGTGCGTCTGGATGACTGTCAGAAGCAGTGGCTGTCGGAGCTCAGCTTCTCGACGGAGCATGAGTGCCAGTCGATCCTATACGCCAAGTCGTTGCTCGACGAAGGAGACAGCACGACTGCGGTGGTGCAGGAGCTGCAGCAGCTGCCGGAGCCGCAGAAGATCTCCGTCGGCATGAAGTAAGTCTTTAACTGGAGAGTACTTAACAACTTTAAATAACAAAGGGATTGAGTAGCGCCGGACTCCACTTCTACTGGATGTCGTGAGGCGATCTGAATGCGCGTTTGGCCATACTGGTCACTTGCGGTGACCAGCGGATGAATAACTCAGCGCTTTGTCCTCCCACGACAAATCTTGCACCAATTCACCGACTCCGGAGGGATGGAGGGTTTGGTTGGCCTGCGCGGGGAAATCCGAACCAGGAACCTGGTATCGGGTGCGCGCGAGAGTCGGCGCCTCCTCCGACTGCGCTACACGCGCCCTTCCTGTATTACGTGTATTACGGCGTACTTATTTCTGAGAAAAAGGAAAGCTATAATCGCTAATCGCTGTGCTACATGTAAGTTCAAAGTTTCTCGCAGTTGTAATAGAACTTGACATACTATACTATAAAGCACATCATGTGACGCAAAACTTTTCGAAGCTGGTTTCCAAAAGCTAAATGAATAAAATTGTAACCTTAAGTTTTTCAGTTTTACTCCTATGTTTCATGCAGCCGTAAGAAGAAAAAATGAGTAAATGGAACCAGAGGTTAAGACATTAAGACATCATTAAAGTATATAGAGCAAATCTTAGAACGTCTTGCGACAGGAACATACTCGTTTGAAAATACCTATTTGTAAACTTGTTTATCTGTTTAAATATATTTTTGTGCGCTTCACTTAGTATGTAATAACCATGCCTGGTTTGGAGAACCTCCAACAATTAGTAGTTTTTGAAGGTCAAATTTCTGACCCGTAGGTCTTCATCGAGCGCGTGGAAGCGCAGTCAAAGGAGGTGCGGGCTGCTGTGTCCCCCGCTCCGATTGCAGGTTCCTGCCTTGCGTCGGTGAATTGGTGGCCAACTTCTCTAATCGTAAGTAGGACAGAACCCTGACTTGTTATCGTCGGTTCGACACCGCAGGTCATTGTATAGATGCTCCGTAGAAGTAGAATACACGGCGTATCCCGTAAGCGGACCGACTAACGCCGACCTTTATCTGTTTCTATCCGCTACATCTCAGCTGGCCGCATCGCAGAAGCCTATGCCTGCTTGACACTGATTTGATTTGGCCTGTGTAAACACCTCGTCACCTGAGCCACCTTGTGGTCAGCTGTCTACCTGCGGACGAGCCTGGGGAGGGAGAACTCGTACGATAGGGACTGAAGCGCTCTTCGTCAGCAGAGTGGCCCATAATTATTTCGATAAAAACCTAGTCGAGTAACGGCTAGAACGAGTTAGGCACCGTTAGGTCATACGTATTAGGTTAGACAGAAATTTCTATAATTTTATAATATATGATATAGTTATGGTGAGAACACACTTTTACCGGAATTTAGCTTCGAAAGGGCAGCTGCGGGTTTAGAGATGCTGTCCTATTGTTACGCTTTTTCGACAATTGGTTCTGCTCCTTTATCTCGAACACCTAGAATGTGGGGGCAGACTTTTTCAAGAAATCGCTGAAGAGATGCGAGCAGTATGAACAGCCAATCTTGCATGCAATCAGGTTCGTCAGTTGAAGGCTCAGAAATTCCTCCATTATGAGCTTTCTAGATTGCTTCGTCTATGAAAAATGTTTCAATAAAGGCAGCAGTAGCCGGATAACCTGCTCGTACAGCGGCTTCGTTGATACATTTTCCCTTCATTCTTTCTTTTGCGTATCGTTGATAGTTTCATTTGTAATCTTATAGAGATGTCCCAGAAGATTTTGAAGGAACAATATTTGGTCATTGCACATGAAATGGCCGATTTTGACTGAAAACTTTGACAGATCACAACTTTGTTTGAAAGCAATTCTATTAATCGAAATAGCGACCACTACAACTATTAGGTTGTAACGAAATAAATGGCACTGAATCACTGTAAATTTAAACAGTTAATATCTCGGCTTGTAGGCAAGTTTGTTAATCGAAATAAAAACCTTCTGATTCTACACATCTTTGCCAACGTGACACATGCTTTTTTATCCCAGTAGCATAAAAATCAGAAGTTGTGAAATTGACGAAATCTTCGAAGGCACTTTCGGCATCCTGTTGGTATTTGAATATTTTCCCTACCAAGAAGTCGCCAAGATGCTTGAAGAAATGGTAGTCTGTTGTGGAGAGGTTGGGAGAAAACGGAGGATGTGGTAGAGTTTCAATGCTCAGCTCATTCAATTTCTGCAACGTCATTCGTGCTACATGGGGGCGAGCATTGTCGTGCAGAAGGAGAACTCGCCTTCGGTTTACCAAGGCCGGCCGGATATCCTTCAACTTTTTCATCATTTCTTCAATTTCAATGCAGTGCTTCTCTGCCGTGATGGATTCACCGGGAGGGAGGAAGCTGTGGTGAATAATTCCCAGCGAACACCACCATACTGTCACCATTACTTTATTTTGGTGCAATTCCGGCTTCGCAAAAACCTTGGGGCTCTCATCGCTGTCCACCCACTGTGCCGATCGTCGCCTGTTGTCGTACATTATCCGTTTCTCGTCACAGGTTACGATGCGATCAAGGAATGGGTCCGTTTCGTTCCGTAGAAGCAGTGCGGACGAGATCTCACATCGTCGGTTTCTTTGCTCCTCAGACAGCTCGTGAGGCACCCATCTTTCCAGCTTTTTGGTCTTCCCAAGTTCCTTCAGATGCCGGGTAGCTGTGTTGTGACTGACGCCAAGAACCTTCGCTATCTCCCTGGTACCTTTGTGTGGATCCTCCTCCACCACATCTCTCAGCTTGTCCTCATCAACATCACTATGCCTCCCACGACCTTCACGTTCTTCCAAGCTCTCATCTCCATTCCGGAACTTCTGATACAAACGATACGCCGTCCGAATTGTGGAACATCCTTGACCGATGGCGGCGTTGATCTTCTCGTCCGCCTCCTTAGCTGTAGTGCCCAGCTTGAATTCATACAAGTAAATGCCTCGGATTACCCTTTTGTCCATCTGCAGAAAAGTCAGTAAAACTCTGAAGTTTCCCCACTTTTACATAGAAAATTTGGTACTCACCGATAGAGCAAAATTTGCGCTTCTAAATGGTATGCCACGTGTTGCGGTTTGTTCTTGATCAAACGCGTAAAGACGCGCAAAAAAATGGCGCGAGCCAGTGCCATTTAATTCGTTACAACCTAATACATTCTGCAGAGGGAAGAGTAGCGAATTTGTCCCAGCTAACTGTTGCGCTGCATCGAATAAGCAAACTAAGAGTGTTCCTGAATTTATTGCGCAGCTTCACCCATCTGATGTTATTCTTGGGAAAGGATTTGGAGAGCCTTATACGCACTCAGGTACTGACCGCTCTCTTCTAGATCTTCAGATCTTCTTCTAGATGCATTTGACCGTGTTTGAATGCGAAACCTCCGACCGCCTTCGTAAGATAAACCACTTGACAAATGTCTCTCAACAAAGTCACCAAATTTTGTAGACATGAAACCTTGTAGGAGCATTGTTCGAGTTTCCCGCTAAGCTTCAGGGTTAAAATGCAAATGGGATGAAGAAAACGTGTAGAATTGGAGAAGTCGCCGAAGTTCTTTAAAAATGCGTAGTGTTTAATGTGTCTCCGCCAACCAAAAAGAAACGCTTAGAGAGCATTTGAAGGGGTGCACCTTTATTCTGGGAGAAAACACTGGTGTCACAATTCAGTTTTTCTCAACGAACTTCATTTATTTGCCTTGAAAATAACTCCATCTTTTGAATAAGTATACACCCACTTTCCTATTTTTAATAGACGGTTGGTTCCATATGGGCGAGAAAGGAGAATCTGTATGACTTATCCTATGATGCCGCTCACAACGATTGTCGCCTGACGGCACCTGACTCGCGGTAGTGATCTAATCAGTTAGAGGTGCCGACCAGAGTAGAGCTAGAAAATTAGGTCGGCGATAATTTCTTTCCAATACTGATCTCATTATATTGATCTTTTCCATTGCCAATTTAAATTCCAAAGCTCCACTAAGAGTAATCAAGAGCGAAACCAATTTACAGATCCGGATTCGTCGTCTAGCGATCTAAATTATTTTATACCAGCCATCAGAGCGGCCTCTTGGCAATAACTTCTCATCATCAATTTTAACTGCAACCTAAGTCATGGTTTCTGTAGGAAGAACATCTTAACTACGTCGATTGCAGCAAGTTAGAAAGAAACAGAAAAATGAACGACCTCCACAAAAAATCTATAGGGCGATCAATATCGATTGATGGCGATCGATACTTCAAATACTTATTTATTTATTTATTTATTTTTATTTATTGAAATACTCCGTATAAGACAGGAGTGAGATAAAACTACAACACAACAAACACCAAAACAAACAAACAAACAAACAAACAAAGGTTGCTCCTAAATATCTACGGACAGAGAACTTGTTTTGCTGCGATGCGTTTGAAAGAGTATTTGGATTCCGGGAGGGAGGTAGTCTTACTAAATTGTAGATAGGCTAAACCTGCTCTAACTGTGAAAAATTTGGCTCTTACCGTGGTCTTGGGCTTAGAGAAGTACAATTTATATTGACCCCCTCTGGTTACTGAGGGACGAAGAGTATAGAACTGTGAAAAGTTGGCTGCGGACTGCTCCCTAAAAAGTTTATGCACCATGCACAGATCAAATAATTTTCTTCTAGATAGTAGACTCGACAGTCCAAAATACCTGTTTCTGATAACCGCAGTTGGAATCTTGCCGTAAAGAAAGCCGCCACGCCTTATTAGAGTTTTCCTAGTAAAGTTGTTCTGGATTTTTTCAAGTAATGCAATATCCTTCTTTTTGTGAGGAGAAAAAACAACCGTTCCGCACTCCAAAATAGGGCGAATATAAGTTTTGTAAGCCGTAATGAGAACCTTGCTATCCCTCGTTGTGAGGGCTTTGAAAGTGTGATACGTTCGAGTAAAAGCAGACCTAAACAACTCTTTGTAGTGTGGGCGAAAGTCTAAAGTATCAGTGTATCGGAATCCCAGGTCCTTAATTTCACTGACTGTTGTTATTGATTAACCGTTGATATGATAGTTTATGGGTGTAAGAGACTGTCCTATTCTCATATGAAAGGTTTTACTCTCTGACAGGGGTAGTTGCCAATCCTCAGACCACCTAACCAGACCGCCAATTACTTCCTGCAGTTTAACTGCATCCTGAGACCTCTCAATTTCCATATAAATTTTGAGATCATCCGCAAACTGCTTGGATTTAGCTTTGGAATTGATGAGAAGTTCATTTATGTCAGCTGCATAAATGTTAAAAAGTATAGGTGATAGAACTCCACCTTGTGGGATTCCGCTAGATATTTCATACACATCAGAAAAGGAGGAGTTGACTCTCACTTGAAAAGTTCTACCCAAAAGAAAACATTCGAGCCATTTAAATACCTTCTCATGCAAACCTATCCTTTTTAGTTTATATAAAAGCTTTGCATGGCTGACCCTATCAAATGCCTTGGCAAAGTCAAGATATACGACATCGATGCATTTTTTGTCATCAAGGGCGAGTGTCCAGTCGTTAAGGGTCTCCAGCATGTTCGTGGCAACAGATTTCCCTTTGGTGAAGCCATGCTGAGAATCGGGTATTAGACCATTAGTATCGAGATGATTCAAGATATGGGGCTTAAGAAGCTTCTCGAATACCCTGCAGAACAACGAAGTGATACTGACTGGCCTATAGTTTGCAGGATCCGACGAAGGTTTAGTTTTTGGTATTGCAGTAACGTAAGAATGCTTCCATAGTCTGGGCACCTCTGAAAACATAAGGGACTGGTTGTATAGGTATGAAAGCGGAAAAGCAATAGAATGAGCAACCTTCTTTATGAACACAAAAGGGATGCCGTCTGGTGTTAACGAATAGGACGTAGGCCACTTTTGCAAAACTTCGTAAACTTTTATTGCGTCAAAAAAGGGAAATGTCTGCATTTTGGACTGAATTTTGGGGGAGAACTCAGGAATAATTCCGTTGTCCGTAATGAACACCTTGCAGAATTGCGATGCCAAGGCATTTGCTTTGTCATGGTCTTCGAGTAACAGCCTGCCATCTAGTTTTAAGTCGGAAAACAGTGTTTTGTTCTTCAGTTTGGTTTTCATGAACTTGTAGAAGAGTCGTTTGTCGCGTGCCTCCACCACCTTCTTTTCAATAGACCTATTAAACTTCAACACCTTTTCATTAAATTTTTTGGAAAATCTATAGTACTCCGTCCAATCTTCGCTGAGCCTAGCGTAGGTCAAAAGACAGTTTTTGTGATCAAGCATGTTTTGTAGGTAAGTAGGAAGTTGAGATCTAGACGGAAAGACGTATCCCCATGGAACAAATTTATTTATAACGTCTATGAGTATTGAAAGAAACAAACCATATTTTCCGTCTACTGTAGTAGAACACTCCATGGAGTCTACCCACATGATACTAAAAAGATAATTATTGATCGTATTAAAATCTGCCATAGAGAAAAGCCTTTTGAGAATTGGAACAGGTTCAATGCCACCTCCTGATATTTCAAACGAGAAGCTAAGATGATCACTTTCACCAATAGACGACAGAACTGCGACTGTATTCAATAATGTCTCACTATTACAGAACAACAAGTCTAAAATATTATTTCCTCTGGTGGGTTCCTTGATGAGCTGGACAAATCCGTGACATGCAAACATCTCAGCTAGAACGTTAGTTGCATCTCCACCTGCAGTGCCCTCTACCCATTTAATTTCAGGAAGATTAAAATCCCCGACAGAGATAACCGGTGTATCAGTAATTGATAAATCACTGATCGCCTTGACCAATTGCTCAGTGTAATCCAGAGATGCTGAAGGTGGCCTATAGACAAGTATGATTCGAAAAGCAGTATCGAGATGAGCTATATCCGCAGCCAAGATTTCATAACCATTGCCTATAGATTCGGAGAAGACAACAGAACACTTTAAAGGGGAACGAAGAAAAATTGCTACTCCACCCCCAGATCTTCGTACTCTATCACAACGCAAGACAGTATAATCCTTAATCCATTCACCCACCATTGCGTCTAACAAGTGGTGGCTTTTGAGCCAAGTTTCCGTAAAGAGAAGGATATCGTATTTAGAAGCAAATGGATCAAGGTAGGGGGCATTCTTTGGAAAAGATCTAATATTCGCATACAAACAAGAGAGACTGGAAGGAACATGAGTGGAGGACAGCGAACGAAGGCTCCGGAGAGGGGAAACTAGTTTCCCTTAGCAGAATTGATTGTAACAGCTTGCGGAGTTTGTGATGACTGAGACATAGCATGAACGCGATTAATAC